>RJVU01019258.1:4789058-4909483 GCA_003731715.1 Anabarilius grahami | reverse complement strand
ACAAAAACAATTTCCAAAATGTTGACAAGACTAAGTTTTATATAACATCTGTTTAACTTATAACATGAAAGTAAGGTTAATAATATAACTTAGAGAACAAAATTTTCAGTTTTACTCAAATTAGGGTGATGCAAAAATGATTACACCCTACTGAAAGTCTCTGGAGCAAAGCTAAATTTTAGACTACAAATGTCTAATTTAACAAGAATTCAACAACAGGTGAGTCTAATTATTCATTACACAGGTGTCTAGCAGACAGTTGACTATAAAAGGGTGTTAAAACCCCTTCCCATTTCATGCTGTCAGCAATGGCTCCACATTTAAGAGAAATGTCATAAGACCTGAGAAAGAAAATAATTTCTTTACACCAGAAAGGTGAAGGCTACAAGAAGATCAGCAAAGCTTTACTTATCAGTCAGAATACTGTAGCAAAAGTAGTAAAAAAAAATTAAAAAGATGGAACTGCAACCACGGAAGTTAACACCTCGACAGGAGCGTCTTCTGATGAGAAGGGTTGAAGAAAATCAGCATGCAAGTTCACTGCAGTTATCTAAAGAAGTAGAAAGTCAAACTGGGGTGACTATTTCCCGTGACACAATACGGCGTACACTGCAGAGGAATGGTGTGCATGGGTGCTGTCCACGAAAGAAGACTTTCCTAAAGCCCAGGCACAAAAAAGCCCACCTAGAGTTTGCCATGTCAGTTTCTTCAAGCGTCTTGGAGACACAGCCACAGTTCTTCTGGATTTAGTTTGTCTCAGTTTCATCTGTTTCTTCATGAAATCACAGACAGATTTGATGATGGTGAGATCAGATCTCTGTGTGGAGCACCAGCTGTTGTCAGACTCCTTGTGTATTCAAAAATCTCACTGGATTATTACAATTAATGGCAAAATGAATGAAAATACTGATGTGCCTAAGACTTTTGCACAGTATATATACACAATTGTGCTTAAAATTATTCATATCCTTGGTAAATATGACCAAAGAAGGCTATGAAAATAAATCTGCATTGTTAATCTTTATGAATTTACAACAATCTAACCTTTCATCGGAGAATAAGTATATTAAAAGGGGGGAACTCCCATTATGAAATAAATGTTTTTCTCTAATACACATTGCTCACAATTAATCATACCTTTTTATTCAATACTTATTGCAATCTTTTGCCAAGATAACAGCTCTGAGTCTTCACCTATGTCTGATAATGTCTGATGAGTTTGGAGAACACCTGACAAGAGATCAGAGACCATTCCTTCATACAGAATCACTCCAGACCCTTCAGATTCACAGCTCAATGCTTCTCATCTTCAGTTCACCCCACTCATTTTCTATTGGGTTCAGGTCAAGGAATTGAGATGATCATGGCAGAAGCTTGGTTTTGTGCTCAGTGACCCATTTTTGTGTTGATTTTGATGTTTGTTTTTGTATCTTTATCCTGTTGCCTTTAATTTAGAAGTTCAAGTATTAAGTTCACTTATGTCTAGTAAGTAAGTATGTAAGTGTATTTCACTTACTATATAGTATGAAAGTATGCATATTTGGAATATAAAATGTGCATCATAAGGTGTGTACCATCCCAGACCCCACACCCACCACCCATAATCTCTATGGCTTTGGGTAAAATCTCTGTAAAGCTGCTGACCTGATGTTTTTTGTTTTTCCACAGCTAGTTTGTGTGTGTGTGTGTCTGTATCCACCTCCATGTTGAAGTCATTGTTTCAGAGGTGCACACCTGGGATAGAGGTCAGCAGAAAACTTGGGAAATACCCTCTCTGGGTCCTCTGAGGCTTGTGCATTTCAGATTTATATCTCAGTACCAGGGGATCAAGATAAAAAGGCGGCTAGAAGTCAGGTCTGGGTCTCATTCGTTTTGAGTTTAATAACTGGAGCCCTGGGAAGTATAAAAACAGTTATGGCATTAGTTCACCACTCATTTGCCCAGCCTATAGTCTGATCCCTGAGCTCATAAACCACAGCACATTACTGAAACACACAACTTTCATCGGGGAACTCCTGGAGCTCTCACCTCATTCAGCCATGTTACAGAATCTCTGTTTTCTTCAGTTTCTCAAATGCTGTGAAAAAATCCTCTTCAGAACAAATCAAGATGTTTAAGTTTATAGTTTAGAGCCAAACCGCTCAGCTAACCATTAAAAAAAACCTCCAAGGCCTGGCTAAGTCTGACAAACAACATACAGACAAGGTCAGAGTTTCTGATGCCAGGTCAAATAACTTGTGTATTCATGTCAGTCATTTCACACAGGTTTTGAATGACCAGCAGTCTTACAGAATTGCAAACCTCAGTATACTGTTATTGTTAGTCTAACATGTAAAGGCCTGTTCACACCAAATGCGAGACAAATCACATGGGAAAGGTCCATTCACACCAGGAATAAATATTGTTTTGGACCAAATAAAAAAGTAAGTTCTCTATAATATGAATTTTATCCGGAGATACTACATCTGCCATGTTGTCATGTGACTGTGAGCGTCAGTTGTGTCACTTCAATGTCATTCAACTCTTCCCATTGCCTTATGGGATAATAAAGTGTCTTATGGGATAATAAAGTGTCTATCGAATGCGCACTTAAGAATCTCACTGGAAGTAGTAGGTCATCCAGGTACTTCCGGCGTACTGTTTGATGAATACTGTGAATTCAGATTCATATTACTCTTGTTCCAGTGTTATTTTAGTCATTGGGATAATATTCTGAATTCAATATTTTTGAATTTTTTTACTTTGTATCTCAAGTTAGTAATTTTGTTGTTTTTATTATTATTTTTATTAAAATCTGTATAGTTTTTATACATTTTTATTTCAGTTTCACTATATGAAAATGACAAATGTTGCTTAAGTTTTTATTTATTTTATTTCAAATAACGTTTATTTTATTTTCAATATTTTTAGTTTTCGTTAACTATAATAATGTTGGATAAACTCTGACCCAATCTGATAACGCTCAGAGAGGACCTGCCTGCGAACTTGAGTGTGCAAACATAAGCATGCAGGGCTGAAGGATGTTTTTGACATGATAAATTCCACTTTTTTGGCATTTTGGCAGAATAGGGTAAAAATTTTCTCAGTAAATGCCAGGACTGTTTGCACTACAGCGGGTGCTGTTTGCCCTGAAAGCGGACATTCCGATTATGGGAGTGTGATTTACGGCCTCCCTGTGTGGACACTTTACCTCTGCTCTCTCTGATAGGCAGAAACAAAAAAAAACAATCTTTTATGGACCATTTTAATCTCTTAAAAACATGTTTTCTCCCACACTTTCATTTCCAAAGCTAACCATGAGCTCAATAACTGTGCGACCTCTTGACCCAGAGTTTCTGAAAAATCTGACTAAAATGGATGAGAGTACATTACATAGCCAGATGAAAAACAAGTAGCTAAGACATTTTTGTATAGTTTTTCTTCATAAATCAAGTAGCTTAATTGATCATTCTCTTTGTGGAATGAAACCCAGCCGAGGTTATCCCTTGATTAGTGTACGTGCTGTTTCAAACGTCTTTGGCGCAGTGCTGAATGGAAAGCTTGGGAAATAGGATAATTCTTCGCAGCACACACAGTAACAGCGAGGACAAAAAAGCCCTGCATTCTTTAATCATAGATCGGTTAGTGTCCGTTCCAAGTATTAGACCCAATTAATGCAGTTCAAATAACGCAAACAGACTGCTTCCAGGACGCACAGACACACACACCCTGCTATTATTGCGGCAGAACTCAAGAGGTGGTGAAGTCATTGTGATTGTTTAGGCTGCCAAAGATGAACTGAGGAAGAGAGGTATGTGACGTTAAGGCATATATCATGGGTGAAGTTTAAAACAGGTCTTGCATCAGAGCAACTCTGTTTAGATATCATCCAATAGCTATTCACTTCTCCAGACACCTCGAATAGCAATAGTTCCATCGCCAGATGACTGGGTTTATTTCAAAGGCGCAGAGAAGCAATACATCTTACATGTGATTTGAAGTCATTTACAGAAAATAAACTAGGAAGTCATACTCCATAAGTAATCAGGATTAGGAAAGATTTAACATTCCAGAGTACACACGCACATTGGGTTTCCATGCTTTATGGGGATTTTCCATAGACATAATGATTTTTATACTGTACAAACAAACTGTACATTATATTCCCTAATCCTAAATCTAACCATCACAGAAAACTTTCAGCATTTTTATATTTTCAAAAAACATCACTTAGTATGATTTTTAAGCTGTTTTGCTCATGGGGAACACAAGGACAAGGATTTTGGATATTACCATCTTTGTGGGGACATTTTTACACACATTTTTTGCTTTTGCACTCTGTTACATTGCTTGCCATGAATTTTCAGAAATACATTTACATTTACATTTACATATTTGGCAGACGCTTTTATCCAAAGCGACTTACATTGCATTATACTATACATTTGTATCGGAGTATGTGCAATCCCTGGGATCGAACCCATGACCTTGGCATTGCTAGTGCCATGCTCTAACCACTGAGCTACAGGAAATACAGTCTTACAGGGTTAGTTCACCCAAAAATGAAAACTGTGTCATTAATTACTCACCCTCATGTTGTTCCACACCCATAAGACATTTGTTCATCTTCAAAGCTTTACAAATCTTTTGTTTCGAATCAGTGGTTCGGATCGCATATCAAACTGCCAAAGTCACGTGAACCATTAAAAATTTCAAAACACTTATGACGAAGGCTCATTTACTGAAATCACGTGACTTTCACGCTCCGAACCACTGATTCGAAACAAAAGATTCGTAAAGCTGAGAAGCTTCATGAAGCAGTGTTTTGAAATCGCCCATCACTAGATATTGTTGAATTTTGTTTTTTTGGCACACAAAAAGTATTATTGTCGCTTCATAACATTAAAGTTGAACCACTGTAGTCACATGAACTGTTTTAAATATGTTTTTATTACCTTTCTGGGCATTTGAAAGTGTAAATTAACTTCTTGTCAATGCAGGCCTCACTGAGCCATTGGATTTTATCAAAAATATCTTAATTTGTGTTCCGAAGATGAGCGAAGGTCTTACGGGTGTGAAACGACATGAGGGTGAGTAATTAATGACAGAATTTTCATTTTTGGGTGAACTAACCCTTTAATAAACATTAAGCAGCATGCCAGAAACACCCACAGATAAGCTGAATGTTTTTTATCAGTGAAAGGGTGAGAGATTAACGCTAGATATTCATAAAAACATGTTTTTTTTCATCATAATTTTTATGCCGAGGTGTATGAATTATATGTTCACCTTGGATAACTCTTGGTTTCTCTCCAGCTTCCGGAGTCTATCCATCAGTGAATGACCCGCATTAGGCCCTTCAGGGGCCCTCTAATCAGTTTCTCGTGTCCAAGATTTAAAGGAGATTTTATTCAAAATATGAGGTTAGAGGTTTTTGCTGTAAACTGTTTTTTTACTCGCACTGCTTCATTGTTTCAGAGAAATGTAAAGTAATAATACCAAAATGTTACCCATAAACACAACGCACACATCTGTGAGAGCTCTGAAATGTTAAACTGGTCACTACCACACACAGACTTCACCTTTGGAGCTGTTAAAAGCAGGCCGCCATATTCACTGAAGCTAAACTTGAACTTCTAAATTAAAGGCAAACATTTTCCTAAATAACTTCAGAAACTCACTAAAGTCTATTTCTAATTTTACTTCATAAGGTTCACAGGATTAACTGTGACAGCTAGACAAACTCCTATAGTACATACTGTATTGAAAAATGTCAAAGAAAATAAACAAGTCCTGCACGCTGCAGGACAAACAACCCCAGAATTCCAGAGCGATCTGGTGTACTGTGTGGTCAGTGAACAGTTACAAAGAGCCCCTGTGTCTGTGAGGGTGGTGAAACGGGGCCTTACGAACATTCCAGCGGACATAAGAAGGCTTCTCTCTCTACGGCCGTTCGAGCGGCTGTTTTCGTAAGCTACTTTAGAATGTTTGCGCAACTGCTGTTGACCACTTTATTAAAAATATCTTTTGATGCTGAAGCTATGTCCAGCAGTGGGGTCGGCTCAAACTGGTTTGCGAGGAGAAACAACGTTTTGTGGCGAATGAACGAAGCGTCTGTCAATAGGCCCAGCTCGCAACTACGGTTTAAGCTCAGGGAGCACTTTTGCAATCCGTCCCTGTTTGCCCAGGATGTAAGTGAGACGTACAGCGTTCGCACACACTCACCTGTCGAATTCAGGCTTTATGCCACCTCACTTCCTCAAACACGCATTTGTGATCTCTCTAGCCTGCCTGTATTTCTGTTAATCTGTCTGGACAGAGGTAAGACAGACGGAAAAAAACACGAAACGGAAACGGAGTAGCCTGCGTGAGATCGTGACGAAAGTAACAGTATGCTGTGAGTCAATAAATGCTTTGCTGTGGGGGAATCTGTGAGTGAGTGAGTGTAAGAGAGTTTGTCTATCTGGGAACTATGAATATGTGTTATTAGAACAGGGCTCTATGGAAAGCTTAGGGGTCACAAAGCAGCTTTAAGGTCTGTTTTTATTGACTTCTAATTATATATATAATGATGATTATTATTATTATAAGAATGGCAACAGTGCACCGTACAAAATTAAGTTGTAAATTCAATTTAATTCAATGTGATACATTCTGTTTATTTGTTTGTTAAATCTACTAGCAAATTCTGAGAAAATTGTTTTGACACCAAATTTTCTTCAGGATATTACATATCATGATAGCTATTTTTGCTATAAATTCAACCTCAAAAATTGTATATACATATAACATAAATTAAGTGCTTTCCTGTTGCTCAAACAGTAAAGTGTGGAGCTAGCAACACCAGGGAATTCAAAAAATGATACAAATGTATATACCTTAAATGCAGTGTAAGCCGCTTTGGATAAAAGCCTCTTCTAAGTATATAAATGTAAGGGAATATAAATGAAATGTACTTATTTTTATGGGATTATATTCATTTTTAAATTGGAACTTGATGGATAGAAACCATAACAGTATGAATGATGGTATGAGTATTATAATAGGTACAGCGGATTTTCTACCAGACGTGCCACAAAAAAATGACATGCACTGAACAGTGCTGCATTCATGTCTTTTTGTTTGGAATAAGGTGTTGTGCTTGATAAAGGGTGTCTAATATGTGTGAGAGGGACAGAACAACGTCCTTCTGTCTGGCTTCAGTGTAGTCAGGTCTTTGACCCTTGACCTCTAATCCCTTAGTCTGTCTGTTGAACTACCTATAATAACCTACATTGATCCATATAACTACCTCTACAGGCCTAGAAGACACAGGACATGATCGAATGTATAGAATAGAAAGGAAGGTCAAAAAGTTTTTACATGAGCCTGTTTGTGTCTAACTGTATTTACATGTTTTCCTTCCAAAGGAAACCATCTGCAGCTTTAGAGCTTGAGCTGCAACCTATAATGTGTTACTTATGTAACATGAAGAATGTAAAGGCTGGAATGCACTACACAACTCAAAATCTGAAGAGATTTTAAAATATTAAACATTAAGACTTTGTCAATTGTAACAAAGAAAAAATGGGCATCATACACTAAATGACTGAGGATATTACACTTGAGTTGTTCTGAAAACAACAAACTCATACATAAACCTTCAGTCCTCTTTGGCAGGAGACTCATGACAAATGAAAATATGTGTTCTAAAATTGGCTCCAACTGTCAAACATCTTTGATATCCTCCAACTGCATGGAATCATAGTGTAAAGATTAAAATAAATCTGTCCCCACCATACACAACAAAATTTCTGCCAGTCTGCAGACTTTAGGTCAGAGGTCAGAGTTGAAAGATTTAACAGATTAAATCTTTTTTAAATCTGACATCCCAAAATCTGCAGACTGGCTCTGACTTAAGCAACTCGTGTTGACAAGTGCAGACTGCAAATTACGGCAAAAATCTGGGAAAAATCATGTAGTGTATTTCAGCCATAATGAATAGTTTACATAAAATAATAATAAAAAATGCCAATAAAAAAAAAAATGTGTTGCTCTTTTTTATACATTAAAAGTGATAGTGATATCATACGATAATTACTTAAAGGGTTAGTTCACCCAAAAATGAAAATTATGTCATTAATCACTCACCCTCATGTCGTTCCACAACCGTAAGACCTTCGTTCATCTTCGGAACACAAATTAAGATATTTTGATGAAATCCAAGAGGTTTTTTAATCCTCCACTGAAAGCAACGACATTACCATCATTCAAGGTCCAGAAAAGTAGTAAAGACATCGTTAGACACGTAAACACAGAAGCTCTGCTACGAAAATAGTTTATGAGAATGACAGGGGACAGACGAATTTGTTAAATAAAGTTATTTTTGTTTTGTTTTTGTGCACAAAAAGTATTCTTGTCACTTCATAACATTATGGTTGAACCACTGTAGTCACGTTGACTATTTTAACAATGTCTTTACTACTTTTCTGGACCTTGAATGACGGTAATTTCGATGCTTTCAATGAGGGATAAAACAAATCTTTGATTTCATCAAAATATCTTAATTTGTGTTCCGCAGATGAACGAAGGTCTTACAGGTGTGGAACGACATGAGGGTGAGTAATAAATGACAGAATTTTCATTTTTGGGTGAACTAACCCATCCACTTTTATTCTATGGAAGAGCGTGGCTCCAGATAGAGGCAGTTCTTACCATGATGGAAAACAGGAAAAGGAAAAGTGGTATTTGTTAATGCATTTGTAGGCGCTGAACTCAGGGCAGTTGAGTCTGAAAGTGATATTGTCTGGAAATGGAAAGAAAGCTGGTTTTGCACGGACAACAGCTCAGCAGCGCTCTGTTTTGAGTTTCCACCATGCGATTTTAACAACAAACAGTGTCTGCTGACATGGTAACATGGGGCGTAATGGTTTACTCTGGCAAAGCTGATGTCACTCACTTGGCAGGGTGGATCCTATTTACATCACTCATTTCTATCCATTTTTCTGTTTGCTTTGACGCAATTTGCCATGATTTCTTGAGGCACTATGTGGCACCATCCAGCCAGTCAGACGCGAAATACACAAGTCATTTAACTCCTTAATCCAAGAAAAATTTCAACGCTGAGTCCTCCAAATAAGATTCAATGAAACAATGCCATCCAACGTGTTTTTTCTGGACAGGACTCCAGCCAGAAGGGAAAAGGACAGGTGGAAGGAAATGTTTGCCGTCAGTCGTGTGCGTCACTAGCATTGGCACCTCAAATGTTCCACATTCCTTGCAGACCTGAGAGGAATCCTGAACATCCCGAGGCCTTGTTGCCAGAATCAAAAACACCGTGGAGTAGACTAACCCTCATCGTAAACTTAACTCAAAGCTCATGCATCAGGACTTCAGGCCTGGGGCAAGACGTGAACTGTATTTTTACAGTGCTCAAATATGCTCTTTCATGAGCAAACACACAACATCTGCACACATGGAGCCGCTACAGCATGGACGACGAACGCTCCAAAGTAAAGTTTGCATTCCGTGGAGGTTTTGATGAATTTGACAGAATGTGTTGTGGAAGAGCCCCTTGAATCCGCCCGTAAGCAAATCCTAGCTGGAACCGTTTTATTGGGCAGGGGAGGAATGTACGTTTCGAACAAGAGTTGTAGCTTTTTGGTTTGCAGTTATTTCCTTTCCCTCCGGATAAAGATAAATACAGAAATGTATTTCCCGTGGGCTGGCACAGTGTCTAAAAATATGGCTGGCAGAACACTCTGGTACATTTGGCGGGATTCTGAAAGGAATCAAAGACAAATGAACCTGGGCTTGAGTTCTACTCTGAAGTACAAAAAAAATCTATATTATTGATATTGTATTTTTTTTTTTTACTGTACTTAGTGTTATTTTAGTATTATTAATATACTATTATAGTATTAAATTAACTTTAATTTTTATGTTTTAAGTTTTCATTTTAATTTTAGTTTAGGTTTTAGTCATTTTGTTATTTGCTTTTGTTGTTTATTTTATATTTAGCTTTAATTTAGTTTTAGTCATTTTTTGCTTTATTTCAATCAACAAAAAATATTTTTTATAGTTTTAGTTAACAATAACAACACTGGCTGTACTGCATTAAAATAATAATCAATATATTGATAATAATATATTTATGCAGTACAGAAATTAGTGCAGTGCAGTAATATATTATTAGTTAGTTCACCCAAAAATGAATATTATGTCAGAATACGAGAATAAATTTTGTGCGCCAAAAAAACCAAATTTTTTTTATAAAACAATGCAAACATTTTAACAATATCTAGTGATGGCCGATTTCTAAACACTGCTTCGAAGCTTTACGAATCTTTTGTTTGGAATCAGTGGTTCGGATCACCAAAGTCACATGATTTCAGCAGTTTGGCAGTTGGATACACCATCCGAACCACTGATTCGAAACAAAAGATTCGTAAAGCTTCAAAGCTTTATGAAGCAGTGTTTTGAAATCGCCCATCACTAGATATTGTTGAAAAGTCGTTATTTTGTTCTTTTAGCACACAAAAAGTATTCTCGTCGCTTTATAATATTAAGGTAGAACCACTGTAGTCACATTAACTGTTTTAAATGTTTTGAGTACCTTTCTGGATCTTGAGAGGTTTGGTGACATTGCTGGCAATAGAGGCCTCACTGAGCCATCGAATTTCATCAAAAATATCTTAATTTGTGTTCCGAAGATGAACGAAGGTCTTACAGGTGTAGAACGACATGAGGGTGAGTAATTAATGCCATTATTTTCATTTTTGGGTGAACTAACCCTTTAATGCAGTAAAGAAAAAGAAAAAAAGCAGAAAAACACCTAAATGGTTTGGACACATTTCATCTAGCTAGACTGGCTGAGAAACCAGCTAAACCTGCTAACTAGATTGTTTTTTTTGTTTTTGTTTTTTTCAGCAGAGCCCTTTATCAGAAAACAGTTTGGTTTTAGGCCTGTTGAAGGATATTTAGGTCACTCATGGTCCCAGACTACAGTACTCTGGTTACATTCAAAGTCCTAATGAGGAAACCAAGATTGGGAGACAAACAGTGTTTTACCTCAGCAACAGCAGTTTGGACCATGTGCTATGCCTCAAAGCTCCTCATTCCAAAGTCATATAATATTTAGATAAATCTAATCATGTGTTATGAGCTTCCCAGGATGTATGGATGTCACATCTATTTTAAGCATATAGTCTTAGTCAGTTGTCCTTCAGGGATGAATTCCAGTAATGCTTTGACTATTTTGTAACATAGTTGATCCTTAAAGTGACATATGGAATATTTTTATCTGGTTATTCTGAGTTTCAGTGCCATTATGAATTACTGTCAGAATAAAAAGTACATAAGCGAGGACAGAATGTACTAAAGGAGCAGATGGGTTTTTGTCATTTACAAGCATACCAAAGCAAAGGGTTTTAAATGAAACAAAAACTTGAAATGATACTTGAAAAAGACGTTAGCCAACTAATAAAAGGACTTATCCAGTGAGTCTGTCACTTCAAAAAAGAAAAACTGATGTTGAACAATCTGACATTTAAATCAACTCACTAGTACTGCAATGGGGGATTTTTTTGGACATGTGCCATGTAGGTACCATGGTATTCTTGGAAGTATCTTATAAATACCATGGTACATTAATTTCAGTACTATAGTATATGTCAGAGTACCATGGTATTGCCTTCTGATAGTAGGCTACTGTGACAGTCTTTGTAACATAATAATAATAAAATAGAATGGTATAATATTATATACCATTGTATTCACATGGTAAAAAAGATGTGTGGAAACACTGTGGAACTTTTTTGTAAGTTTTAGAATCAATTAAAAAAGTATGTTTCATAATACTTTTATTATAACAAAACTTACTTAACATATTCTCCAAATCAGACCAAAGAACATCTCTGTTGTTTAAACATTCCTAATGAACCACAAGTAATTTCCATCCCTGGCAAACACCGCCCTCTGCTGGCTCCTATTGGAATTAACATAATCTGAAATAGTGTGAAGCTACACAGAATGTCAACACAAGTCATGTCAGGTTTTCGGTCTCTTATATAAATAAATTAAAAATAATAATAATTCATCATTAATAACGTCAACAACATAAATATTACAAAATGTATAATACAAAATGAAATTTATATAAAGCCTACAACTCCGACTTAGTCAAAATGGAAACAAAATCAACAGGAAGTTGCCTTGGCACTACAGGATGTGTTAGCTTTCTCATTACCCTGCCATATTCTCAACTCTCTGTGATGTTCCATTACAAGAATCTAAACCTCAGTTAAAGTTTAGCTCAGACTGGAAGACTACTAGACTCCCAAACATGACTTTTTCAACCAAGTCTCTCTACTTTATATAACCCATTTCAAGCCACAATATAAACAATAACTCAACCATAAATACATGTTTAAAAACTGTCTTTTAATCCTTGTTTCTTTACATTAGTTGAGATTTTAGACACCATCTAAACATCCGTGGTTCCTGTGATGTGGCTAAACTGATGAAGGTCTGTGTTCCCACACCAAAGCCTGGAAATTCTCAGTCACAAAACCTCTTTTCACGGCTCCAGCTGACAAGAAGAAGTGTAGCCACAAACCAAAGGCTATTGTCCTTGTATTACATCAGTGACTTCCTCTCCTATGACCGCAACCTCCAATAGCGGCCTGTTAACTAATAAGACTCATAATGCCTGACTGCTGTTTTCCATATGCCAATTATAATAGGACTAAACATACCAACATAAAAGACTTTTGAAGAAAAAGAAAGTGAGATCATAATTCCTCTCCCTTCCTCTTTCCCTTTTAGGTTGACATTTGTGGTCCAATTTTTAACACAACTAGCACTTCATTAGTGCCGTCTTGGGCAAAGCATTTTCTGAAACAGTAAACAAGTAACAAATCTTACCGCTCTTGAAGAACATCTTGGGGCCGGGTCAGAAAGAGTTAGGAATGAGAGATTGAGGGAAGAAAACCGTTCAGTGGCATTCTCGAGCACACATTGGCACATTTTTGCCGTCTTGGTGTGTGTGTGAGTGAGAGAGCCTGGAGGCCTTAACAAGAGATGTTCCGTGCTGTACCAGGGACTCCCAGGCAGTAACAGTGGGCTTACAGTACCCTGCTGTAACAGTGGATAAATCTACTGCGAGCCTTCAGAACAATCACATCCCTTCAGATTCAAATTTAAAGACTGTAAAATACATCATGACTAGTTTGAGTCCTGAAGAGGAGTCAGTTTCTGATCCTATTTTTGTACCAGTCCGAATTATGCTTCATAAAAGTCACAATTGTGTCACTTTTTTCCCTTAAAAGACTTCAATTTAGGCCTGTGCAGCAAGCAAAGATGCTGTTCGGCTTGAAAAAAACTTTTGTGTCCTTTTTAAAAGGGATAGTTCATCCAAAATTGAAAAACATGTACTCACCATCATGTCATTCCAAACCTGTTTGACTTTCTTTGATCTGCAGATAAAAAATATATTTTGAAAGATTTGGGGGGGTCTAAACAATGCTGAACCCCATTTAATTTCATTGTATGGACAAAAAAAAAATCCTCAAAATAACTCCTTTTATATTCCACAGAAGATAGAAAGTCATACTTGTTTGGAACACCATGTGGGTGCATATGATGAATATAAGTGTGTGTGTGTGTATTTATAGGACATTGATCAAATTATCATGCTTTTGTTTTATACGGAGGAATAATTTTCATTTTCAGATGAACTAAAGCTTAAAAGCAAGCAAACTAAATTGAATAATGCAAACAGAATAATAATATAAAAAAAAACAGTAAACATGTAAAAATGGCCATGAGTCTGTGTCATTTCATTAAAAACTCCAGCTACAAATACTCTAAATATTACAAGAATATATACAAGAAATAAACATTTATTGCTTCAAAGACATAGACAGCGTATAAAAATGTAATGGTTTTGAATATAATGCCAGCATTCATTTATGAAACACACATTTAGCTTATAATGAGAGGAACACAGTTCGCAGAGCTCTGGGCTGAATGCTTTTGCACATGTTATTTTTAAGGCAGTTTTCACTTTTAATAAAACTACCAGTGTGAATGAGCGACATGTACTATATTAAAATATATATACCACTTCTGTGGAGTTCTGCATGACAGTGCTTGAAGTAGTTTTAACTGTTTTTGTCCATATTGTGAAGTCATTGGGGTCCAAAACAACATTAGTCCTCACTGACTTTCATTTTATGGACCAAAACAAAAAAAGTTTTTCTAAAATATCTTCTTTTGTGTTCCACAGAAGAAAGTTGCGGAGTTGGAACTGTATGAGAGTGAGTAAATGACAGAATTTTTCATTTTTGTTCTCTTTAACTCACTAGACAAAGGATGTGGTGAGATTATGATGATTTACAGCTATGCAAGGCGTTTGTTAGAAAGGCTTTCAAGACCGCAGTGTACTAACCAAAGGATATTCCATGAGAAGCATGATGCCTACATGAATCCAGCACAGTTGTGATCAGTGTTAGTGATAAACTTGATTTAGGTTAAGTAAGAGTGTGTCACACAGTGCAATTACTTTATACTGTCTGCAAGGTGTAAATCTTGAGCTTCACTGTTGCTGGAAAACACTAGGCCCAATTGAACCTGCTGTAATTGTGTATGCTTATGAGTGCAGGGGATGAGATGACAGCAGACATTAGAGGTGTAAGCAGGTCTGCAGTATGAGCAAGAGACTAGCAATGAGGAGCAGAGCAAGGGAACTTTCACAGTGAATTTCTGAGACATTCCTACAGGTCACGACAGCAGCAGATGTCTGCTCTGATTTTAGATCCGGAGGAGAGACGATCATCCCTTGAATCTGATAGAGACAGAGAAAATAACTTTTAGAAACCACTTGAAAATACTGACCACTTAAAAACCACTCGAAAAAACACTTTGACATGGATACTACTGTTCAGATTTTTGGGGTCGGTAAGATTTTTAAAAATGTTTTTATGTTGACCAAGGTTGTTTTTTTTTTGTCAAAAATAACAGTTTTCTATTTTAATATATTTTAAAATGTAATTTATTCCTGTGATGGAAAAGCTGAATTTTCAGCATCATTACTCCAGTCTTCAGCGTCACATGATCCTTCAGAAATCATTCTAATATGATCTGGTTTTCAGGATTCTTTGATGATAGAAAGTTAAAAGTACAACATTTATTTTTTTTTATTTTTACATATATTATTTGTATCAATGTAATTTTTTTTACTGTCACTTTTGATCAGTTTACTGTATCCTTGCTGACTAAAAATATACTGAACCTAAACTTTTGAACAGTATTTCAGTGCGTTTGTGCCCTCAGTATTTGTTTCCACATATTGGACATTTGAGATCACATGACCAGCCAAATAATAGTATTATCTGAATATCCTCCAGTGTAAACAGCATATTTAATGTGCATTCGGTATCTAAAAAAGACTTATTTTTTTATTATTCTGCATCCACATCACTAGGTGTCAGTATACGTCCAAGGTGCCTTATTGGCCACATAAACAAAAAAGACTGAGGGCAATAAAAGAATATAAAAGAAAACAGTACAGGCCCAGCGTAACCAAAATCACTCACCGACCACTCATCCTGGCCGATCTTGGAGCAGCGAACGTTCATGGGGAGTTTCCGTACAATGTTGTTGAACGCTGTCCCTCTCTTCCTTGTCCACTTATATTTGTCCATGGCCTCCGTGAAGGATAGGTTGCTGTATTTCTTAGGACTCTTAATCACAAATGGCCAAGTTCTTCAAAAAGCAAAAGAGATTGGTGTTTGGTGTAGTGCATTTACTTAATATCATAATACTTAAAGGGTTAGTTCATCCAAAAATGAAATTTCTGTCATTAAGTACTCATCATCATGTCGTCTCAAACCTGTAAGACCTTCATTCATCTTCGGAACACAAATTAAGATATTTTAATTTTTTTAGTTTTCTTAAGCACACATAGGGAGCAACGTCATTGCAACTTTTAAGGTCCAGAAAGGTAGTAAAGATATCGTTAAAATAGTCAACGTGACTACAGTGGCTCAACCGGTGCAATGACGTTGCTGCCTGGTTCAGAAATATATATATATAGATTTTTTTTAATGAATCTTTTAATACAGTTTTTTTTCAACAGCTATATTTGTGCAAAACTTTGCCTCTTTTTTTCAAAACTTTACACTCAAATCCAAGAATTGCACACACAAAATGCAAAATGCCTCACATCTCTTGCAAAATGAAGCACTGCATTCAAAAATATCACAAACACATCTCAAAAAGCAAACATCTGTCTTACGCTGCAAACACCTTTGCCGTAATATTCTATTTTTGGATATATCATATACACACAGCTTTTCAAAAACCAAAGCTCTTCTTTCATGTGCTCCTATGTAAATTTCTGTACAATATTGAAAGTAATCGGCAAAGAGATGTTGAAAAATTCACAGTAAACACGAAAGCAAGATTGAAGCCAAACTATTTATTTTTTTACTGTAAGCATTTGTGGTTGTGAATACAGCATTACACAGTACGAAAGAAAATAAATATATCAACCATGTGTAGTTGGACAGAAACAATGGTTGTGTTTGAAAAAGGAAATCAAGATACTTCCTGTTAGATTTTTGTGTGTTACATAGAGAATTGTGTGTTGTGTTTTGAAAAAAGTCGAAGGCTGAGAATTAGTGTATGGTTTTGCAGAATTGGTGTGTGGTTTTGGTGTTTGAGTGTCAAGTTTCAGAAATTGTGTGACAAGTAAGGATTTTGTGTGTAAGCAAAATGTAAATCGATTGTTTTGTTTTACAAAACTGAATGATTTGTTCAGATTTTTGATATTGTACAGTAATTGCATGGAATCAGCAACCAGCACAATTCTTTTAAATTTATGCATTTGTGTTTCAGAGAAGAAAGTCATACAGGTTTGAAACGGCTTGAGGGTGAGTAAATGATGACTTTTTTTCATTTTTCAGTCAACTACTCCTTTAATATTAAATACTTTACGCTTCTCTATACATATCAATGCAAATATCATAGTTTATTCATTTAATAACCTATATTTCAACTTCAAAGACTGCATGTGAAACGAAACTGAAAATACAGAAATGATTTTTTAACATATTCATTATGGTACTGTTTAACATATTCCCCATGATGGTTTGAGTGCCATAAATATACTGATCAAAGATTCTCCTGAGGGTCCATATTCCCTCAGAGAGCTTTATAGGGGTGTGTGAGTGTGTGGTGATCGAAAGACAGAGGGCGCTTGGGGCAGAGCTTTGAAACTAAATCTGTTTAGAGTTGCCAGGTCTTTTCCCTTACAATCCCCCTAATTCCAGCATCTGAGCACAATACTGTTCTGAGCCTCAGGGGGTCGAATAAACACACTCCACCAGCAGGGTCCTTCAGATGTTCCTCATTTTAGACGTACACACACACCCACGTCCATCCAAAACACACATTCGCCTGCTCACACGCGAAATTACAAACAAACATGTGCGGACATAACAAACCACACACATCTCTCTCTCTCTCTCTCTCTCTCTCTCTATACAAACTAGTGAAAGGAATCTATACAAAACATCAGCAGCTCAGCAGACACCCACAGAACCTGGGAGTTGAAAACAGGCAGCTGCTCTGAGATGTAGACCTCCATTAAAACTCTTATGCTATATTTTGTGTTTAGATTTATAGCATGGCTGCGATAACATCTCGAAGAGCTAGTTCCACCTAAAATTATCCAAGAACTGCTTGTCTTTCTAGATGACTTCTGGAGAGTCACCATGTTTGAATGTGTTACTAAACTGATACAACAGTGATGTTATGATACCCAGAGATGATGCTTTCCAATCAAAGATAAAGTTTAGCATTACTGGAATTTCAGAAACATGTATTTTTTTAATCTCAGCAACGAAAATCGCAAGAGCGGCAAACTAGATTTGATAACATCTGTCAGATGGCTTGTGGTTTCAAAGTGTCTTTCTTTTTTAGCTCTCTTAGAATGAGACAAACACATTTTATAATGACCATTCCAGATGTTCCAGTGGGTCGGACAAACAATTTGTACTTTCTGATGGGAGCAAGATGGCATGTCTTCTGGTAAAGCTCTTGTGCTGACATGACAGCAAGAACATTTGGATAAGTGAAAACATTTATCCTCATTTGATCATTTACCTACTCGGCAAGCCATCAACTAACCGCCGTTAATCTATTCCGGGTCTGTGATAGTGACGCCAGTCTTATGTGAACCAAGTTGTCATTGGAAGGTCTTCCATTTCACACTATTGTCTCAATTTTGTTCCATTTAACTAAACCTTTTGTCCTTGAACTTTCTTTCCATTGTTTTCCTCCCATTGTTTCTCTCTGTTTTTTTCTTGTTAAGTTTCATAACCTACTCTTTCTGCTTAGTACTTGCTTTTGTCATTTCAAATTTCATTTTAAAGGAGCTGTAAGTGATGTAAGCTGTTCTGGAACTTAAGCCAGACTAAAACCCAAAGTATTCACCTTATTTGTAACGTAACAGCGGGTCCAGCCTTTTTCTTCCGGTCTCATCCGCTTCCAGTTATTTTAGCTGTAAAGAAACAGCTATGCTGCTTGATATTGCAAACTGATATTTGTTATCATATTATTTTAATTTCTTATTGTAATCATAAACACACTGTTTTTTAACAATTCTTTTTTAATGTTTACTGCACTTTGTTTATGTTCTAGTTATTAGTGACTAATGAATCTGAAATCTCTCACATTCACAGAAAATAGTTTACTTCCACGTTGTAAAATAAGGTGGATACTCAGGTTTCTGCACGCACACTGTTATGAGTGTGACGTAAATTTTGTTATTAGTGAAATGTATTCTCACACCCCAATTTTTCTAAAGCCCAGGGTATACATCAGTTTTGATGAGAAGTTGACGGTGTGCGTGAACACAGGTGTTCATCTTTGTCCATTATCTGTGCTATTTCTCTCCAGAAGTTATGACCGATAACTTTGTACTTTTTAAAACTAGTTGCATGTATCTCTTTAACTCTTTCACACAAGTGCTTGTTAACATTTACACTAGTGCGTTTTCACAGCGTTTTCAAAACGCATGTCACATGACTGTTCATGCACACTGGGCATGTGCGTACAAGTTTAAACAGTTGCCTCTTGCACATGTAGGTTGCTGCAGTATTAAAAAAATGCAGAGTTTAACTGCACAATGGCTGCTAAAAATGACAACAAAACCAGCAAAGATTGCAGTTCAGTCTGCATGTTATTGTTTACATGGTCGTCAAGGATACGCAGAGCGAACGTGGGCAGCCATGCCATCTTTTTCAAAAATCTCAGTTTTGGTCCGTTTACACTGAAATGCAACCCTGGCGTTTTCTAACTAAAACAGGCTCTGCAGCGTTTTCGAAAGTCTCCGTTTTCGAGGGTCTAAAACGCCTGAGTAGTGTAAACGACAGGCGTAACCTTAGCAAAAGTTTTAAAGCGAAAACGCGCTAGTGGTGTATTGAGCACACTATCAAATGTAGTATACATTAATAGGCTATGTGTTCGGATGTACGCATACACTAAGTATTTATGTCAAAACTGAAGTATACTTTAGCCACCGAATTAGACTTTCCAAAACCCTGCCTTCAAAGATAACATTGTACTTGGAGCATGTGAGTAGTAGCATCATAGTGCTGTCAAAGTTGACAAAAACAAGAACAACAAATAGCAATAGCGCTTTCGAATAATAAAGTAACAATTGACAATTGCTAAATAAGGCTGGATATAGCAAAATGCTAAATGACTGACTGATTGGCTAAACAAAAAAAATCTACAGTCTAGTCTCAGGCTGTCACAGATATTTCAGGATGCTTAATACAGTCATATCTTTCAGGTAAATGGGATGTTTTTGTACGGCTGCTGCATACTTCAGTGCCATTTACAATAAATGTGCTTATTCATTGTTGTGAACTTAAGAAGCCCTTCTCTAAGGTGGTTTTTCAGACTTACGTAACAGGCTCCTGAATCTCTTTGACCCCAATGAATTTGAGCTGGCCAGTGATTTCTGGTAAACTCTCACACCTGGCAAGATTAACCCTGGGGTAGTACAGCAGATACGACAAACACATCTCATCCCGTGTACTAAGACCTCCCTGTAGAAAAAAAAAAGAGATTCCACATTACTAGGGTCAAGACCTTGAAATACTACACTGACATAATGCATTTGAATCACTGTTACAGCCAAAGGCCTGTGACAAATTATGCCCATTACTGAGCAAAGCTGAACTGACATGCACAGAGCAGCAAATATATCTTGATCTCTCTAATATGAATCCAAAACACCAGTGATTTGGCTCTGATGTTTATGGATTGTGGACTGTCTACAGAGAAAAAGCAGCTCGGCTCAGCCTATCAGCTCACTGGCTTCATGTGTACGGGCAAACGTCAGCAGCTGGATCCATCTCCACAGACTTGCAGCTGTTTGCAGACACATTGTTTAGCCAAGAGCATGCAGACTTTCACAGACCAGCTGGAAAAAAGCCCTGTTGTTGAGATTCAAAGACATGTTTCTAATAGAGCTGTTCAGTTTGTAGTCCTAAAGTCTATAGTTTTAGTCTATTGTCGTACAGTTTTTTAGAATTTTTTTTTTTGTATATGTTAGGGTACTTAAAGTTGCTAACAAGTTGATGCATTAGGACTACCGTGGTTGTGTACCTTACAACATGTAAAAGGTTGTAAAAGGTATAGTTCACCCAAAAAAGAAAATTCTGTCATCATTTGCACCCAGGTGATAGAAAAAGTATACTTGAATGCAACTAAATAAAATACTTAAATACAAACAAGTACGTTTATAGTACATTCTTATTTTTTGTGCTAAATAAAATTTTAAAAGTTATACACTATACACTAATTAAAAGTATATTTCTACTTCAGTAGTACTTCAGTGCACTTAAAAAAAGTATACTAAATATCACTAATACTTAAATGGATTTTTAGTGCACTGAAATAAAGAATACTACCGCAAAAATATACAGAGGAGTTTTATTTCTTAAAAGTGTGCTTTAAATGCTTTAAAAACAAGTTCAATCTTAGAAGACTTTTATATAGTAATCCTAAGTTTAAATTAAATTGATTTAAATAAAAATATATTACTAATGTACCGGTTACAAGTGTACTTAAGTACACTTAATATAAATGCACTAATTAGCACTAACACTTAAATTGATTTTAAGTGTAGTCAGATAAAATAAACCAAATATACAGAAGTGTTTTATAAATGCATTACTTAAAAAAAGAAGTACTAAAGAATAATTTTTATATATTAAGTACAAAATTAGTGCATGAAAACAGAGCACTTGTAGTACATTAAGGAAGTGTACTAAAATAAAATGTATTTTAGTGCACTTTTTCTTTTTTCACCTGGAGACCTTCATGTTGGTCCAAAACTGTCTGGTTTAACTGTCTTTCTTCTGTGAAGCACAAAATAAGGTAATTTAAAGAAAGTATCTTTTATGTTCCACAGAAGAAAGAAAGAAAGTCATAGTTTTGGAACAACCTGATGACAGATGATGACAGAATTTACATTTTTGGATGAACCATCCCTTTATGTTGGAGAACAAAATGATAAAGTTTCAAGTAATATTCACCACAGACCTTTCTTACTCATAAATCAAGAAATGCTATTTTAATATCCCATTAGAAATTCCCAAAGGAAGCCATGGGAAATTACCGCTCGGGGTGGCCTACAAATCAGACATCTTGACTGAACAGCTCTATTACAGTTAACTAAGGTTTGCTATTATCCAGGATTAATATCATAAATAATTCTGTATATGACACACATCCGTACAATTGTTGTTAAAAAACAAACAAACAAGACTTCATAAGCTTTAATCTTACCCAGGTCATGTTCATTCTGCCTTTAGTATTGTATCTACATTCAGTGATTAGAGAATCCCCCTGGTGACAGAACAACAGGTCTGTTAACACACGGATAACAAAAGGGAATTACAAAAAAACATTTGCTTATCTATTATGCTCACTATTGTGTGCTGGCCAAAATGAATAGATCATTGAAACTTATTTGAGTATAAACCGTTAAAACCTCGCTGATTGTTATCACAGAATAGAACAGGATAACAAGTCACAACTCACGCATGAGTCACCTCTTGCCTGTGGGCCCTTTTAAATAAATAGACACCAGTCTTACAGGTGCACAGTGCGCACTCTTTACATGTTGAATTTATTACACCACTCTTAGGAAATACAAAGTGCTCGGATATGGCTGAGACACTGGAGTGGATAATGATAATTGCTTTATTCTTTACTACTAAAATACTACTAATCCCTCAGATATAAACTATAAACCCTGAGAACAGTGTAAAGACCTTATTTGGAGTAAATGCCATGTTTAATTTGACCCAAATGAGACTGTGAGGGATAAAAGCACAGTCTGTTCACTATATCAAAAAATTAGTAAAGCAAACTGTGAGGTTCACTGTATCTGGTGATTAATGCAACACATCAATTTCACCCTCAGATGGAGCAATGAAGATTATGAAACTGAAATGGATTCTGACTGACCGGCAGGATGATCCTCTCCTGGCTGAGCGGCTGGAACTCCTGGAAGTTGAAATCAAACTGATCATCTGAGGCAAGTGGCTGAAGCTCGACCTGCTGGCGGAAGTGTCTGGTTCTGATAGCCCGTCCTGCCAGGTGAGCATGGAGCAGAACTGCAAACACATGAACTCCACTGGGCATCTCACTGTCTAATGACTTACAGGAAGAGAGACACATGTTATACTCCTTATTTTTTGTGGTCTGGGTTTTGAGAAACTTTAAAAAGTTTGTAACTAATAAGACATTTTTATGTTTTTAATACAAACTAATACTTCTGTTCAGCAATGTAGCATTCAATTTGGTAAAAAAAAAAAAATGTTGGAAATAATTGTTTTTTGTTTTTATGCACTACTGTTCAAAAGTTTGGAATCAATGCAATTTTTTAAAATAAATGTATACTTTTATTCAGCAAGGATGCATTAAATTGATCAAAAGTGACAGTAAATATTTTTATAGTGATACAAAAGATTTGTACTTTAAATCAGTTATGTTCTTGTTCTTGCCTTGAAAAATGCATCACAGTTTCCACAATCGGAGTATATTAATAAATATTCTGACGCGTCCAAGCTTTATAATGGCAGTGAACGGGACCAACGAGTATGAAGCTCAAGAAAGTGCATCCATCCATCATAAATGTACTCCACACGGCTCTGAGGGGTTCATAAAGGCCTTCTGAAATGAAGCGATGCGTTTGTGTAAGAAAAATACCCATATTTAACAAGTTATAAAGATATAAACAGACTGCTTTCCGTATTCAACTTACAATTTTTTTTTCGTAATTTGAATACAGAAGGCGTAGGACGCAGCGTAAGCATTTTGAAATGCGAAAGTTTTACACTTTCTTTGTAAGTTGAATATTATATAATATTTTTCTTACACAAACACATCCCTTCACTTTAGAAGGCCTTTATTAACCCCCCGGAGCCGCGTGGAGTACATTTATAATGGATTGATGCACTTTCTTGAGCTTCATACTCGCTGGTCCCGTTCACTGCCATTATAAGGCTTGGATACGTCAGGATATTTATTAATATAACTCAGATTGTGTTCATCAGAAAGAAGAAAGTCATGTACACCTAGGATGGCTTGAGGGTGAGTAAAGNTTCTTGAGCTTCATACTCGCTGGTCCCGTTCACTGCCATTATAAGGCTTGGACGCGTCAGAATATTTATTAATATAACTCAGATTGTGTTCATCAGAAAGAAGAAAGTCATGTACACCTAGGATGGCTTGAGGGTGAGTAAAGTTTGGGGTAATTTTCATTTTAAAGTGAAATAATCCTTTAAGCAGCTGTTTTCAACATTGAAAATAAAAAGAAATGTTACTTGAGCAGCAAATCAGCATACTAAAATGATTTCTGAAGTATCATGTAATTGTATTAATATTACATACAATTATATAAGAAGTCATTTGTAATAATATAAGTCTTAACTGTAATTTAATGCATCCTGGTGAACAAGAGTACTGATTTCTTTCATATTGATTCCAAATGTCTGAATGGTAGTGTAGCTATCAAATATCATCTTATAAAGAGTAAATGGAGTGTAACCACAATAATTCCTGTGTTTTTGCAGTCCCACCTCCTGGAGACACTCCTGTGTGCAGTGTCCTTCTGTAATATAATCCTGCATGCCTGGGGGCAGCATGTGGTAGAGACTGACCCACACTCCTGTCTCGATGACCCCAGCATCATAGCGCCTCAGGCTGGGGCTGTAGTACAAACGCAGGCCTGAACTGTCCACTATCCCTGTGATGAGATCAAAACTCTGAGCAGCTCTGAAGTTTGTGGCTTAACCAACCTGATCTCATGGGAAAACTTAACTATGTTCCTAGGTGGCGATTTTGTATGAATTTGTAAATTTGTGAATTATACAAATACATGATTTTTCAAAAAAAAGCAAGCATGAAGGTCCCCCCCTAACCCCACCCCTAAACATACCCGTCACCGGGGCGAGAGCAGATCGTATTAAAATATATGAATAAGAATGTAAGAATTCATACGAATTAGCCACCAATTCACCAAAACTTAAAACAGTTATGAATTGCCATGAGATTGTGTTGGCTCAACCATTACAAAAAAGCTCATTATTGATTGGCTGAAAATCATTTAGTATTACCATGGAGACTATATTGATTATTTTATGCACTAAGTAAGGTCACTAAGTATGGCAGGTTTGGCCTTAAACTGTTGAAGTGTTACATAAAAACAGATATAACATATGGTACCTCTTTGTAAAGATGGGTTATCAAAGTGAATCTCCATCTGTACATAGACTGGATCTATTGAGGTTCCTAGAGACATTCCAGCATGTGGAGGATAGGTGAAGCCCTGCAATACATAAAATAATTTCCATTCAAGATCTGAAACTCTCATTTATTTTGAATGAATATGAACTTATGAAATGACCACCTCTCCCCCAATAGCCCAGGCGAACAGGACGGTTTCGCATGTGAAGAAGGAGTCTGGCATATTTGGATGGTAGCATTCATGTCCTCTGTTGATCTCACTCTTGTTCAGATTGCTGTCGCATTGGTAGAGCAGAATGTGATGAACCAGATTCTCATGACCCTTCTGAATCAATGGCTCTATCTGAAAACACCAAACATAATATGAAAAGCAGGGTCGTGCGCCACTCAGAATTGAATTGAGAATACTTTTGAATTTCATCCATTTCTGAGTTTAAACTGAGGTAGCAAATGGTGCAGAATAGTTAAATTAAATTCAAATAGGTTCCCTTAACAGTACATAAAAACCGTATTAAGAAGGACTATAAAATGTATTTATTTCTTTATTATTAATGCATTTATATCATTATAGATTGAACCTGAAAATTATATTATAAATGTCAATATGTATGTCAAACAATGTGGTGGACATTTTTTGTTACTGTTTGGTTTCTTTTGATGTTCAAAGGGAACAAATTCTTACATAAATTTTGAAATTAACCCAACCGCTTAATATTTATTATTGTACACTACCATACCAAGTTTAGGGTCACATATGCTCACCCACACTGCATTTATTTGATCAAAAATACAGTAAAAACAGTACTATTGTGAAATATTATTGCAATTTAAAATAACTGTTTATTTTAACATATTTTAAAATGTAATTAATTCCTTTGATGTTAAAGCTGAATTTATTTCCAGAATTTTGTCATCTTTGATTTAATATGTCTTTGTGAATAAAATTAGTAAATTCTTAAAAACAAAAACAAAAAATCCCCAACAACTTTTGAATGGTAGTGCATATATAATAATAGTGAAGGTATTCACTTTTTATTTTAAATTAAATGCAATGAAATGGATTTGAAATGTTATACAATTTTTTTTATATAATCCAAAACAAGAACACTTTCCACTACACATGCTGTTCTGAGCTTTGATAAAGGGATCAGCCATAAAGATTTGTTAAAAGTAGGTTATCTTTCTCTTTCTCTCTCTCTCTCTCTCTCTCTCTCTCTCTCTCTGTCTGTGTGTGTGGATTCTTGAGCTAAAACTAGCTCGGATATCTTTGGAGTAGGAAGTGGGGGAATTTAGAATTATTTTTCTCCTCACAGTGGGCTTCTTCTGTCGGAACTGGAATTCTAAATAAAAGCATTTCCAACAGAGTGAGCTGTGTCCTCTCTTCCAGGGGCATCTGCCTGAAGCAGTGGGACCCAGGGCCAAACAGTGGCTGAATAAATATTCAAACATTCCTTTATTTCCCTTCCACCTCCTCTTTTTTACCCATGGGGAACCATTTTGTTTGAGACCCCAAAATCTAATGAACATGTTAGTAGTAGTATTCTATTGTTTCTAACCGATAACAGCATGTCTGATCCATCCATCTACTGTAAATCCATCACAGATTCAGCTCCCACCATCCATATAATGCTATGTTGTCATTATATTGAACAGTATGATTTAACGGACATGGCTGCATTGATATTAATCAAAACATTGCTATCAAAGATGCATTTTTTGTTTAGGTAACAAAATTGCATGTTTTGTCATTGAGAAGACACTAACATCACTTACAATCACTCAAAAATGTTGCACCACACTGTAAACCCGAATAAGTTAGCAAAACTATCAGTTGCCTCAAATTTTTTAAGTTGAGAAATTAAAAGTTTAAGTAAGCAGAACTGGCAGATTTTTATTTTCTATTTTAATTGTTCTTAACTGGAAATGTTCGAGTACCCATTCATACATTTAACTTCAAATGATCATGTAACCTCAATGTAAACATTTTTATAAGTATGAACTTAGTGTGCTAACTTGCTCATTTGCTAACATTTTAACATTAACTCTCCCTTTCGAGTGCCACGGGCAAAGCATACTGGGAAATAGAAGCCCAGTTTCAGTTAAACTTAAGTTCATCTAAATTAAAAGAAATAAGTTAATAAAACTGAAAACAATGAAACAGTTCAGTTTACTTGAAATATATCAGTTCTGTGAACGTGAAAGCAAAAGAAAGTGCTAAATACTCATAAAAGTTCATTTAACTGAACTAATTTGTTTAATTTAAGTTTGTCCAACTCAAACCAACTAATTATTTTGAGCATTAGGGTTTACAGTGGGTAATCTGATAAAATGCTCAATCACAGAGCCAAAAAAATTAGCTAGATGACAAACATTTTTGACAATTACTACAAGCACATTCCTAATTTAAATATGGGTTTGTATATTTTGCACGAGGCCAGTTATGCATTTATTGTTAGTATCATCAGCAATGTGCATACAAAGTGTGCGTGCAATCTGTAAGAGCAAATGAACTACCTTTTATTTGGGATCTTACTGTATAAAGAACACCTAGACAGCCTCTTCTAGCATCACAGAGTATGAGATTTAGCCTGAATAAGGACAGTGACAATATAGCCTGAATATAGACAGTGAGAGCATATGTCTGGAAAATCTGCTCCTGTTTGACAGTTCAACATCTGCTCCATGAAACTGAGCAGGAACAGAGCAGGAAACATTCAGACACTGCTGTGGTTATGGGGCAGCTGCTGGCATCACAGCCTGGAGCTTCATAAATACCAGACTAGTATATGTAGAGAGGACAGGAAAAGAGGGTGAAGAGGGGTCAGCAGTAAATATTGACTTGTTGGTTTTTACTGATTTGTGTTCAGTTGGTGTTAATGAGAGGTTAAATTGAGACTAAATATAATATCTAACTCAAACATGGTCCATTTACAGTACATGTACCCAAGTGATTTGACAAACTTTATTTTACAGCATGCTCCAGCAGTATTTTGGTCATTTAGGACTGCTTGATTTAGGCCATGACTAAAGGCTGCATGCCACTGGCTAGTGAATGCAAGCATGTGTATGTGTGCATTTGTCTGTATGTTTCATCATCCTGTAAAACATGGACTACTCAAGTCTATTCACTGTAGAGTCTTTGTATCCAGCACACTACATGCTGAACATTGCAGCAAACTACAGTAAATGGCTTACATTCATACTGCAAGCTGCTCATTTCTGCTTATGTTTTCACTAAAAACGTGGAGCTGTAGCCATAGTGATGAATTCATGGAGATGAATGCATGCCTGTCTTTCCACAGCTAAATTTTACATAGACACGAACTGGTGACTACAACAATTAAATAAAATTAAAGGTTAGTGCATCTGAAAAATTAGCCTGAAAGGACGAAGCTTAATTGTAGTATTTTATCATATGATTAAAGTACCTATTCTGCCTTTAATTAAGTAAAACTTGAAAAGCTTAGTTATGGGAAGACTCTTTCATCTCGGTCAGAGAGTATAATTTCAGTAACGCGTCTGATCTACAAATAGCAGCTGCAAAAGACATTAATAAGCAGGTGAGACATAAAATAGAAGCGAGGGAGACAGAGAGACAGAAAGAGATGGCAACCGGCGTAGGTGACAACAGCAAAAATAAACTGATGTAAAAACAACCAATATGAGGTAAAACAGACCATGTTTTGAAACAAGCATGTGGAATCTAATTTATGTTTTAAATATTTTCAAGAAAAAAAATAGTATCCCACTAAGTAATTAACTACAAATGTAGCATGACAATAGTTGTTATGAAAACTCTCAGAGTGTTTGGCATTGTAATGGATATGACAATGTTAATATGTTTGGTTGGAATAGATCTGCTACACTGCTGCTGCTTATATTGCTGTTGCTGCAGAGCAAGTACAGGACTTCCTACTGCCAATACATACACAGACACACTGCTGTGAGCAAGTAAGACATGCTGCTGCACAATATAACACATAAATTACCTGTAGCAGATCTACACAGGTGGAGCTGGGGAAGGTGGAGGGTTTCTGAAAACGCACTGCAAACTGCTACAGCAAACACTGACCAAATATTTGAAAGCTGAGCAGTGAGCTCATTGGCTGCTGATGCAACAGCTGTGCTCCATAGAGAATGATGTGGTTGCTAACAGATTGAGTTAAGGGCCTATCGGCCTACGCCATCTGGAGTTTCATGACAGAACTTTGTATTTCAGTTATTTTCATAGTAATAGATTTTTCTATAGCTATGTGGGAATAATCAAACACGCTTAGCAAAGCTGCGTTCAGTATTTATACTGACAGCGATTAAATCAGTAAACATTTTCTGATCCTCTCTGCACAGCGTTGGAATGTCCGATTCAGCCTAGTGAATCAGTTCATCCTAAATGGTCCTCTCTCATATGTAGCATTTTCATGTTATGAAAAATCATTCTAGTGTACCTGATCATTTACGTAATTAAACAGATTCACAAAAGTGATTCACCTATTCGAGTCCCTGTATTATATTTCGACTCAGTTATGTAAATTAGAATGATTTTGTCATATTTAGTGTAAATTTATCTCTTCAAGTTTGATACTGTCAACATAAAACTCATCAGTGTTGGGGAAAATATGAAGACTTCAGATGCAAAAGCCTCTAAGTGCCATCTGAAATTTTCTTCTAAAATGAGCATTTTTATAAAGCTCGTATGTTTAGGTTCAGTAATTTCACTTTAATGGCAATTAATAGGTCCTTTTCATTGGAATAGTTATCTCATCTATGGTTTAAAACATTATGATTTCATTAAGATGGGCATGCTTTATGCTTTAGTTTTATTACTCACTCTGATTACATGATGTTTCTTCTTCAATTCTGGAAATCTATAGATCTGACACCAGTATGTTGTATCCTTATGAGGCACAGGAACCTGCAATATTTAAAATTGTAGATTTTCACAAGTCACAAAACAGTTAAACATAGCAGTTAGATGGCAACAACCAGTAATGTTCCATTGTGGACTGGATAGTGTGGACTTCCAGCTTTTTATTAATCCCATTTCCTGTTTTTTCCCTATTCAATGCTGAGTATTTGTTATGAGGTTGTAAATATGTACACTCTTATAAAATCTGGTGTTTGGCAGTATCCCACAGGCATAAAAGGGGCCTTGTTTTCATAGAAAATACCCAATCAGCAGGCACAGAGTCTGTATTTTAAAAGGATTCATATGTAACCACAAAACCTTGACATTAAGGACCTTGATTTTTAAGCATGCACACAAACAGACAAAACGGTAGGCATAACACTGCCTAAGGCTAAGCCGATCTATGTCACTCTTAACTCATCAAACGCTCCAGCAGTCTGCTGCATGCACTTTCCTCACCTCCTCATTTTGAAGGTCAAAGAAAGCTGTTCCTGCTGGGATGCTGGAGCTGCTTCCAGGGTTGAGTAATCGCAGACTCTTTCTGCCTCTGTTCATCCCATGGTAGACTGGTCCTGACACTCCCACGTCCTCCGCATGGAACGCCCAGATCACTCTCACTGTACTGCCCTGGTCAGTGACAAATTATGGGTAATTGTACACTTACTGGAAGTGCAAGAGACTTCTTATATAAGTCATAATTGAGTTTATTGAACTCCTCAATAAAACACCACACTATAGTTTTCCCCTGAACAAAAGGCAATTTGCTGACATTATAATTACAACCGAGAGCACAGCTTTGGTTTTGGTGCACGCTCCAAAAATTGGATAAAGAGACCCTGCCACTGAAAGCTGTTTCTTTTAGACTTATGGTGCCAGATGTAATGATGCATGTAGTAGTCAAACCTACCGTAATGACTTTGTCATTGTCATCACAGGTCTGGAGGTTTCTGCTGAAAGCCAGGACAGTATGTGTGCCATTCTCTCTACCGTACAGCAGCTTGTAGCTCTGAAGTGGATCTTTGTGGACCTTTCTGTTTGAGTCTGTAAAGTAGTCCTGAGTAGAGTGAGGAGGAACCAAGTTAGACCATCTCAGGTTTGCATCTTTTAGGTCTGAATCTACATTTTACATTTATGCATTTGGCAGACGCTTTTATCCAAAGCGACTTACATTGCATTATACTATACATTGGTATCGAAGTATGTGCAATCCCTGGGATCGAACCCATGACCTTGGCATTGCTAGTGCCATGCTCTAACCACTGAGCTACAGGAAAGCTGCAATATTGTTTTGCAATACTGAATCTGTTTTGATGTAGTATTGAGATCATGTGAGTAAATCCTATTGGTTTTGGTCTGCTCACATGTGATAACCTGTTATCAAAATGTTTGGTCAGCTGCACTCACAAATGTCCTATTTTCGTCCAATACATTCAGACAGAACTATGACTAAGTTTTGGAACAAAAGCAGCCATGACTCATGCTTACAAAACTAAAACTAAAATGTATAGGTATAAAAGAGCCTTCATTAAACAAAGCTGTTGAATAGCCCTGTGCTGAACACTAATCATAAACATCTAGGACTATTGTATATGGGTCATTGACACTTTTAGGTTTTTAAAAGTGTAAAAAACCTAATAGAGATATAACTCATTTTTAAGTTTTATTAAGTGTTAACAATGAGATTATGTGGTTTTTATAATTAATTAACACTGCTTTTGTCATTTTTTACAAGACGGACAAAATTTGTCAGCAAAAATGTAATTTGGTTAAACCAAAGTTTCGGTTTTACCGAATGACACTTTTGGTTATACCGAATGACAATATTTTCAAACAATGCTAACAGGCTGATATCTAGTTAGATTGCTAGCTAGCTAGCGAAAGGACAATCAAACATATTATATTTAGTACAAGTTTTTTAAATATTACAACATTTCCCATGTTTAATAGCAGTTGTACCAAATGACGTGACGTTTCGGGACATGCGTATGAGCAAGTGAAAACATGAATTTTTCAAATAGTTAAAAGAGAGAGTTAGTAACTTTGCTTCACAACCATGTGGTCCTTTGCAAATGTTTGAATGATGTCACATCCTGTCACATGATATTGAATGCATGACTTGATCCAAAATGGTCCCTTTATATTGGTTACTCCGAATGACATCCATGAAATTCTTTTTTCCGGACATTCTTTCTCATAACAAAGCAATGACTTCTACACATAATTTTAATACCATTTTGCACTATGCTGATATATAATAAAATCATGCCAAAATAAAAAACATATACATTTATTACATTTTAAGATATTTTAATCACAAATGAAATGGCTGTATTGGCCTTTGGGCGGTTAAACCAAATGACCTTTTGACACTTCAAAATCTTTAAAATACCTTTATATGTAGCAAAATATAATTAAAACCTTTTGGATTCAATAAAAGTGATCTAGTTGTACTACCTTACATACTTTGGATGTCATATCTTTGTTTTTTATTATTATTAAGGCCTTTGGACAAAAAATGACCAGTCACGTCATTGACCCATACAGCATACAGACACAGCTGGATGGGATTATAATGTGCAGAGAGGATGGACAGCTGGTGTGGATGTATTCAAATAGGGGAGAGCGGGGTAAGTTGTCACATGGGTAAGTTGTCACACTCTTCATAACACCAAAACTAGAGGCTCTATCTCAAAAATCAAATAGCCACTTTGTGTGACTTCTTCTTCTATAGTCAACTTCCTGTTCACATGTGGTCAAGATCGCTCTAAAATTTTCTTATTTTTTGGCTTAAAAAGTAAAAAATTTGCACTTTAAATTTTATGCAATACAACTTTGTTAGGTATGAATGCTAAAAATTATTATTTTGCACAACATAGAGGAGACAATAACGTGTCTTTTGATACTTTAGCTGACGTGCTATGTTGAGCGAACCTTGAGATTTAGCCAACATTAGCACACATGTCAGTTTGGGGCAAGTTGTCTCAATGACTTTGGGCCAAGTTGTCACCGGTACAAATAAACACACAGAACATGCTCAAAAAAGAGGTTTAACATGTTAAATCAGTTATGTTCAGAGATTAAACGTTAAATTAAGCGAGTTATCTGCAGTATTCTATTCAGTTATCATGGATCTATACAAGCCAGAGAAAGTTTGAGTTTAAAGTTTAAAGTAAAGTGGTCTTGCCACGTAATGTGTTTTGATTGAAATGTGTATTGTTTGGATTGAAATAATTGTTTTTCCAAATTCTCTAGGCATGATTGTTTATATTTCCAGTTCTGGTTTGAATTTAAAAATTAAAATCAATAATAACAATTAAGTAGTTGTGTTCTTATTTTTAGATAATCTGTGACAATTTACCCGCCAATGGGGCAAATTGTCACAAGTGCACATTCTCTATTCAACAGTCTACAACTCCGGCGTAATGAGATAAGATATGAAAATGTAAGGAATACAACATATGTGCCCAAGACTTCCTTCTTTCATTTGGTATGACATTTATACCATTGTGATGTATGGTGCTCAGTAAATGTTAGACAGTGTGAAAAGTGTGACAACTTACCCCGATCTCCCCTACTGCCTTGCTTGCATTTGAAACTGTGTGAATTTGAAACAGTAGTGTCTGTGCAAGCACTGTCTGATTAAAAACCAGGTCAAAACAGGGCAGCTGATTATAGTCAGGTCAGTGGGTTACTGTCGATGATCTCATCGCAATAGATTTCAGGACACAAAAAACTATCACTGCAGACAGTGGTCTTTAATGTTGCGCGCATTGTTGATAATTATGTAAATCTAAGAAACATGCTCCAATCTAAGAAACATGTCCATAGAGTTTGTAAGATTCCCATTTACTGTAAAAAAAAAATTAGGGAAATCAAGTAAAACTGACAGAAACTGTAACAATATATAATCTATATTGTTTTTATGACCACTACCAATACAGATGATCTTACAACGATATGCAAAACAGATTATTCATTTTAGTTATATTTCTTCTTTATTGACACAAATATTATGTTTATAACTATTAATTTAAAATGTTCATATGAGAACAAATGGCTGTAATTATGCAAAAAAAAAATACATTAAATTAGTTACATTGCCTTTGAAATGTGACCAGTGTTGTTACATGCCCAGTGGCATTATGGCATAGTAAAACAAATGAAAGTAAAAATAAAATCAAACTGATTTGATTGATTTTTAAAACTTTTTTTTAAACTTTATTTTTACATAAGGTAAACGGATGGAAGCAAATACGCTAATTAATCAATCCAGCACAACATTTACAGTGGCCAAAATGCATCAGACTAATTTTAAACTGTGAGTCGGTCTTCTGTAACTGTATGATCAGAGATGCATTCACACCCAAAGGTGCGTGCACACTTACCAGCAGATATGGACTTCCGTTGAGCACACCACCTATCACGATATCAGACGAAGACATCGCACCGGTCGGTGACAAACCAAATCCTATATATCCTGTCGTTTCCACTTCTACTTCAAAAGTTATCGTGGACTCGTCAAATCCCCACTTAATGTTGTATCTCCCATCCACATCTAGGGCAGCTGAATGAACGAATCGTGTCCCCTGTGAGCATGTCGAGCAGAAGAGTGAAGTTAGGAAAACTAGAGCGCAAAGATGCTGATTTTCAGACATATCGAGCTAAATCGCAAACAACACTGACGGCACTCAAGGACGCTTTTTATCCATAGAGCAGTTTATGGAAATATGTAACTTCCGAGGGCAAGAGTGTTTGTTTGCTTTGGTGCATTGGAGGCGAACGATCCTTTCAAGCGCTGGCAGCCTCCCACCGCTGAACTGTTGGAACTTGTGTGATTTGATTTCTCTTTGATGTGGAAAGACATGTAGAGCTGAACACCGTGACTACGAGCGCGCGACGCGACAAAAGTCAAGCAGCTGCCATACAGTTATCATAATCAACGGCGTGGTTACAATACACTATTGAACTATAGTGTAATGCTTCATTTCTGAAGTTCAAGTACCAAGTGAAGAATCACTTGAATGTTGGTGACTTTGGGTTCAAATAAAATCCTACTTCGTTAAGCAATTTTATTTTTCTCTGCTATATCTTCAAATGTAATTATAACAATTAATAACCTAATTAATTTCTTCCATCAGTAAGTGGAAAAAGAGCCTTGAGCCCATCTACACTACAGAATATGGACACTTCCCTAATATATTTAGTATTTAATAGTAGTATTTAACCAAGGGGCCAGGTCGGGGCCTAAACAAACTTAGGTATATGTGTGTGTGTGTGTGTGTGTGTATATATATAGCCTATATATATATATAATTTTTTTTTTTTTGAGGAACCAGGGGCCAATTTCAGAAACGTAGCCACTATGTTAAGAATGAGTCTTAAGAACTAGTTTGAACTAGATTCAGTTAACCAAAAGGTAATCCAATTCAGATCTACTTTTTTATATGACCTGTCTTGAAAAAAAACAAAAAAAAACTTAAATGACTTTTAGGACTAGTCTTAGCAGTTTATGCAACCTGCCACAGGATTCCCACTCTCTAGAAAAAATATGAGAAAGCCTCATATTAAACTAGAAGTCTTGGGTCTTTCGAATNGGTAATCCAATTCAGATCTACTTTTTTATATGACCTGTCTTGAAAAAAAAAAAAAAAAAACTTAAATGACTTTTAGGACTAGTCTTAGCAGTTTATGCAACCTGCCACAGGATTCCCTCTCTAGAAAAAATATGAGAAAGCCTCATATTAAACTAGAAGTCTTGGGTCTTTCGAATATTGTTGTCGGCAATGTCAAAAAGGTTGAGAACCACTGCTCTATGCATCCAGTGAGATTCTGAAGTGTGCAGCCAGTGAATGTATAAGTTAAAAGTCTCCTTTACAAAACTAAGCAATATCACACAAATGTTATTGTTCTGAATATCAGCACTGTTGTGATCAGCCGTTGATGCAAGACTGATATTTAGCATTACAGCACAAAAACAGTGTATATAACTGTTTTTATATGTGTCACTGTGGTACAACATGATGGTTGTCCATAATAAATATTTATGTGTGAAGACAACTGGGATCTTTGAAAAACTGATTGAAATTCATTTACAACAGAGCAAGGGAAAACATATTTATCCAGATATCTCTTACTCTGAGAATAAAAGTGGCTCCCAGTGACTTATCTTAATTACTCTGGTTTAATTACTGTATGTGTTTTGTGCTAGAGTAGAAGGTACAAGCAGATCAAGTTAGGCAACTATGAGTTTGGCAGGTTTTCATATATGTGTCTGAGAGACAGGAGAGACCTAATATTTGTTTGGAAGATGCAAAGACATGTTCTTAAAGACCTCTGCATCTCTGGAGTTATGAAGTTAAAATAAGCCTTTTTATTGACTCTAAAGGATTTGGAGATCTTTGTTAATTTAGCCTACCTGTGAAAGTTCCAATCATTTTAATAATACAATTTCATCTGGCAATGGTTGTGTGGCAACAAAAGCTATTTATACTAATCTATTCTATTCTATTCTATTCTATTCTATTCTATTCTAGTCTAGTCTAGTCTAGTCTAGTGTTATGCATTTGTGACGGATGACTGCCATCTAGTGGTGACAATGCATACGACTACACTTGTAATGAGAATGTCAGTCATATATTCATCCGTCCATCAAATCCTATTCAGAGTGATGACAAAATCCATTTGTGCTGAATTTTAGAAAGACAAAGTACAAAAGTATGGATGATTTCATTATATAGATTAATTGGCTGGGTTGTTTAGGGCATTTTAATAGATGTAAATTGCCTTTGACATCAATTTGTGGACAGAAAAAGTGTAGCCTATGTTAGCTCAGTGGCTTACTTTGGATGTTTAAGAATGGTGTCTTTTAAACAGATCGAGATGGTGGAAAAACGAATGATTTTTCTATATTGGCTTGCTTTGGATGTTTAAGATTGTTGTCTAGGAAACAGATCGAGATGGTCGTTTGGATGATTTTTCTATCGGTACACACTATATTGTTTCACAATTTTTTTTTTTTTTTTGAAACACCTGAGGCTTTTTTGTTATATCACTCTGATTAATGCCATACATCCACAACAGTACGACCATCTATTTTCGCAGACATTTCCATTATCTGTTTTGTAGTTTCTTCTGTCGACACTAGAGGCCAGTAGAGTACAACGATTAACTGAATGGCATTAGTCACATCAAAGTTCCAAAACACCAAAATGTAGAGCGTTTTTTTTAAACAGTGGTAACCTGTACTTTCTTCCCAGTGGCATGAGTTCAGCTCCCAATGAAGGACGTGTGTGTTCAGGATCCGACACAATTTTCCTACCTGCTGTGTCAAATCTTCCTTAAATATATTTTGCAGAGATTTTTTTTTTTTAATCAGAATTTGAGATTTAAGCATTACTGACAAGATAGTTTACCAACCATATTGAGATCCCATAAAAAGTTTCGATTTAATATTGAAACAGTATTATTTACTTCTTAATGCTGCACAAGTATATAATTTTGTCAGCACAGCTTCCTGAATTCACACCAAAATCCAAATAAAGCTCTAAGTACTTCAATGTATTTATAAATTAAAGAGTTGACATTTTTGTTTTTGAGGGTAATTTAGGATTCAAAAGGTATTTGGTGATGCTATTAATGATATTATCATGGGAGGTTTTGTTAACAAGATGTGTTACTGATAATTAAGTGGTATTAATGTGCTAACAGAGTGTTCGAGTCTTGGTGTGTAATAGTGTTAATTCCAATAAGGTAGTGTTTGGATCTTGGAATGAAGCGTGAAATTGCTTTTCTTTTGGAAATTTGGAACACTTCTCCACTAAAGTTTCAAAGTTGTTAAAAAAACAACTTTCCTTAATTTCCTCACCAAGAAGCCTTGATGCAGTGTAGCGTTCGAAAAACCCTTTAAAAAAAGTTACTCATCTCTTCAGGTGATGCAACTTTCCCTTCTGGAGGCCTCCAACAGCGTTTTGAGAGCTTCTTCATTGTGATTGACTCATATTCGTATATATTAGGCCAAAGGACATTACTGTATTTGCACAGCTATTTTATAGACACTGTAAGTACTTTACGTCAAATGGGTGCTTTCAGTCGCATATAATATGCAGCATAATTGACTTCAGAAGCCTGTGCGGAGTTAAACTGCTGATAATGGCTTCTGACTACTCAGCTAAACTTTCAATATATATCAAATTGAAGATATTTAGCCTTCACTAGAAGCAGCTGCCCAGACTGAGATTAGCACACTGTCATAAGCATATGGATGCAAGCTGACCCATCCTTGTAAAATGAGCATATGGAATGCATATTTTCAAACTGAGGAAAGTAAAATATGACATTTTGTAGATTTGAGAATAATTCAAAATTTTTTTTAAGCTTTTCTATCTATCTCTGTTATAATTTATTAAACTCATTTTGGAGAATAAATATAAATAAATCATTTTTATGGCATTTATAATATTTTAAATGTTATAAAAAATGTATTCTCTCAGAAAATATATAAGTGTGTATATATATATATATATATATGTACACGATCAGGCATAACATTATGACCACTGACAGGTGAAGTGAATAACACTGATTATCTCTTCATCACGGCACCTGTTAGTTGGTGGGATAAATTAGGCAACAAGTGGACATTTTGGCTGCATCCGAAAACTGGAAAATGCTGCCTTCGGAGTACACATTCCAAGGTAGGAAGGCATCAAGGCACGTCCGAATCCAATGTTAGCTTCACTTCCTGTCTCCTGAGATACCTTCATCTGATCGACTTTTGAAGGCAGCATAGATGTATCCTTCGCTACCTTTGATATCCCACAATCTTATGCTTTCCATTCTGTGACAGTTGAGCTAGAAAAATAAAGATGGCGTCCGAAAGTTGCGTTTGCTGGTCAGTTTGTGTGTAAATGTACATTTTTGACCAGCATTTTCCACTTTTGATGTCTTTTCTAGCGAGAAATTACTAGTGTAGTTATTAAATATTTGTTTAGTTCCAACAAAGCTCGTGCTATTTTGCTGTAGATCTTTAAGCTGTTACGCTGCCTCAGAAGTCTATCTGAAATCAGTTTCGTGAGGTGCCTTCATGCACAAACGCTGCCTTATAAGTCATTGCCTGAGGAAGCAGTGAGGCAACAAGTCAGCTGCCTAGGTTTTCGGATGCAGCCTTTGTCTTCAAAGTTGATGTGTTAGAAGCAGGAAAAACGACCAAACGTAAAGATTTGAGCGAGTTTGACAAGAGCCAAATTGTGATGGCTAGATGACTGGGTCAGAGCATCTCCAAAACTGCAGCTCTTGTGGAGTGTTCCTGGTCTGCAGTGGTCAGTATCTATCAAAAGTGGTCCAAGGAAGGAACACCGGTGACAGGGTCATGGGCGGCCAAGGCTCATTGATGCACGTGGGGAGCGAAGGCTGGCCCGTGTGGTCAGATCCAACAGATGAGCTACTGTAGCTCAGATTGCTCAAGAAGTTAATGCTGGTTCTGATAGAATGGTGTCAGAATACACAGTGCATCGCAGTTTGTTGTGTATGGGGCTGCATAGCCGCAGACCAGTCAGGGTGCCCATGCTGACCCCTGTCCACTCCCAAAAGCGCCACGTGAGCATCAGAACTGGACCACGGAGCAATGGAAGAAGGTGGCCTGGTCTAATGAATCAGGTTTTCTTTTACATCACGTGGATGGCCGGGTCCGCGTGTGTCACTTACCTGGAGAACACATGGCACCAGGATGCACTATGGGGAAAAAGGCAAGCCGCCGGAGGCAGTGTGATGATTTGGGCAATGTTCTGCTGGGAAACCTTGGGTCCTGCCATCCATGTGGATGTTACTTTGACATGTACCACCTACCTAAGCATTGTTGCAGACCATGTACACCCTTTCATGGAAACGGTGGCTGTGGCCTCTTCCAGCAGGATAATGCGCCCTGCTACAAAGCAAAAATGGTTCAGGAATGGTTTGAGGAGCACAACAACGAGTTTGAGGTGTTGACTTGGCCTCCAAATTCCCCAGATCTCAATCCAATCGAGCATCTGTGGGACTTGCCGAACAAACAAGTCCGATCCATGGAGGCCCCACCTCGACACTTACAGGACTTAAAGGATCTCCTGCTAACATCTTGGTGCCAGATAACACAGCACGCCTTCAGGGGTCTAGTGGAGTCCATGCCTCGATTATGTATTAAATAAGCTGTAGGCCAAAAAAACTTCAACTATACAATTAAATAAGATTTCAAGTATTTGAATTTAGATTTAAATTTCAAGTATATTGCTATACCTATGGTGAGGTTCAATAGAGACTGAGATTGAAAAAGTTCCTCCCCTCACACCTGCATTTTCACTGATGCACATCACACACATACAGCACCTCATGTAGTGCTGACTCACAGACAGACCCGCTGCGGAAGGTTCAAAAGGTCTCTGAGGGCAGCCGAGCCTCTCTTAACATGCCTCCTGTCCCTGTGTCTTTCCATTCTGATGAATCTTTCTGTCTGGTTTTGACTGTGTCTCACACTCGCTGCTCTCTTAGTCTCTCCTCTTGCTCTGTTTCTGTCTCTCTGATGCTTTCCAGTCTGTCTGCATTACTGTCGTCCCCTCTCTCTCTCTTTCTTTCTCTCTCTTTCTCTCTTTCTCACCCCCTCTGATTAACCCTAGGCCCCCGCTGAGCTGACTGCCAGACGGAGCCATTTAATTTTCACTCGGATCCTTTTCATTTCTCTCCTCCAGGCATATCCCTCCATCACCTCAGAGTGGATAAAATACGAGCAGCTTTCAGGGGACACTCTCTCTGCGAGAGGAGACTCGGTCGCACAGCTTTCGTACATGAGATTGGAGTTATGTATGAACTTTTTTAATTGTTGTTGTCTTTTATATGGTGTCACCATGAGCTACTGTTGTTTTAATGTTCAATCAACTTCATTTACCATCTGTTTCTCCACGTATAATTGGAAATACCTGTGCATGTATTTCAAACTCTCCTACCCCATGAGACTGCCTTAAAAGTATGTGATGTGAACAAAAGAAGAGGGATAAAAGAAACAAACTCTTGTTTCTGTTATGCTAAAGAAACATTTGGTGATAAAAAAAAATCCATTTTCCATCTGTGTGTTCTTTCCGCTCACACACTGAAACATCTAAACAATGGCTTTCTGGCAGGTTAGATTGGGCTGCTCAGTGAGTGTGTTTAAATGTTTAGTATAGTACATCTTATGTGATGAGGTTTTATTGCTGTGTCCACCTATAGCAAGATTAGCCAGGCCTAAAATAATGGGGTTTGCATTTCACACAGTGTTAAAGTGCTGCACATAGCCAGTACGGTTATCTTATGTTTTGAGAATAAGAAAAACATTGTTATTTGATTATATTGTGGCATTGAAAAGTAAATGTTTATGTGCATTAGATCCAAATATGCTTTTGGCCATTGGACTGAAAGCACAAGCAAAGTCCTGCATGTCCTTCAAGTAGCACACAGAGGAGGTCACAGTCAGCTACTGTGCATCACTCCAGTGGTGGGGTTAAGTACCTTGTTCAAGCACAACACTATAGCAGACAGACCGCAATATGCTTCTGTCTGTTTGTTTACTCCCATCACCTGGAAACCAACAATTTTTTGTTGATTTTCCTACCTAGAGATCCACTAACCACATAGCACATCAACATCTTACCACAACAACTATCTATAAAAATCTATTGTAGCTTATTTCTGCTACGGAATAAAATAATAATAATAAATAATTAATAATAATAAAAAAGGTAATTTGTGACTTTTTATCTTACAATTCTGACTTTTTTCTCTCAATTGTGAGTTTATATCTCAAAATCCTTAGAAAAAAAGTCAGAATTGCGAGTTTATATCTTGCATTTCTGCCTTTTTCGGCAATTGCGAGTTTATATCATGAAATTCTGACCATATTTCTCGCAATTCCGAGTTTGAGAGATATAAACTTAGAATTATGAGATATAAAGCAATTTCAAGAAAATAAGTCAAAGCTGTCAGATACAAAGTCACAATTACCTTTTTTTAAATTTTTGTATTCTGTGGCAGAAACAAGCTTCCATAAAAATCAGTTAAATCTTAAAAGAAATTTAAACAATGGATCGTTGGGGCAGTCGTGGCCTAATGGATAGAGAGTCGGACTTGTAACCCAAAGGTCATGGGTTCGAATCTCAGGTCCGGCAGGGATTGTCGGTGAGGCGAGTGAATGTCCAGCGCTCTCCCCACCCTCAATACCACGACTGAGGTGAGACCCTTGAGCAAGGCACCGTACTCCCAACTGCTCCCCGGGCGCCGCAGCAATGGCTGCCCACTACTCCGGGTGTGTGTTCACGGTGTGTGTGTTCACTGCTGTGTGTGTGCACTTGGATGGGTTAAATGCAGAGCACAAATTCCGAGTATGGGTCACCATACTTGGCCACGTCACTTCACTTTCTTTCTTCTTCTTCTCTTTCTACATTTAGCCTCAGTGGCCACCACAACTTTGCAGTTTGTGGAAACTATGAGAAAATTAAAGGGTTGATTGACCCAAAAATAAAAATTGAGTCATTAATTACTCAACCTCATGTCATTCCACACCCGTAAGACCTTTGTTCACCTTTGGAACACAAATTAAGATATTTTTGATAAAATCCGATGGCTCAGTGAGGCCTGCATTGCCAGCAAAATAATCAACACTTTCAGATGCCCAGAAAGGTACTAAAAAAACAACAAAATAATGACTTTATTCTACAATATCTAGTGATGGGCGATTTTTTTTTAAAACACTGCTTCATGAAGCTTCAAAGCTTTACGACTCATTTGTTTCGAATCAATGGTTTGGAGCGCCAAAATCACGTGATTTCAGTAAACGAGGCTTCGTTACGTCATAAGTGGTTCAAAGCATGCATCAGACTACCAAAGTGTGATATTAAGCTATGTGACCTCAAGATTTCTGTACAATAAAAATGTAAAATGAAAAACTTTTTTAATGAGGAAAAAACAGTGCACCATATAGAAGGGTCAAAGATTGAGTTTATGTTTGTTCTGGAAGGATAACTTATGTTTACTTACTATATTCTTTTTTAAACAACTCTGATGTTTTATATGTATTCTGTAAGTTCATGTAGGTTAAAATTGTTCACCAAAAAACAAACAAACAAAAACGAATCTAGCAATGAACTCTGTCTCCCTCTGCAGGCACATTGTAACACTACACGCTACACAATAGCAGGTGAGAGCACAACAGCTGGAGAGGGAAGGAACATTAACACCGGTATGCAAAGCTGTTACTAGATGTTCCCAGCTTTCTTCGTTTAGAGATAATTATGTAATTGCTGTTAACACTGAGTCAACATCAGCACATTTTTTCCCATTTCCTTCTCTTTGACACTTTCATTCTGAATCTGTAGTCTTTAGCTTGTTATTTTGTCATTGATTGTTAGTAGCCTATTCAGCCTGTTAGTTTGATAGCTTGTGACTGAGAATGGAATTTACAGTACACGACATACAGACATGTGCATAAATCAAATTTGAACTCTTTCCAATGAATGGTCACTGTGACCCAGTAAGACCACCATGCTACCTTAATCGAAAAATAAACTCCGGGTGAGAATTAGCCTTCAGGTGCTAATTACAGTCCTTCAGCTGCCCGCTGTCTCCTCTGAGGAGCTGCGAGCACGAGCTGAGTGAAAGAATAAATGCTTTCATAGTCTACACGTTCCTACAGGAGACTACAAAGACAGCACAATTGGTGGCTTTCACATTATTTCGCTAGTATGGTTAGGCAGCAAAGTGGCCATTGAGCGTGACTGATTCACATAACATTCGGTGAAGTTGTTTCGAAATGTTCGCTATTCAGCTAAACCGTTGCTCTAGACTGAGAAAATAAATGGCACTTTATTACCTTAAATATTTAAGGGAACGCTACAGCAGCATTAAAGTGAGAAACCTTTGTCTTGGGGCAATTTATCTGCGTTACCCTTTTTCTAATCCTGAAGGCTGATATGAAATATTAATCGCTGCCTTTGAATATATGTCCTAACATTTACAAACCCCTGGATGTGGAGTGTTTTGCTGTGGATCAATTGTCTGAATGCCTCAAAAGCATTCATTCAGATTATGAATAAATAAGAAGCAGAACTGATAAGGCGTCATTGCGCTAAAGGAGGGGCAAGAGTTCATGTTTCTAATTCTAGACTTCAAAGACCTCCTTGCCTTTTTCATGTGTAGACATTCTTTCAAGAAATTAGGTCGAGTTTTCTCAGTGATTTAGAAATTAAGAGGGTGCCTCTTTGAAATATAATCACAGAGGAGAGCATGTAGAAACACATAACTTGCATTGGTTTTTGCTTTTTCATTTGCATATTAGGCCTACAGCATTAACTAATTTGGGCTAGAGACTCTAAAAACAGAGTAAAAACCAGAAATGCACTCAATAATAATAGTAATAATTAATAATATTGTATGCCTTCTGTTTCATTTTAGATTAATAAAATATTCACTAATAAATGAATACGTACTTTAATTGGTTTTGCACTTTGATTTGCATATTAGGCCTACGGAGTTAAACTAAACCATATTGTCTCTTAGAGTAAAAACCAGTAATGTGTTATTAATACTAATGTATGTCTTCTGTTTAATATAAATTATTATATTTAATCATGCCAATTAAGCATGAGATTTTTTAGTAGAAACAAAAATTTACCAATTAACATATTTTCATTGGTTTTGCTCTTTAATTTGCATGTTAGGCCTACGGAGTTAACTAACAGTATGAATATATTAATCTATTATATATCCAGTAATGACAATTAAACCAATTTTTTATACGGAATATTGTTTACAGATATATGTTACATTTAATAAATCAAATGGAGCTACAAATGATTACTGAGGTAAAAAAAGGTTATTTGTTGCACATCTATGAGTTTCTATTCAGCTTATACCATTGTCCTCCCACATCTACCCAGAAGTCAAGCTTTCTGCCTTTTATTACTAGTCATCTGCTGTAGACCTCATTGTGAGTGATGCTGATGGCAGGCACTGAGTTGTAGAAATGTGCTGCTAGGCCAATGCTGGTGTTTTCGAGGTGTGTGTGTGTGTGGGAGGGAGATAAGTTATGCAGGAGAAGTCGTTGTTTAGCACGGTGAAGCGCTCCACAGAGATCTATAGCAGCATGATGAGGAGATGAAATTAAGGTCAGCAAAACCACAACTTTTCCTGTCACAAGGAAGATGCAGTGAATGGGTGGGGGTGAAAATGACTTAAACTGTCCCTGGTTGTCTGCGTGGGAATCGGATTTCTGGAGTCATTAATTTTGTTCTCTAGCCATTAAAACAGCTCAGTTATGAAGGGTTTAAGCTGCTGCATTATGTGAGGATACCTGGAATTTTTTCAATGTCATGGCAGAAATTAACTGAATATTTGTATTTTTATTAATACTTTTCATACTTTTATTGCACAAAGAAAGCTGCTGCCATTTACTATTTCTAAAATCATGAATAAGTTATTCGTTTGGTAACTGTCTCCACTTGACCATGAATGTCTGTCTGGTCTAGGGTTTCTTTTCTGTCTTAAGTACACTGAAAGCCGCATCAGAAAGACTCAAGAGCCCATTTATTGACACTAAAAACATCAACATTATGGATGAAATCCAGATGAGACATTCAACAAATGAAAAATAATTTGCGAGAAGTCAAGTAAAGAAACCGACCTCTGTCTTTACATATTAATATCTTCAAGTGTCATCCACATAAAATCCACACTTTGTATAACTGTATATGGAACTGGATACATTAAGCCATTAACTACAACAATGTTGATAAGTTGTGCTTCTGCAAACTAAGAATTTAAAGTGTATGTAATAAACATATTACACTGTAAACCCTAATAAGTTGGCAGAACTCAAAAATGTGAAGTAATCATTTACATCGTTTTTTAAGTTAAACTCAAAGATTTAGTAGAACTATACATTTTGATTTTGTACTACACAAGCATATAAAATGCAGTTTAATTGAAATTTTGATTAAGTTAACTTATAAAATTTGATTGCATAAACATAATATTGCAGTTAAAGGGTTAGTTCACCCAAAAATGAAATTTCTGTCATTAAGTACTCACCCTCATGTTGTCCCAAACCCATAAGATCTTCGATCATCTTCGGAATACAAATTAAAACATTTTTGAAGAAATCCGATGGCTCAGTGAGGCCTCTATTGCCAGCAATGTCACTGAACCTCTCAAGATCCAGAAAGTAGTGATGCGCGGGTTGTCTCATACCCCGCGGGTCGAGTTGGGGCTTGGAAAGAAATTGTCACTTTATTTGTGGGGCGGGTCATTAAAAACAAAATAAAAATAAATTCATGTATGTTGCGTGCAACTCCCTATAGCCTATATTAAATATTTGGGAATATCTATTTTAATATTTTATTAGGTTATTTGATAAGCAACGTAACTTGCGTGATGTCCCTAAACCTTTGGAGTCACGTGACACGTCACGAACGCGGCGCACCAAGCAGTTCCCGCTGCCAGCCACGACAACAAAAACAGAGAAATAAAAGCGAAGATGGAAGACGAGGTGCGGGAGAAATTGAGGTCGGGAATTTACATAATTAAAAGAAAAAAAGGTCAGGCTGCTAAATTTAAGGTTTGGGACCGGTTCTCAGAAATAGTTGCAGCAGGAGACAACAGCATGTATCGGCTACGTGAAGTGCAACTCGTGTGAAAAAATATACAAACACGAGAGCCACAAAACGGCACTTCCAGCATGTCAAGACATATTTGTGGGGGGTCTAAGAAAAAGGAGGACAGTGACACATCTCAAAATATTACCGCATTCCTCAAAAGTAAAGTACCAGCACGTCAAGTCCGAGGTAACAGACGCTTGTGTTGAATTGTGCTGTCGAGATTTATGTAACTTATTTATGGTTCATATTCATAATCGTATGTTGTTGCCAGTTTACAGGGTGATTTTCCAAGCACTTTCAGGCTGAAATAAAGGCTATTTTCATTTACATTACAATGCCTAGTACGTTATGTCTATTTAATGGTCACGGGTGCGGTGCTGGGCGGGTTGTAAAAATAGATACAGTGGTACAGGGCGGGCTAAATAATTTCATAAAAGCGGGACCTGTGGGTTGGAAAAAAAGCCGACCCGTGCATCACTACCAGAAAGGTAGCCTACTAAAGATATATTTAAAACAGTTAATTTGAGTACAGTGGTTTATAATAATATTATAAAGCGACGAGAATAGTTTTTGTGCGCCAAAAACAAAAAACAAAATAACGACTTTTCAACAATATCTAGTGATGGCCGATTTTAAAACACTGCTTTGAAGCTTTACGGATCTTTTGTTTCGAATCAGTGGTTCGGATTGCGTAAACGAAGCCTCATTTACTGAAATCACGTGACTTTGGCGGTCCGAACCACTGATTCGAAACAAAAGATTCATAAAGCTTTGAAGCAGTGTTTTGAAATCGGCTGTCAGAGGTTCAGTGACATTGCTGGCAATAGAGGCCTCAATGAGTCATAGGATCTCATCAAAAAAAATTCAATTTGTATTCCGAAGATGAACGAAGGTCTTACGGGTGTAGAACGACATGAGGGTGAGTATAAATGATGTTATTTTCATTTTTGGGTGAACTAACCCTTAAACTTATATCAATAGCACACTTGTGCATGTGCTAAAAAGACTAAGGGTGTATCTCAATCAGCTCCCTAAATCCCTAGGATATGAATCAGTACAGGTCCTTCTAAAAAAATTTGCATATTGTGATAAAAGTTCATTATTTTCCATAATGTAATGATAAAAATTAAACTTTCATATATTTTAGATTCATTGCACACCAACTGAAATATTTCAGGTCTTTTATTGTTTTAATACTGATGATTTTGGCATACAGCTCATGAAAACCCAAAATTCCTATCTCAAAAAATTAGCATATTTCATCCGACCAATAAAAGAAAAGTGTTTTTAATACAAAAAAAGTCAACCTTCAAATAATTATGTTCAGTTATGCACTCAATACTTGGTCGGGAATCCTTTTGCAGAAATGACTGCTTCAATGCGGCGTGGCATGGAGGCAATCAGCCTGTGGCACTGCTGAGGTGTTATGGAGGCCCAGGATGCTTCGATAGCGGCCTTAAGCTCATCCAGAGTGTTGGGTCTTGCGTCTCTCAACTTTCTCTTCACAATATCCCACAGATTCTCTATGGGGTTCAGGTCAGGAGAGTTGGCAGGCCAATTGAGCACAGTAATACCATGGTCAGTAAACCATTTACCAGTGGTTTTGGCACTGTGAGCAGGTGCCAGGTCGTGCTGAAAAACGAAATCTTCATCTCCATAAAGCTTTTCAGCAGATGGAAGCATGAAGTGCTCCAAAATCTCCTGATAGCTAGCTGCATTGACCCTGCCCTTGATAAAACACAGTGGACCAACACCAGCAGCTGACATGGCACCCCAGACCATCACTGACTGTGGGAACTTGACACTGGACTTCAGGCATTTTGGCATTTCCTTCTCCCCAGTCTTCCTCCAGACTCTGGCACCTTGATTTCCGAATGACTTTGGACCACTGAGCAACAGTCCAGTGCTGCTTCTCTGTAGCCCAGGTCAGGCGCTTCTGCCGCTGTTTCTGGTTCAAAAGTGGCTTGACCTGGGGAATGCGGCACCTGTAGCCCATTTCCTGCACACGCCTGTGCACGGTGGCTCTGGATGTTTCTACTCCAGACTCAGTCCACTGCTTCCGCAGGTCCCCCAAGGTCTGGAATCGGTCCTTCTCCACAATCTTCCTCAGGGTCCGGTCACCTCTTCTCGTTGTGCAGCGTTTTTTGCCACACTTTTTCCTTCCCACAGACTTCCCACTGAGGTGCCTTGATACAGCACTCTGGGAACAGCCTATTCGTTCAGAAATTTCTTTCTGTGTCTTACCCTCTCGCTTGAGGGTGTCAATGATGGCCTTCTGGACAGCAGTCAGGTCGGCAGTCTTACCCATGATTGCGGTTTTGAGTAATGAACCAGGCTGGGAGTTTTTAAAAGCCTCAGGAATCTTTTGCAGGTGTTTAGAGTTAATTAGTTGATTCAGATGATTAGGTTAATAGCTCGTTTAGAGAACCTTTTCATGATATGCTAATTTTTTGAGATAGGAATTTTGGGTTTTCATGAGCTGTATGCCAAAATCATCAGTATTAAAACAATAAAAGACCTGAAATATTTCAGTTGGTGTGCAATGAATCTAAAATATATGAAAGTTTAATTTTTATCATTACATTATGGAAAATAATGAACTTTTATCACAATATGCTAATTTTTTGAGAAGGACCTGTATATCATGTACTCTACACATTGAGACATTGATGGCTGTATTTTCGGCAACATGACAATCTCCTTGTTGTACAATGTCACTACTTGTATTTATGAAAAACAGCAGCAGATATCTTTCTGACATGATTTATGTTATTTAAATGTACATTACATACTTTGATTGCTACACATCCCTGCAACATTTCAGCTGTAAATAAAGTTATATATATATAATCTAGTGTTTTATATATATATATATATTTTTTTTGCTAGATTATGTTCATTACCTGTCTAGCAAAATATGTGTATGTTAAAGGAACATAGTGAGCATAAATTCTTCCTGGTTTTCACTGTGCATTGAGGGACTCTTTTATTTATTTATTCTTTTATAAAATATCTGACTCTTATATCAGTGCCCTGATTACTAAACTAGGGAGCAGATTGTTTTTGTGACTAACATTCTTAAATCAACATACATTTACATGAGAAAAATTACTTAAGGTATTAAGTGTTATTTTTTGAAGAAAAAAATGAATCAAAAAGTTATAGGCTACTTAAAATCATCTGCCAATGGGGTCAGAAAAATAAACTTAATTCAAAGGGAAAACAAGAGTATTTTTCTTAGAACCTGCATTGGAAGATATTAGTTTTTGTTTATGCATAATGTCACTTAATGTTATGTTGTTTTGCTTATCAAGTACATGTATCTTGATTTAAGAATGTTTAGATATTTTTTTGTACTGGAAAATGAAAAACAAATACAGAGTAAAAAAATAATTTAGCATTTTGCAGTGTATTTGTCACTCTGTTACCTAACACATTCAAATGTGTTTTGTTGCATAATTCTAACTCTGCTAGAAAAATGTGAAAATTACAGTTTCCAAAAATCATGGCATTCACACCATCATTGGTGCAGCATCACTTTTTATTTTAAACAAATATTCCCCGAAAATAACATGTGATCAAGAGCCAGTTGGTATTCACAGAAAGTGACTGAACACAAAACATTCTCATTCATAAACTATATATAATGTACTGGAAAGAGCTGAAATCATTGGCCTGTTCAAAATTCTTCACATCACACCACAATGCAATGGAAAATACAATGCAGTGTCAAAAGTTGCAGTAGCTGCACTTTTATGAAAATCAACATCAATTGGTCACACTAGTTGCGATGAGAAAACCAAAAACAGGTTGTACAAAATGACTAGCTCAAAAAATAGCTTATAGATATTTCTTGGCTGCATTTGTTGCAAAGAAAAAAAAAAACAAACATAACACAACCCTCTAAATACATAATGCTCTTGCATTAAAAGTTTGTGTCTCTTGACAATTAGATATAGGGCATTGTAGGTAAACTTAGATTACATGGTCTTTTCTCATTACACATAGTAATTGATATAATTATGAATGGGTGCAGAGTGTCCCTAAACTGTAAAAAGTACATGACTAAAGAAAATAGTTGTTTTACCTCTCTGAGGTATTTTTTTTTTATTAGACATTCTTCCGAGAATCAACATATCAAGTTGAAGTGAACAGTATACCATACACTATCTGAGATGTACTGCAGTAGCTGGAGAGAACTATGTTATCCTTCAGCAGGTTTTCTATAGGGACCGGCTATAGTCAGTTTATGACAGGGCTCTCAGGTTCAGCAAAACCGACGTGTCTGGCAAGAGTACATTTTCCCTTTCTTTTATTTGAGCTTATTTCATCTCTCTCTCTCTCTCTCTCTCTCTCTCTCTCTCTCTCTCTCTCCCTCTCTCTCTCTCTTTCCTCCTCTTCTTTCCCCCTGAATCTGTCAAGCCGGTGTGGTCCAAAAGTGTTCTGAGAAGCCACTCAGGGTTTGATTGCCCTCAGCAGGGACAGTGTGCCGTTGCTTATCTGTCTGTTAACTGACAGGGAGAGAAGCCCCAGTAACAGATATCAGCTCCGTTACACCAAAGGAGCCCCAGGGGACACTGGTCAGTCAGTTCGACACATAGACCAGCCTCTCTGACACTATCCTGTGGAAACAGTGGCACTGCATTGTTTAATATCAGACCTGTTTCGAGACCAGATGAAGACGGTTAATTTGACTGGCTTAAATTGCCTAATTTGATCAGAAATGACATCATAGTTTTAAGTTTACTTCTACAGAATGTGAAGAAAAACACATCAAAATGTAATTTTGCAAGTTTAAAGCACATCTGTCAAACTTCTGTGACAGGAACATAGGGGCAAAAATAGAGTAAAACATAATATGCTACGGCTGTAATTTTTCTTCCTATGACTTTTCTTCCTCTACAATGTGTCAAAGGTTTTTTTTTTTCTTAAGGCAATTTATCAAGAACAAGAGTTTCTTTCGTGTTTTGGTGGCATCAAAGCATTGGTGAGGGTTGATTCATAGTGATGTCCCAGCATGCAACTGTCAGTCTGAGGGGTTCTCTGCTGAGAGATCCCCTTGGCTGGCCATCTGAATCCACAGGAACATGTGCTGCCCGCTCTAGCCAACTTGACAGATAGCTGGGGTTTTCCATGCTAGAAGTCCTAATGTCTGGAGATGAGGTTAAACCTTCCACTGCCATGAAGAGAATTTCAATATTTATTTATTATATTATTTTACTGCATATAATATAATGCCACACACCATATGAGGGAAATGATTTATGTGAACAGATGTTGTGGAGTGTGAATGATAATGTGTGTGTGTTTGATTTTGAAGGTCAATGTTTTGGGCCCCATTAAGAAGACTATAAACCAATAATGTGCTGCTTTTAACCTTATCAAATATTATTTACCATTAATATTAGTAAATTATTAATGATTAATATTAATATTAGTCGTTTTTTAATAAAAAATAATTTACACTATGAAGCAAGAGTTTGATTGCAAGTGTTATGTGATGTTAATAACGTGGATTTTAGACAAAATATTGCAATTTTTGCTCTGCCAAAAGAAAAAAGAAAAAAACTGTTATGCGTAACTAAGCAACACATCGCACTGACTTGTACTGATTCATAAAAACAGTGGCTGTATCCGAATGTTCCGTGCCACATAGGTGAACGTGATTTCACCAAGTGCAACATGTTCCTGGATCAACATCTTTGTTGATTCTGGAACACCATTTCAGTTAACCAATCAGATTTGAGGGACAAGTTTACAGTTTGTCAAGTTTAGACTTACAACCAGGGTTAGGTGCTTCTACATCAGTGTTACTCACCCATTATTTCCCTCTGATTTGAGGGGTAAGTTATGGGAAGGGTTTTTGGACAGGAATGTTCTTCCAGGATCAACAAAACTGTAATAAATACTAATTCAAAATGACTCGCCCATAGACAGTCATGTCACCATCTACTGAACTTTAACTATGTAACCTGTAGAAAGAGACACTGAAAAATCCCCACAACTAATGGATTGGAACTTACAACCCGAATTCCGGAAATGTTGGGATGTTTTTTATTTTTATTTTATTTGAATAAAATGAAAACAAAGACTTTCAAATCACATGAGCCAATATTTTATTCACAGTAGAACATAGATAACATAAATGTTTACACTGAGAAATTTACAATTTTATGCACAAAATGAGCTCATTTCAAATTTGATGCCTGCTACAGGTCTCAAAATAGTTGGGACAAGGACATGTTTACCATGGTGTAGCATCTCCTTCTTTTAAAAACAGTTTGAAGACGTCTGGGCATCGAGGTTATGAGTTTCTGGAGTTTTGGTGTTGGAATTTGGTCCCATTCTTGCCTGATATAGGTTTTCAGCTGCTGAAGAGTTTGTGGTCGTCTTTTGTTTAATGATGCGCCAAATGTTCTCTATAGGTGAAAGAACTGGACTGCAGGCAGGCCAATTCAGCACCCGGACTCTTCTACGATGAAGCCATGTTGTTGTAATAGCTGCAGTATGTGGTTTTGCATTGTCCTGCAGAAATACACAAGGCCTTCCCTGAAATAGACGTCGTCTGTAGGGGAGCATATGTTGCTCTAAAACCTTTATATACCTTTCGTGCACTTATGCACCCCCATACCATCAGAGATGCTGGCTTTTGAACTGAACGCTGATAACACGCTGGAAGGTTTCCCTCCTCTTTAGCCTGGAGGACACAGTGTCTGTGATTTCCAACAAGAATGTCAAATTTGGACTCGTCTGACCATAGAACACTTTTCCACTTTGAAACAGTCCATTTTAAATGAGCCTTGGCCCACAGGACATGACGGCGCTTCTGGACCATGTTCACATATGGCCTCCTTTTTGCATGATAGAGCTTTATTTGGCATCTGCAGATGGCATGGCGGATTGTGTTTACCGACAGTGGTTTCTGGAAGTATTCCAGGGCCCATTTAGTAATGTCATTGACACAATCATGCCGATGAGTGATGCAGTGTCGTCTGAGGGCCCGAAGACCATGGGCATCCAATAAAGATCTTTGGCCTTGTCCCTTACGCACAGAGATTTCTCTTATTTCTCTTGAGATTTGCAAAGCCTTTGCAATTTGACATTGAGGAACACTGTTTTTAAAGTATTCCACAATCTTTTTACGCACTCTTTCACAGATTAGAGAGTCTCTGCCCATCTTTACTTCTGAGAGACTCTGCCTCTCTAAGACATCCCTTTTATAGCTAATCATGTTACAGACCTGATATCAATTAACTTAATTAGTTGCTAGATGTTTCTTGCTTTTTCAGCCATTTGTTGCCCCCGTGACAACTTTTTTGAGACCTGTAGCAGGCATCAAATTTGAAATTAGTGGATAAAAGTGTAAAATTTCTCTGTTTAAACATTTATGTTCTATGTAACCCTATGTTCAATTGAGAATAAAATATTGGCTCATGTGATTTGAAAGTCTTTAAGTTTTCATTTTATTCAAATTTAAAAAATGTCCCAACATTTCCGGAATTCAGGTTGTAGTAAGAGATTCACATACATATTTAGTGTAGATTCATACTCATTCTGAAGACAAAATTTTTTGGGGGAAATGCCATTTTAATGCGCAGTGTTCCAAAATGTCTATTACAAATTGTAAAACTACACAGTCCGTTGTCATATTCTATTTCCTCCCTCAAGTGGCTGGATTAGATTTGATTTTCAAAAAACAGGTAAAAGAGAGAGAGTGATAAAAGTAATAGAGAGAGAGAGAGAGAAAGAAAGAAAGAGATGACCAAATCTGACATGTGTGAGTCATTTACATTCTGTTTCCACTCAGGCCGCTGAAATGAAAATTAACTCCAACACCGAACTAATAAGACTCCAGTTAAGTCTGAGTGGCAGTCTGTTCTCCGGTAGCATGCGGCATTTAGGATCTATTTTATGCCCATGGCTGGACACCTTTATCAGCCATTACGCAGCCCAAATTTGCACCTCAGAAGGGCAGGGGGCTCGATGTAGGGTGTTTTAGTTGTCTCCTGTGGGAAAATGGGAAAACACTACAAATGAGATAAAGAGACTGACTGTGCTTTAGCTTGCGAGGAGTTGAATTTTAAAGTAACTGACGATTACATAGACTCACTGGAAAAATGTGCCTCTACCTACATTTTTGTAAAACTCCAAAAAACGCACATATTGTACACATTCAATGCACTGCAGTTTCTAGCTGAAATTAATGGCAGTCAATCACCTTTTCACACAAATTATGATTACAGGGGCAAATTACTGATAAATAATAAGCAGCAGATTTGCAAAAGTATTTCCAAGCTATAGCTAAAAAGGCTATTTCCAAAGTGCAAATAGCGATAGATGCTATTTACACTAAGTGAAAATAGCAATATATTCTATTTACACTAAGTGACAATAGCAGCATTTTCTTAGCGATATGCTACTTACACGAGGTAAAAATAGCGATAGATTCTATTTACACCATGTAAAAGTATCAGTTCTTTGCAATAAGAGTAAATAGTAATTAGATGCTATCTATACTTTATATTGGCAGATACTATTTGCACTATTTGCAGTGTTTTTGTACATTAACAGGATGCAATAATATCATAGAGTGTTACTGATTATATTTGTTAAAACTATTAAATGCATGCTGCCTTATTGGGAGAATAAAAACCCTCCCTACACCTTCCCCTAACCCTTCCCAATACAAACTTTTAATATTATTAAACACTCGTTCACAGTTTATTTCCACCTTTAGAACATTATTTTCATTTTTATTGAAAATTTTATTCAAACCTGCGTCGATCACGTTAATAGCCAGGTCTGTGAGCTTTTTACTTGCTACTGCTGCACCACTGCAGATGTTGAATTTGCTTCTTTTTAAAAAATTGAGTGGCCCAACCAGACATTGGTGGGTGGAGCTAGTGTAAATAGCGTTTCCCAACAAGGGACGCTATTTGCATTTACTGTAAATAGACACTCCGTTGATAAATGATAAAGGCTTATTTTGTCCTGTTCCAAGCACAATACTATATCATGTCCTGAAAACATTTTAACATAGTACAGGATTTTTAAACCAATATTTTTTGATGTTTGCACCACATATCCAGCTCCATATGTTTGACTTTTCTGGCATAGCCTACTAAACTTGCCCAGTAGCTCATCTGGTACATTGTACTTTTGGTCTCGGGTAGAGTCGGGTATAGTTTTGGGTAGTTTTATCATAAAAGAGCTCAAAGATATGTACAAGCAAGCTAAAAGGGCATGGTTGCTTCAGCAAATGCGTTTTTATCTCATGTTTGACTATCGGTTAGGGTTTAATGTAGGTGGTATGTTATTTTCAAACGCAACAGAGCATTAACCTTTTAGTGATGCTCACTGGACTCTCCAAACTGTTGCAATACCTACAACAACCAACATAATAAACCAATGTCAGATTCACGTTCACTATTTTTGGATGAAACTGAATGTGTTTTAGAGGCACTCACTGGATATTTCACTTTGTAAGTGTCACGAGTGGGTGAACCTGTGCCTGAGGTCTTTATGACATCATTAATCACTGTCACCCACACACAGCAGCAGAACCGTATCAATACCACACAGAACAGCATATCTGTGTTTGTCTTTACCTCTGTCTGCTGCAACATAATTTGCCATCACATGTTGGAGACAGTCAAATGAACATTATATAATTTTCTGTTTGATTGACGGAGGATTTGGCAATGCAGTTGCATTGTAATGGAAGTGTATAGAAAAGATTGTTCAGATTGTATTGTGGGCTACAGAAAAGAATATTTTTCTGTCGATTATTCAAATGAGATCTGACACAAAAATCTTACATAAGTAAAGAGAATGGAAAGCAAAACTCGATATGTGTGGGAAGGCTGATTTCCTTTGAAGACTGCAAACCAACTAAGCAAACAGCTTTTGGATAGCATTATCTTTCATTTTAGCCATTAAAAGTTTGACAATTTCTATAAGCTGAAGTAAGACACCATCACCTTCCTCAGAAACAGATGGGGAGGTTTTGTGGCTTCAACACTGTACACAGACATGTAAAGTGCAGAAGTGGATTTTTTACAGCTCATGTTTATTCATGAACAAGCATTAGATTTCATCCGCCAAGTCATATTCTGCTGTAAAAATGAACCGGTCTAAAGATCTGAGAGTTTAAAAGTTAAAAACCCTCTGAGATGAGTCTTACCTCTAGTGGCCTGAAAGATTTGGGGGAAATAAATCTGGCTGAATGACTGTGGGACTGAAAAAACTCTCAGTACATCTGATTTACATTATATTCCATTATCTCTGGTTGTCCACTCAGCAGATATATTTCATCCCTGAGATCTCCTTTAAAACACAAGAGGGTATATTAACCAAAATTAAGATCCAAAGCCAGCTGAGAGTCACTTTCAAATTATTGGACCCATTGCAGACATTTAAACAGTGTGATGTTTTAATTTAAGCATAATTAGCACAGCATTATTCTAAAGTTGAGCTCTATGCAAATCTAATAGAGCAAAATAATTGTGCAATTCAGCTATGACAGGGGCTTTCACACCTTTAATATAAAGGACCCCTGCATATGATGATCCCTTTGCAAAGGACAGCCTCCCTAAAATATAAAGGCAGCATTTTCATGTTTTACTTGTGTATATATATATAAAAATATATCCAGATAACATTGGGTTATATCCAGATAACATTTTACATTTTTATTAAAAGGTTAGTTCACCCAAAAATGAAAATTCTGTCATTAGTTACTCACCCTCATGTCGTTCCATCTTTGGAACACAAATTAAGATATTTTTGATAAATTCCGATGGCTCAGTGAGGCCTCCATTGACAGCAAGATAATTAACACTTTCAAATGCCCAGAAAGGAGCTAAAGACATATTTAAAACAGTTCACGTGGCTACAGTGGGTTAACCTTAATGTTATGAAGCGACAAGAATACTTTTTGTGCGGCAAAAAAACGAAGTAGCGACTTTATTCAACAATATCTAGTGATGGGCGATTTCAAAACACTGCTTTATGAAGCTTTGAAGCTTTATGAATCTTTTGTTTCAAATCAGTGGTTCGGAGCATGTATCAAACTGCCAAAGTCACATGAGTTCAGTAAACATCATCATAAGTGTTTCGAAACGTTTCGAAATTTCGATGGTTCATGTGACTTTGGCAGTTTGATACACACTCCGAACCACTGATTCGAAAAAAAAAGATTCGTAAAGCTTCATGAAGCTTCACGAATCACTAGATATTGTTGAATAAAGTCGTTATTTTGGTGTATGCTTTTGAAGGATGCACTTCCAGATTTTGCAGAGTAAGATGCATTCATATTTTTTTGATACTGGAACAACACATACCTAACCATATCCCTACCCCTAAACCTACCCCTACCCATAAGTTATACCTAAAATCAAAGGGAAATGATAGTTGAATAAATCTGATGTACAGTGGGTACAGAAAGTATTCAGAACCCCTTAAATTTTTCACTCTTTGTTATATTGCAGCCATTTGCTAAAATCATTTAAGTTACTTTTTTCCTCATTAATGTACACACAGCACCCCATATTGACAGAAAAACACAGAATTGTTGACATTTTTGAAGATTTATTAAAAAGAAAAACTGAAATATCACATGGTCCTAAGTATTCAGACCCTTTGCTGTGACACTCATATATTTAACCCTCTGGAGTCTGAGGCTGATTTGGGGCCTGGAGAAGTTTTGACATGCCCTGACATTTGTGCTTTTTTCAGTTGTTCATAAACATATTAATGACACAAGTGTCATTACACTGTATTCAGCATAAACTAGGCTACCATAATATGTGAGAAACATGCATGTACATGTTTATGTTTTTGAAGGAATAACGTTTATGCGTGGTTATTGAAAAAACAAAAAACCTAAGTCACTGAAATAAGGTCAAAAAAATATATTAAATCTGTGTTCACAAGACTTCTGGGTATTGGAGGTTGTAGACTAGAGTTTTTGCTTCAAAATTATGTAAAAATTATCCTGCCTACTCTTTCATTTATAACAATATATTGATTTAGTTTTTGTAAGACACTTTTTGTCAAGAAACACAGTATGCGTGGAGGCGTGAATCATCATGAATAATGGGTCATTTACACCAGAGAAGACAAAAGAATCGCATAAAGAAGCTTTAATGAGCTGCATAATAATGAGGCCTTTCAGTCAAGTAGGCTGTGAAAAAACCCTCTTTGATTATGTCTCAAAGCTCATCATGGTGTATATCAAACATACAGAAAAAACAGCAATACTGTGAAATATTATTACAATTTAAAATAATGGTATTCTATTATATACTTTAAAATATAATGTATTTCTGTGATGCAAAGTGTCTGAACAATTATGTTACCTCTATGGCATTTCATATAGCCTTTTAGCTTGAAAAGCATGCACATTTGGAGAAATATTGATGGATTCTCATATGTTTATGTCAATTTTCTATACAGAGGAGTAATATTTATTCAATATTTATTGTCATCACTGTGAGCGCTGAATGCTGTTTTCAATTCATACTTGCAGCCGGAGGGCGCTCTGTGCACTTTTAGTTCACAAATTCATCTTAAGAAGAATAGGAACCAGGAACTAACGGCATGTCTTCTAGAGATCGCTAACCATGGCTTTAACATCCAGATAAACACTTTTCAAGACAATAAATACACGATTGAGACGATGTCTGCATGTATTGACTGAATTTGCTTCTGAATAGCGCTGGTTCAGTGGGCGTGGCCGCATTAGCGGATAATGAGCTGAATCACGGACTTCGGACATGGCTCTCTTTTCATACAGATTACATAAACAGAGAATATTTGTTTTCGATTTGACTTACACGATTTAAAACCTGACATTTCTAAGTTACACTTCATTTTCGGAGAACTATCAGATTGGAGTTCGTTCAGAGGGAGATGAGAGATCACGCATCATGTTAGTTTTCTTTATTTTACAAAAAGCACAACATTTTGTTTTTACTCTGAGTGTACACAAATAAAAGAAGATATTCTATAGTTTCAATTGATATATTACTTATGTCTCTATGACAAAAAATTGAGTATTTTAAGTCTGTTTTGCTGCAATGTGAATAAAATCCTACAAAACGCGCCGACGCGTTACCCGACTCCAGAGAGTTAACTCAGGTGCTGTCCACTTCTTCTGATCATCCTTGAGATGGTTCTACACCTTCATTTGAGTCCAGCTGTGTTTGATTATACTGATTGGACTTGATTAGGAAAGCCACACACCTGTCTATATAAGACCTTACAGCTCACAGTGCATGTCAGAGCAAATGAGAATCATGAGGTCAAAGGAACTGCCTGAAGAGCTCAGAGACAGAATTGTGGCAAGGCACAGATCTGGCCAAGGTTACAAAAAAATTTCTGCTGCACTTAAGGTTCCTAAGAGCACAGTGGCCTCCATAATCCTTAAATGGAAGACGTTTGGGACGACCAGAACCCTTCCTAGAGCTGGCCGTCCGGCCAAACTGAGCTATCGGGGGAGAAGAGCCTTGGTGAGAGAGGTAAAGAAGAACCCAAAGATCACTGTGGCTGAGCTCCAGAGATGCAGTCGGGAGATGGGAGAAAGTTGTAGAAAGTCAACCATCACTGCAGCCCTCCACCAGTCGGGGCTTTATGGCAGAGTGGCCCGACGGAAGCCTCTCCTCAGTGCAAGACACATGAAAGCCCGCATGGAGTTTGCTAAAAAACACCTGAAGGACTCCAAGATGGTGAGAAATAAGATTCTCTGGTCTGATGAGACCAAGATAGAACTTTTTGGCCTTAATTCTAAGCGGTATGTGTGGAGAAAACCAGGCACTGCTCATCACCTGTCCAATACAGTCCCAACAGTGAAGCATGGTGGTGGCAGCATCATGCTGTGGGGGTGTTTTTCAGCTGCAGGGACAGGACGACTGGTTGCAATCGAGGGAAAGATGAATGCGGCCAAGTACAGGGATATCCTGGACGAAAACCTTCTCCAGAGTGCTCAGGACCTCAGACTGAGCCGAAGGTTTATCTTCCAACAAGACAATGACCCTAAGCACACAGCTAAAATAACGAAGGAGTGGCTTCACAACAACTCCGTGACTGTTCTTGAATGGCCCAGCCAGAGCCCTGACTTAAACCCAATTGAGCATCTCTGGAGAGACCTAAAAATGGCTGTCCTCCAACGTTTACCATCCAACCTGACAGAACTGGAGAGGATCTGCAAGGAGGAATGGCAGAGGATCCCCAAATCCAGGTGTGAAAAACTTGTTGCATCTTTCCCAAAAAGACTCATGGCTGTATTACAAACCTGATTCCAAAAAAGTTGGGACACTGTACAACAGAATGCAATGATGTGGAAGTTTCAAATTTCAATATTTTATTCAGAATACAACATAGATGACATATCAAATGTTTAAACTGAGAAAATGTATCATTATAAGGGAAAATAAGTTGATTTTAAATTTCATGGCATCTACACATCTCAAAAAAGTTGGGACAAGGCCCTGTTTACCACTGTGTGGCATCCCCTCTTTTTTTTATAACAGTCTGCAAACGTCTGGGGACTGAGGAGACAAGTTGCTCAAGTTTAGGAATAGGAATGTTGTCTAATACAGGCTTCTAGTTGCTCAACTGTCTTAGGTCTTCTTTGTCGCATCTTCCTCTTTATGATGCGCCAAATGTTTTCTATGGGTGAAAGATCTGGACTGCAGGCTGGCCATTTCAGTACCTGGATCCTTCTTCTACGCAGCCATGATGTTGTTGTAAATGATGCAGTATGTGGTCTGGCATTGTCATGTTGGAAAATGCAAGGTGTTCCCTGAAAGAGACAACGTCTGGATGGGAGCATATGTTATTCTAGAACTTGGATATACCTTTCAGCATTGATGGTGCCTTTCCAGATGTGTAAGCTGCCCATGCCACACAAACTCATGCAACCCCATACCATCAGAGATGCAGGCTTCTGAACTGAGCGCTGATAACAACTTGGGTTGTCCTTGTCCTCTTTAGTCCGGATGACATGGCGTCCCAGTTTTCCAAAAAGAACTTCAAATTTTGATTCGTCTGACCACAGAACAGTTTTCCACTTTGCCACAGTCCATTTAAAATGAGCCTTGGCCCAGAGAAAACGCCTGCACTTCTGGATCATGTTTAGATATGGCTACTTTTTTGACCTATAGAGTTTTAGCCGGCAACGGCGAATGGCACGGTGGATTGTGTTCACCGACAATGTTTTCTGGAAGTATACCTGAGCCCATGTTGTGATTTCCATTACAGTAGCATTCCTGTATGTGATGCAGTGCCGTCAGTATGGTTTTCCGGCCTTGACCCTTACGCACAGAGATTGTTCCAGATTCTCTTAATCTTTGGATGATATTATGCACTGTAGATGATGATGATAACTTCAAACTCTTTCTCTGAGAATCTCCTTTCTGATATTGCTCCACTATTTTTCGCCGCAGCATTGAGGGAATTGGTGATCCTCTGCCCATCTTGACTTCTGAGAGACACTGCCACTCTGAGAGGCTCTTTTTATACCCAATCATGTTGCCAATTGACCTTTTAAGTTGCAAATTGGTCCTCCAGCTGTTCCTTATATGTGCATTAAACTTTTCTGGCCTCTTATTGCTACCCGTCCCAACTTTTTTGGAATGTGTAGCTCTCATGAAATCCAAAATGAGCCAATATTTGGCATGACATTTCGAAATGTCTCACTTTCAACATTTGATATGTTATCTATATTCTATTGTGAATAAAATATAAGTTTATGAGATTTGTAAATTATTGCAATCCTTTTTTATTCACAATTTGTACAGTGTCCCAACTTTTTTGGAATTAAGTTTGTAGATCAAAAGGGTGCTTCTACTAAATACTGAGCAAAGGGTCTGAATACTTAGGACCGTGTGATATTTCAGTTTTTCTTTTTTAATAAATCTGCAAAAATGTCAACAATTCTGTGTTTTTCTGTCAATATGGGGTGCTGTGTGTACATTCATGAGGAAGAAAAATTAACTTAAATGATTTTAGCAAATGGCGGCAATATAACAAAGAGTGAAAAATTTAAGAGGGTCTGAATACTTTCCGTACCCACTGTAGAAGCACCTAACCCTGGTTGTAAGCCTAAACTTGACAAGACAAAGATGTTGATCCAGGAACATGTGCATTTGTGAAATCAGGTTTTTTACAATGAAGAAATGTAATAAAGCTATGAATGACAAAATCAAGTGGGATGACAAATGATAATTTATTATGTTGATCACAGATTGTTGACATTTCACAAAGAGATGTCAAATGAGAAATTTTGACTTCCAATCAGACCTTTTAAAACAATTTGGCCCCATAATAGCATCTAATTTTTACACTGAAACAGATCTTCTGAGTCAAATGTGATCAATGGCATCGCTGTGTTCCAAACCATTTTTGTTAATGCTGCAATCTATTTTCATTTATTTCCAATTTGTCCAGAGCTCTCATCGACTTAATTAATGTTAACAGGAAACAAATGCATATTTTTGCTGAGCCACGTGGTCTACAGTTCTGCCCACGATTCATGACTGCACTGAACACACATATACAGTCACATGCTCTTACACGCTCACACGGCTGGTGGGCAAAAGAATTTAACTTTGCCTCAGCAGTGAGCAGAGGTTGCAGAGGGAGAGTGAAAAGTTCATTTAGATTCATCAAGAAAAAAGAAAAATACAGAACAAACTATAAAGCTGCACACACTCCCCAGGGACGTGTATCTTCCTCCTGATTTACATAAAGGTCCGTGCATCAAAAGTAGCGGATGCCCTTTTTAAAATATTAATGCACAGCTAGTTTCTCTCTCCCTCATTGCTTTGTAGCACCTTCTATCAAAGGCTGTGAGAGAGAGGGAGAGGAGAGGGAATACTGTGTGTGTGTGCTTCTGTCTGTTTGGGTACGTCTGTGTTTAGTGTTCTTTCAGTTTTGGCCCATTTTCCGATGTCATTTTCGCTGGCCGGCTTGGCAACTTCACCGTGCGCATTTCATTGTCACTCAGACAGCAGCCATTTCGCTTATCTTTCTGGAAGAAAATGAAACAGTCTAGTCTGGTTTAAAATGGAGTTAATGTAAGCATGAACGTATTGGACGGGTTGTTGTTATATACTGTAGGAAACAGGGTGAAGACGTCGGTTGTCTACATAAGCTGCGAATAATGCAGCCAGTGCAGTTTCATAGAGCCCAGAGTGTCGATGAGTCACTGCGCTTCCTCACTTCCAGAAAGTTTGAGTTGTTTCTGACCCAGAGGCTTCACAGCAGGGAAAAAGAAGAATAAACATTTAAATTGTCATTAAAGGAATAGTTAGTTAAAGGGGGGGGGGTTATTATTTACTCACCCTCCTGTCATTCTAAACCCGCATGACTTTCTTTTCTCCGTGGAACATAAATTCACCTTTTATGAGGAATGTCCTAGCCACTCTTTTTAATATAATGAAGGTAAACGAAGACCAGAGCTGTCAGGCTGCAATATAACAAAACACCATAACAGGCCAGATGGAAAGCATTTTTGTTTTTAAAAATGCAAGATGCAGTATATTTAGGGCCCGAGCACCGATGGTCCCTATTGTAATTGCTCAATTATTCTTCTTCTCCGAAATGAATCGCATTTTTGAGGGCCTATAAACATGCTCGAAAACTCATAAAACTTTGCACACACGTCAGAAGTGGTGAAAATTCACATCTGATATGGGTTTCAGAATTAGGTGTGGCAAAATGGCTCAAAAGCGCCACCTACAAAATTTCAAGCGCCCTTCGCCATTTAAAGTATGAAATTCGGTAGACACATGCAACAGCCCAATACCAACAAAAAAGTCCATGGGAGCAAAATCTGAAAACCCAACAGAGATATTTGGTCAGTCTAATCTTAAGGCCTTAGCGATGTTAAGCCTTGATTTTGTCCATGGGGAATTGATTGGATCGTTGAATCATTGCTATTGCTGTGATCTCATGTGAGTGACAGGTTGTCCTGCCCTCGAGCCAAAAAACATGTCATCATCAGAGAAGAGCAGAGATGTAGTTGCAAGAGGGAGGGGAAGTTATATTTAATTTAAGTTTACAAGAGAACATGAATTTAAAAATAATAATATGTGCATGGATAAATCTTTTATAATAATAAATATTGCAATATTCCATAGAAAAATAAGAATAGTCAACTTTGATTTCATGATGACTTCAATCAAACTGCCCAACAGTAAACAAGCTCTCTGACAGTAACACTTCTTTGTAGTATTTATGTTCTGTGCTGCACATTATCAACATGTGTCTTGTTACAAAAAAATCTATATTTTTGTTTGTTGTTTACACACAGCACCTTCACATTTCTCTGGGCACAGAATGAATAAAGAGAGGCTTTGTCTTCTGCAGTGAAGGTAAAACGAGTTCAATTTGCAGTTTTTTGATGGGACACTACTCTTGATGTTCAGTCTCTCGCACACACAGATGATAAAACTCACAGACACAAACACGGACACAGCTGTTTCAATATCCTTAGGCTTTAAAGACAGGACATGAGAGGATTTGTGTTTGTGGGCAAGTAATGTTGTGTCCTTACACATCATACGTGATTGTTATTTTCGGTGTATGCTCAGAGGGAATAGCAATAAATCAAATTAAAAAGTAATTTCTCCCCAGTGGTCCTCCCCAAAGTCATTTCTGCTTCATTTTTCATCACATTACCTTAGTCATTTATCATGTTTTATTGTAGTCTGTGCAATGGTCTGATTGGAGAAATATTAAACAAAGGTGTGTATTGAGGTCTACCTCATTAAATTGAGTAATTTTGTTACTCGATTATTTTTCTGAATTGGCCTATTTCCAAAAATGGCTAGCAATATTACTGAGCACACAAAACCTTGCGAATCTTCCCAAATGTTACCCGCTCAGTGTTAATCTCACAGACATTGATTGTGCTTCCTCATTCATTTATTTTCTACTCTATAAATACAACAGTACTCAATATTAATATTTTGCTCCATGTGACTGTATAGTCACATAACACGGTTTAATATCCCACCATAATTAGTTAAGCTCTCCTCCATCTGCTTTTAATCAAAAACAGGGGCTGTTTCACAGAACCGGTGTGAAACAAACAGCAAAGGCTTGTTTACTGAGCCTTCAGCACGGTTCTCAAAGCTAGCTCTCGAAACGTCACTCTTTTATATGAGTACTCGGGTAGACACGTGTAGAAACAACCCACAAAGCTGTTTATGAAGTGTAACTCACTCTGATGACAGAGTAATTTACGGGGCTAGTGCCTACTCCTGTGCCTCATTCCCCATCATAACCTCCCCGTATAATCTACTTGCCCATAAATGAAGACGTCCCTATAGTACGATACTGCACTCAAGGGACTGGAACTAAATAGGGCAGTTTGTAGATGACTTAAGCCAGATTTATTCTTTCAGTTTAGAATAGCATACTTGGCTAGCTATTAATTTACTGGTAAAAGGAGAGAGAATCAGTACAGATGCAACAACATGGTTTTGTTTTGAACTTAAGAAGAGTTCTCACATGCATGTCTTCATGCATTTTACTCTATATTCTGGATAATTCTGACTTAGCTGTAAGAAGTTCAAAGGGTTAGTTCACCCAAAAATGAAAATTCTGTCATTAATTACTCACTCTCATGTCATTCCACACATGAAGACCTTCGTTCATCTTTGGAACACAAATTAAGATATTTTTGACAAAATCCAAGAGGTATATGACTCGTCCATAGACCGCAATATAACCAGGGGGGCACATAACTTTTTTGGTCTGGTTCTCAAGGGAGCACCTGGAGATGTTGCTTGGTACTCACACTTTGCTCTCCTCACTATCTTTTTTCTCAAACATGGTAGATGATGATGATGTTTTTTTAAATTGTATTAACATTAATGACACAGACAACAGCAAGAATATTAGGCTGCTGTCACTTTAAGACGGTATGCACGCACAGACTGAATATACTGACACACATTCGGTTTCTTTCTCAACTGTTCGCTAATGACATAACCGAGAGAATACTTGCTGAGCCAGGTATTTGTGTGTATACTTGTCCGTTCAAGTGAAAGTAAACGCGAAAGGAATCAATTGAGTGTTCGAGCGGTGTCTGAAACGCACCTCTCTCTCTCTCTCTCTGCGTGTGCGCTTCGGGTGTGGCACAGATAACAGCTCGCGAGTCCCAGTTTTCGCCTCTTCTTCCGCTTTTAAAATTGTTTGAATGTGTTAATTGGTGAGACAAATGATAAACTTTCACTCTATGATGGTCAAATTTAGCAGTTAATCCGCGAATCACATACGTGCCGAACCGTTGGACCTTATCCGTACAGATCACGGATTAACTGCGATCCGTTGCACCCCTAATAATTAAAGAACACACGTATTATCATGATTGCTATCTTACCAGAGATGGAGAAAAATAAAAGTAAATAAACGTGTCCCTGTGAACTGGTCCCCAAAAAATGTTGGTACTCAAAAGCACTTCCCTTCATGTTTTCTGGTGTGTTCATTTTTACCACGCATGTGCACCAGTTATGTGCACCCCTGAATATAACCACCACTTTCAAGGTCCAGAAAGGTACTAAAGACATTGTTAAAACAGTTGACGTGACTGCAGTGGTTCAACTTTAATTTTTTGAAGTCATGAGAATACTTTGCAAAAACAAAACAAAAATAACGACTTCATTCAACAATCTCTTCTCTTCCCTGTCATATGCAGTTGACACAGTAAGCACAGTGAAGGATTCTGTGTTTATGTCCGAATGCCGGCTCAGTATTGGCCAATGCTGATCACATGAGCAGCACGACGCATGCATATGATGCTGACGCAGGAGCTGGCCAATAATGAGTCGGCGTTCTGACGTAGAACCTGGAAGCGTTCATATGAGAATGACACAGCAGACAAGATATTGTTGAATAAAGTTGTTATTTTTGTTTTGTTTTTGTGCACAAAAAAGTATTCTCATTGCTTCATAAAATTAAATGACTGTTTTTTTGTTTTGTGATGGTTGTTCATGAGTCCCTTGTTTGCTCTGAGCAGTTAAACTGAACTCTGTTCTTCCGAAAAATCCTCCAGGTCCTGCAGGTTCTTTAGTTTTCAAGAATTTTTTGCATATTTGAACCCTTTCCAGCAGTGACTGAATGATTTTGAGATTCATCTTTTCACACTGAGGACAATTGATGGACTCAAACACAACTATTAAAAAATGGTTCACACATTCACTGATGCTCCAGAAGGAAACACGTTGCATTAAGAGTCGGGAGGTGAAAACTTTTTTAATTTAAAGATCAAGGTAAATTGTACTTAATTTGTCTTCCGGGAAACATGCAAGTATCTTCTGTTGCTTCCAAAGGGAAGTACTAAATGAAAGAAGAAAGAAGAAAAATTTGGACTTCTTCATCCTGTTCAAAAGTTTTCACCCCCCAGGCTCTTAATGCATCGTGTTTCCTTCTGGAGCATCAGTGAATGTTTGAACCTTTTTAATAGTTGTGTTTGAGTCCCTTAGTTGTCCTCAGTGTGAAAAGATGGATTTTAAAAATCATACAGTCACTGCTGTAAAGGGTTCAAATATGCAAAAAATCCTTGAAAACTGAAGAATCTGCAGGACATGGAGGATTTTTCTGAAGAACAGAGTTCAGTTTAACTGCTCAGAACAAACAAGGGAGTCATGAACAACCATCACAAAACAAAAAAACAGTCATAGATCATCCAGGTAACCACACATAGTATTAAGAATCAAGGGTTCCCAAACTTTTGAATGGAGATATTTTAATAAATTCAGCTACTTTTTTGTCTTGTGGATTATATGTAAACATCTTTTATGTAAAATATCTTACTCAGGACAGTACTACATAAAAAACAACATGCATTTTGTATGATCTCTCTTATTTTGTTAAAATTATTCACATTTTCACAAATTCTGCAAGGGGTTCCCAAACTTTCGCATACCACTGAACCTCTCGGATTTCATCAAAAATATCTTAATTTGTGTTCCGAAGATGAACGAATTATCTTACGGGTGTGGAACGACATGAGTAATTAATGACAGCATTTTCGTTTTTGGGTGAACTAACCCTTTAATGCATTAACAATATGCTGTGACATTGTTCCATAGGCCTGAGGGTGCAAAGACATGTCCTACTCCTGTGTTCAGCTCCTACACTGGGCACTCAGTGTCCCTTGTCTATGCTGTTCATGAACCGCACTGCTTCAGCAAGTTTAGGTAATGTAATCTTTGATTGATTTTCCTCCCTTTTTTCAATAAAGTTTTAGCAGTGCTTCAGGGTGCAAACGGCAAGATGAAAAACTTTGCCTTGGCCACCTGCCTAATTACCTGTGTGCTTACCAGGTGATTTTTTTTGTTTGTTTGTTTCAGGGTTTGACAGTTAATTTCACAATATACAGCTTTTAAATAATTCTGAAGTTTGGGCAGAAAAGCAATTTCCTACATCCAAGGGCTCATGCACCCAGTATATTTGGAGATGGTGGGATTTATGGTCCTCCACCAGTGTTTAAGGTTGCGTTTCCTTAAGTTGGCTCTAAACGATACGCATTAAACAAAAAGTTTCTCCGTAACCGTACCTCACCGATCAGGGAGAATGTTCCGATCCAAGTGCATTGGACACGCTCATATGTGCAAGACCTTGAGCAACACTCAGACTTTTGCCAGACTGGAATCTATTTCCACACCCAGAAGGTTCCAAAGCCCGTGGGAGGAGCAGCAAACCCAAGCTTGTGCTGCTAGCTTCAGTCTGCTTCCCAGCCAGTCCCCCTGAGGCTCCTAATCATAGCTGCAAACCCAGGAATCAGGGTCAGTAAATGCAAAGCAGAATTTAACCGAACGAAACCCACAGCACCCCGGCAATCACATTCACTGCAGACTGACTCCTTTCTTTGTAGAGAGTCCCAGTATGACTTGTTATAGGCCCAGTCTGCTTTGCATATATTTATGTAAACATAAAACCACTGTAGCGTTTTGAGACACAGCGATACTGTAATGGAGATTCAGACATCTTTCCATTCATCCACTGATGCAGATACATGTCCCATCCAATCTGAAGATGTCAACATATTTAAGAATAAAATGCTGCCGGACAGATGTTTTATTTTTTTATTTCTTTGATCACAAAACGTCTGTGGCATATAACAGACAAACACCCCAGTTTGTGTAACCAGAGAGTTTTGCTGGCTCTGTGATTACCAACAGTGCTTGGTGCCCGAGTTCATTATAACCCTGTCTCCTGCTCATTCTGATGTCAATTAAAAAGTCCTCATCAATCAACATAGGGACTACATTAGCGTTCAATCCATGCTATGCAACTCCATTCCAGATGATTTCCTCCCAATCTATCATGACAGGATCCACCAAGGTTTCCACTTTAAAGCTTTGGGTATTGGATGCAATTTACAACATTTCCTGCTGGGACACGGGCCCTTCCTGGGACTTCATGAGGAAGCAATTAGATACAAACTGATGTAAATACAGCCATAACAATGACTTAGGCTTGAAGGTATTGCTTTGAGAGAAGAGGGTAAACACAGTTGAATTAGATTAGGGTTATTAGGGCCTACCTAGATTTTAAAGAGGGAAATAATTAAATAAAAAAACCAAAAAGGAAGCCGTCATTCATCGAACTTGTCATTTGAGGTAAAAATCAGCTTGTTTAAATTTGCATTGGATTGGGTAAAGCTTCCTAGAGGTCACTGTAAAACTCGACAGTGAAATCAAGTACTAACAAAAAAAGGTTTTTTTATTTCGTCAATGATGAAATTTTTTTTGATAATTAAGGCTACATATTAGTCAGAATGTCATAGTTGATTAATGCTTTTTTTAAATGAAATATGTCATAGACACCAAAACTATGACAGAAAAAAAAATGAAAAAAATGATAAATGAACAGTGCTAGAGGAGGAAACGATGGAGAAGTGCAGTTGCTCAAACACGTGTTTGCTTTATACTCAGTGTGTGCATTTTCATTGAAGTTGTTGTGTAACACAACAGTGCTTAGGGGAAACTTTCATTTGCAAAAAATGAGATCAAAACTCATCAGATCAATCAGCCACATCGAGCAACACAAGAACCCTGCTGTGGATGCAATGTCATGCACTAAAATGGCCACCAGCGCACAATGACACACAAACACCAGCTCACCCCATAGAGCGTTTTTCTTCCAGGAAGAGACTACATTTGAGTGACTGCAGTCAGGACAATCTATAGCTTTGTGGAATGACAAGTTTAGTCTTACTTTCTCCGGAACAATGGGAGCTAGACAGTCCAAATGTACCATTCTTCTAATTTACCGTGTCCATGGAAACCAAGTATTTTTGCGCAGCAGGTTACAAAATAATAAAAAAAAAATGTAGTACAGCTGAAAGCTCTTGGGATGAAAATGTGTAAAGAATAAGTAGAGCAACAATGAAACAGAAAAAGGACATTGTGAGGTTAATGTCTGCTTTTTCTACAACACAGACCTTCACCCTCTATCACAAGTACAAATCAATTCATGCCCTGAACTCAACCCAGGGTTTACTGATTCCAGTGAGAGTAAATGAGGTCAAGGCCATGATCTCTCTTTTTTTTGTCATTTTATTCCGTTACTTTGCCAATGTTTCTGGATGCTTGGCTATACTTCTAATACAGTATAATTGTTTTTTTGTAGACCAAACTCAATTTTTATTATTTTAAACAGCCATTAATTATAAAAAAAATCATGTGACAAAAATGAACAATTAATAAATGCCCCATAACATGTACACACAAAAAAAGCCTTTTTTAAGATTTATGAATTTCAGTTGCACAGTAAAATTCCATTAAATTGAATTGAATAATCCTCACATATTATTCATACTATGAATTAAGAATTTTAACAGGCGCTTTCTGCAAATTACATAGTCAGTAGGTCTCTCTTTTAATCATTCACTGAACTGATTTGTTCAAAAAGTTGATTCATTCAGTAACAAAACAAGTGAGTACCTCATTAAATTATGATTTCAAATGACTCAATCAAAAAAAGATTAATTCAGGACTACGTAAAGCAAGTTAATAACTCATTCAACCGATTGTAAGTGTCTAAAATGGAAGTTACCCAATATTATTGAACTAATGAATAAAAGCAATATCACACAATTGTGTCTGCAATTAATTAATTGACACATTATGTAATTAATAAAAATTAAAAAATGAATAAAAAATTAAGTTCAACAAAAAATGAAAATTCTGTCATTAGTTACTCACCCTCATGTCGTTCCACACCTGTAAGAGCTTCGTTCATCTTCGGAACACAAATTAAGATATTTTTGATAAAATACGATGGCTCAGTAAGGCCTGCATTGCCAGCAAGATCATTTCCTTTTTCAATGCCCAGAAAGCAACTAAAGACATATTTAAAACAGTTCATGTGAGTACAGTGGTTCAACCTTAATATTATAAAGCGATGAGAATACTTTATGTGTGCCCCAAAAAAAAAAAAAAAAAAAGCGACTTTAATCAACAATATCTAGTGATGGGCGATTTCAAAACACTGTTTCATGAAGCTTCAAAGTTTTGCGAATCTTTTGTTTCGAATCAGTGGTTCAGAGCGCATATCAAACTGCCAAAGTCACGTGAACTATTGAAATTCCGAAACACTTATGACGTAATAAAGCCTTGTTTACTGAAATCATGTGATTTTGGCGCTCCGAACCACTGATTTGAAAGAAAAGATTCGTAAAGCTTCAAAGCTTCATGAAGCAGTGTTTTGAAATTGCCCATCACTAGATATTGTTGAATAAAGTCATAATTATTATAATTTTTTTTTTTGGCACAGAAAAAGTGTTCTCCTTGCTTTATAATATTAAGGTTGAACCACTGTAGTCACATGAACTGTTTTAAATATGTCTTTAGTACCTTTCTGGGCATTGAAAAAGGAAATGATCTTGCTGGCAATGCAGGCCTCACTGAGCCATCGGATTTTATCAAAAATATCTTAATTTGTGTTCCGAAGATGAACGAAGGTCTTATGGGTGTGGATCGACATGAGGGTGAGTAATTAATGACTGAATATACATTTTTGGGTGAACTAACCCTTTAAAAGGGACCGACAGCCTTAATTTTAACAACTGCAAAATGCACTGTTTGAAATACATGTTGTCCATGTTCATATAGACCTAATGGACATATCCTGTCATTGCGAGCTGGGAGAGGATGAGAATGCCACGTTTCGCATAGCTCAAAGCTATCCTGTGGTGAAGATGTGCATATCTGCACGTTGCCTCACTCATACCTTTAATGTGTGTTGTACCCTTGGGCCACTTGTGTGAAATTGACATTAATGAGAACAAATTGTCGAGAAGAGATACTGGAGTAAATTCCACTTGACTTTTTAAACTCCGGTAAACTCCAGGTAACCTCTAGAAGTTGAACGCATAGGACGAGACATTTTTTCACAACTTTGTGACAATTCTGGCTGTCAGAAAACAGAAAGTCTGAAGAAGATGTAAACCTCACACTTGACAACACAAGAACTATCTAACTTCAAGATGGTATTTTATGGATGTTTTTGAGGGTCAATTACATGCAGCATTTTTTTTTTACTCTCAAACTACTTAAGAGATAGTTCACCCAAAAATGAAAATTCTGTCATCAATTACTCACCCTCAGTCTGTTCCAAACCTATATACATTTCTTTGTTCTGCTGTACACAAAGGATTATATTTGGAAGAATGTTTGTAACCAAGCAGATCTCACTTCCCAGTGACTACCATAGTTGAAAAAGAAACACAAAAAAAATTTACACAGGTTTGGAACAACTTGAGGGTGAGTAAATGATGACAGAATTTAAATTTTTGGGTGAACTATCCCTTTAAGCCTGAAGAAGGAGAGAATGAGAAAGACTCAAAGTGAGTGAGACAAACCACACAGGTATGTATAAAATCAACTGTCCCGCTCTGCCTCTCCATAAATGAGTGAAAGCTTCCTGTTACCCTGACATTTGAAGGGCCTGCTCCCTCAGAGGATTTAACTGATACCTATTTTCTGTCAGAGTCTCACCAGAAAGAGTAACTGAGCACCCCCGCCCAACCCACATCTATATTTAGATCTCACTCTCCACAGTAAAACACACATGCCAGTATCACACATTAGCAACAGCCTCCTGCTGTTTAGCTCTCTATGACTAGCAGATTGGATGTTTGCGAGAAGTACCCACTCATTAGCAAGTGATGGAGCGGAGGGTTAGATGTGCAACTTTGCACTGAACTTCAAGATTCTGTCAGATGCTGTAACATGTTTTTTTTAAGTAAATCAGAGACAACCTAATTAATCAGATCCACTTCTGTCAGCTGTAGAGCATGGCGTATGACAGCACTGGTTGTTAAAGTCAATATAGGGGAGACTGAGGCTAGTTGTCACATGGAGAAGCTGTCACGAGGATTTTAACAGTATTTTAACTAAGTAACTAGGTTTTAAGCTTGTTTTCTCTGTTGGTTTTAAATCGAATAGCTTCACAAAAAAGTCTTGTATATGTCAAGATGGCACATGTCACATTGATAGGCGGGTGCAAGTGCTTTATGTTGTAATTTTACACAAATTATTAATTTTATTCATAATTTTGAATCAGAAATCAAAATGATGAAATGACAGATTTAATCTTCAGTAGAAGTTTGTAGACCAGCTTCTGTGCATGCTATGAATTTTTCACATTTACATGCATATACTGTAGTGTGTATGTTAAATTGACTGTACCTTTTTCCCTGGCAGCAATTTAATAGATTTTTTTTTTCTCACAGTAAAGACTTAAAGAAGTATCAGAAACTGACTTTAAAAACATTAATTGAAGTAAAATGTGTGCTATTTCTGGCATTTCCCTGCATAACAAATCAAATAAATGGATAAACCGTAATATGAATGACTTGTGTAATTTGATATTATTATTAAATGATGCTAAATTATCATTTTTATTATTATTTGAACAAATAACAATGAGTATAAACCCCAGTAATGATTGGCACCCAAGCAACCAGATTAGCTGTGACAGTGGTTCTTATCGAGACACCCCAGACAGCTCTTGGTATTATAAAAGTGATCTAAATCAAACAGATTGACAGTGAAAGCTCCTTGATTGCATTACATGATATGACCCTCTTGAGTGCATGCTGGGCTGCTAGTGCTAATCAGATGCTACACAGTTTAGTCCTTGTAGCTGAACTGTTAACGAATAAAATCCTTTTCCTGTCAGGCACCAAGCACAAGGAGTGAAGTGCTACTGTCAACATGGCCGCCCTGTTTTATGGTAACTGTTAGAATTAAATTTAACATTTAAACATTTACATTTTGCATATTATTTGCTTTGTGTGTGCCTGGATGTTTAGTTAATTTTCCTCTCTGGTATTCCTCATACATAGACATTTTTTTTAATTAAATGTATGTGCTTTTTGTTTCAATAATTTTTTCTTTAATATGACATTCTTTTTAAAAAAATATTTTTGTCTACTCTAATCATGCCCTTGTTTTTTGTGTACCAAGTTTGTACCATTCAAAAATTAGTTTGGCCTAAAATGACCGATGACCACCAAAGGGTTAAAGGGATAGTTCTCCTAAAAATAAAATTATGTCATTAATTACTCACCCTCATGTCATTCCAAACCCGTAAGACCTTCGTTCATCTTCAGAACACAAATTAAGATAATTTTTATGAAATCCAAGAGTTTTTTTTTAATATCTCCCAGAAAGCAACGAAATTACCACATTCATGGTCCAGAAAAGTAGTAAAGACATCGTTAAAATAGTCAACATGACTACAGTGGTTCAACCTTAATGTTATGAAGTGACGAGAAAACGTTTTGTGCGCAAAAACAAAACAAAAATAACTTTATTCAAAAATGTCCTCTACCCTGCCATTCTCATACGCAGTTTACGTTGAAGACACATTGCAGAGCTTCCGTGTTCTACGTCAGAACGCCGGCTCCTGCATCAGCATCACATGCATGCATCGTGGTGCTCACGTGAACAGTGTCGGCCAATACTGAGCCGGCATTTGAACGTAAACACGGAAGCTCTGCACTGCGTCAACTGCATAGGAGACCGACAGGGTACAGACTAAATTCTTTTTATCTATGCATTTGCTGATTGAGCACTGTGCTATGTCCGAACTGTTTGCACTTTATTTTATACATATCTTTTTTTATTCTCTTAATTCCTTTTCCTGTTTTTATTTCATTTTTAAAGTATTTTATATCTTTTATGTATCATCTTGTTATTCTGACTTTTAATGCATTTTAAATATTGCTGTCTGGTTGAAAGAGCTGGGAGAATTAGGAAGAAAGTGAAATCTAGAAGAAGCAGACAGAAGGAAAAGAAGGTGAATGCAGAAAGAATTGGCATGTAGGGAAGGAGGATAGAATGTAACAACGTTGAGTGGTCATAAGACTTAAGGTCGTAAGGGAATGAGTTGAAGAACTGCGATTTGGGGATGTTGTGTTTGTGTGAGAGCGGTGTGTGTGTGAAATGTAAGAACATCCATTCAGATCCACTCTGATGGATAGATCCGTTTAGATCCACTCTGACGGACAACAAAAACAACAAAAAACTCCCTAAGACTTCCTAGCTCTTCCATCCAGATAGCAAAATTCTGTTTTTACTGTTATTTCTATTCCTTATGTTCTATTTTTATTATTCTTCTTTATGTAAAGCACTTTGAATTACCATTGTGTATGAAATGTGCAATACAAATAAAATTGCCTTGCCTTGCCTAAATTGTTGAATAAATTCGTTATTTTTGTTTTGTTTTTGTGCACAAAAAGTTTTTTTGCCACTTCATAATATTAAGGTTGAACCACCGTTGTCATGTTGACTATTTTAAAATATCTTAAATAATATGTTATCAAAAGATATAAGATAAGATGAACGAAGGTCTTACGGGTTTGGAACGTCATGAGGGTGAGTGATAAATGACAGAAATTTCATTTTTGGGTGAACTAAGAACTATCCCTTTAAAGGTATAGTTCAACTAAGAATAAAAATGTTGTCATCATTTACTCACCCTCAAGTTGTTCCAAATCTGTATGAGTTTCTTTTTGCTTCTGTTGAACACAAAAGAAGAAATTTTGTAGAATGTTGGTAACCAAACAGTTGAAGGTAGCCACTGACTTCTATCATAGAAAAAAATACTATGGAAGTCAATGGCTATCCCAGATAGCATGTAATCATTGAAACAATGTTGAGTCAGGGTTGATGAGTCAACGCTAATTGCATTGAATTAACATTACAAAGTGATGTTGCTTCAACATCACTTTTGCACCCTCAGTTAATGTTGAAGAAATGTTGAGATTTCAACCTTAAATCAATGGTAATGTTATTGATTCAACATTACAAAGTGATATTTTTTCATCATCAGTTTTGCACCCTTAGTTCAAGGTGCAATATGTAAGAATTTTGCAATAAAATATCCAAAAACCACTAGGCCAGTGTTATATATATTTTTTTCAGTTGAGTACTTACAATATCCCAAATGTTTCCAACTATTTGTAAATCGTGAGAAAATTGCAAGGATCCGGGACGTGTGAGGAGTTGCCTGTGAATTGCGTCATACGCGCGATACCCTCGGTTTCCGGTTTTATTTTGTAGAAACCATGGAAACACCAAAGACACTAATATATTACAGAGAACAACTGTTTGGTTACATTTATAGACAGAAAACTAATTATTGTTATATAGCTCAACACGTTTAGTCTTATTGTTAAATCTAATTTTCTTGATTTTTTGCGAGTACCATGCTTTATACCATGCCTCAGAGAAAAACACTATTTTTTCAAGTAGCTAACTTAGCATAATCAGATGCAGCTTTATTTGTAGTAACAGTAATACATTTTTCTCAATTTTCTCCATCATACAATACGTTTTAAAATCAATTGCATGCCATTTATCAACACAAGCCACCAGCATTTAATATGATATTCTAAAATCGATGTAGATTACTGCAGTGTGCAACAAGTGTCTCACAGCAGCCGCCGAGCGAACCGAAGAGTAATGTTATAACATCATTTTCAACACAGTCAAATATGATAAACAGAGCTGCGTTACCTCACTTGGCTGTTAAGTCTGATGTCACGCAGCAGCGTTTCCGGGTCCAAATGCTCTATCTCATACCACAAGAAAAACAACAAACGGTGCTAATATACACACACAATGTGGTGTAATACTACAAAAAAATTATAATCATAACATTTATCTCCATACCAAAATTCCAGATGGCCAGACAGTGATTCATCTTTTATAAATCGTTAAAATATTAATGTCTGTGACGCTGTGAGCACGGAGACTGTTGAGTAGACTGTAAGTATTTAAAATGTTTAACTTTTTAAAATGTTTGATGTTTAATATGAATAAATAGCGCTCATAAACGGCTGTCGATGGCATTTGCAAGTGAAACGAGTTGAGGTTTGGACCCAGAAACGGCATTCCATACGTCACGACTTAACAAGCGGATACTCATGACCGGAAAAGCGGAAGCGGCGCCGGCGACTGTGGCATAATAAAAGTTCCGCTGCTCGCGGCGTGTTGTGCAATCACTCCCGCGGCCTCGTTCAGCTTCCACTACACTCGGTCCTGCTCTGCTTCATACTACAGTAACATTAATAATCGCATCCATGAACATGATTTCTTCCTGAGTCCTATCCCGATTATTTCCAACGGCTGTGCAGGTGAAGACCAGCTGCGTCCCAATTCGCCTACTTATACTACGTCCTAAAAAAGTATGTACTGTTTTTGTAAAGAAAAAGTACATACTTTTGAGTGTGTAGCAGAAGAGTATGCAAGCTTTGGGACATACTACCTCGTCATAATTGCGTCTCTAACGGACGTTCTGTCGCTTAGTTACGCAACCTGTAACTGTTTAAACTGCCCTGTCAATCATCTTGTCACAGTTAAAATCCTCCACATTCAATTAAATTTAATTTCCTACCGTTTCGGAGAGAAATGTTGTCGCACGTTGATCTGCCAGTCGTGGGTCTTTCATGCAGAGAACTCTCCTCATCTTTGCATAATGATGCATTTAAAAGTTAATGACCAAACGCATCGTTATAAAAGTTCACAATGCTGTTGCAGATTAAATATAATGTGGATAACATTTAATAAATATATTTTCGTCAGGTTATACTGATTATGAATCATTCAAGCCTATTTATCTTAACCGCTCTGCTTAACCGTCGGTCTCGCATATCCGTCATGTTTGTTTTTTAACACTTTTTACTCGTATTTGTAGTTCTAATCGAATCCTCGTCCACAGCGCAATGTGTTATGGGCAATATTAGCGGTTAGAAGTGTGCACGGATCTGCACTTCGAATTCTAACCGGAAAAAGTAGACCATCCGGGTATCTTTGGAATACTCATTTCAACATACTACGATTTGGGACATACTAATTCTTTTTTCGAATACTATTTAGTACGGATAGTATGCGAATTGGGACGCAGCACACATGTCCCAAGATTCCGCGCTCAAACTTGGCGTCATCAAGCTACGCCTTTGTTTTGAATTGGCCTCTAGCGACCTCTAGCGGACAGAAAAGATTACATATTGCACCTGTAATGTTGAGATTTCAACAAAAAATCAATGATAATATCATTGAATCAACACTGAAGTGATGTTGGTTCAATATCACGTTTGCACCCGCATTTAATGTTGAAACAATGGTGAACAAAACAAAATCAATGGTAATGCTATTGAATCAACATTAGCTACACTATGATTGATTCTCACTAATGTTGAAGCAACATTGAAATTCACAAAAATAATCAATATTGTTGAATCAACGTTACAATTTGGAGTTGATTATACATCACTGCTGTTGTCAATATTGAAATTAACATAAATGTTCATTAGTAATATTGTATGATCAATGTTAATGTGATGTTGATTTAACTGAAATATCAAAATAAAATAATGTTCAGAACAACATTAATATTTAAGTTACACTTCAATGTACATCAACAAATGTCTGACCATTTTTAAAGTTTGGGGAAAACCTTTTAAAACATAAATGACAGCTTTCCACTTTGAGTCAGTTTCTTTTATTTGACAGTTTAACACAATCAATGACAGAGATATAGAAAATTGAATCCTTTAAGAATGGGGCAAAAAGGACAAAAGCATTGCAACCTTTAAAAATAACATTACTTTCAGAAGTCTTATGTCTGTCATCATAACTACAAGTGGTCCAATGGCTCAAGTTTTAAAAGGCTTGCATCAGACTACTGCCTCTTTTCCTTTGGGTTCTCTGAAATCTGAAAAAGAAAGCATGATATACTTCAGAGCAAGTCAAATCAGTTGTCATACATACAGTCACATTCAACAATATTAATATGCTAAACACAATATATTCACTTTTTATAAATTGCTAAACACAGAATATTGTAACTATATTTATAATACTTTTAAATTATGTATATTTAATCTATTTATCAACACTTCAATTACACTATGGGAATATGGCCAATCTTTCCACCCAAGTTTATCTCCAGCTCTAATTAAACACACCTGACGCAGTTAATCAAGGTCATTAGGATCAATGAAAACTTCCAGGCAGGTGTGTTGAGCTAAACTCCACATGAAGAGGATTAAACACCTCTGAACTATGGCCATTACATAAATCTCAGTTCATTTTCTGTGAAACTACATAGAATTCAAGTAACAAGTTTATCTTGTAATAAAAGAGCTTAGGTTTTTTTTAATGAAAATTTCTTTAAAGCTGTAGATTCACCTTATGTAGACCTTAATCTGTTTTAAAATCACAAAATAGCAGTGACTGACAAAAATGTCAGTCACTCAAACATAAGGTGTAGTTTTTTTGTTGTTGTTTTTTGATTTAGTGGAAACAGGTTAAACAGAATGGAGATTAGTTACATTCCTCAAATTTAATATAGATTCAGGAATATGAATGATTACCTGATTAAGCAGTAATGAAGGAGTAGGAGATAAGGCACACGATAGCATCAAGTCCCAGGTGATAATCCTATCGACTACAACTCAATATATTATCAATGTCACATTTATCAAGAGGGTGCTTCTCATTTTTTTTTTTATTGTCTTGTCCATCCTCATCTGCCTTCATTCCTATTAAAGGAAAGAAGACAAGGTGCTCTCCAAGCATTGAGTAATAGATGCAATATATGGGCTATGTGTGACATTCTTGCTCACATTCATGTCACTTGCACTAATAAGTAAATATATCTTAATAAATATTACTAAAGCAAGATGCATGCACTTTTTAAGAATTTAGAAAATGGATGGTTTATTCAAACAATTTAATAACTTTTTTAAATAAATATATCTTATCAGTAACAATAAATCAAATCCAAATAACAAGCACAAAAAACAAACAAACAAAAGAACACAGAAATAATAAGAAAGATGCACCATTGTTTGAAACCCAGAGAAGTCAGGTGGTTCAACAAACAACACTACTTTATAGGATGCACCTGTGTTTTCTCCCGAATGAGGAGGAATTGATTAGACTACTGAGGCCCTGTCCCAAATGGCACGGTCTTCCTCTGAGTCCGCACTTTCACGACGTAATGGCGCTTTGACTGCCGGGTAAAGTCCTCTGCATAGCTCACAGTCTTGCGGCCTCAGCAGAAGTGCGCATCGAGGGCGCATAGCAGCCGCAACGGGGGCGCTTACGAGCACCCTTCTTTAAGCTTAAATGACGAATGGGACACCCTACGGTCTTGTGGACTTAACAGACATGCACGCAGTGGTCATTGTAAGTCCACAACACCGAAAGTGCACATGAAGTGTGCCATTTGGGACAGGGCCAATGTTTTTTAACCATTTTTCAACAGACTTGCTAAAATTATGAAGGCCCACCCCAAACCAAGCCCCCAGTGGATTAGAGCAAATCAGGTAAAAGCCCATTGTGGTTTGAAAACGCCCCACTGATTGAGAAACACCCACTAGTGTTCTGCAGAGATACAGACCTGCAGAATCTTGTGGTCATCAAATCACTGTTAGTTCAGTGTCACTGTCTCCACCCATGTGTGCTATCGACCTTCATCAAAATTTCAATGCTGATCTAACACACTTTAAACATTGAAATGTCAATCTCAACCAAAATGATGGTTTGGATCAAAACTCAACATTGTATCAATGTCACCGTGCTATCTGGGTATGGTAAACATCTAAATCATGTTTTACTGATTGTGAGTGTGTGAAAGTAAGGGAGAAACTGCTGTCCGCATACTTCATCCCTTTTAGATTCAGTTGCTAATCTGCAAAAGCATCTCCTTGATAAGCATAAGGACATCTTTCTCACACACTGTGGAACCATAGGACAGGTACTAATTCTCCCTACCTGTGAAGCTCAGGACACACCTCATGCGTTTATGGGTAGATTAAGTGAGTACTTGAGCTCAGTGTGAGGTAACAGTGGGTACATAATAAAACACTTCACTGCTAACAATTTTCTTTACAGTGTTAACATTATATGCTTGATCCCTGTGACATATTGTTTGGATTCACCATATGAAGGCGTCTCCTCATTGGATGTTGGGGTTTAAAATGTCCCCCAGAGCTTGCCCGGGGGTTGCACTGACCAGCAGGTGACTTCTGTTTTTCAGAGGTTTAACAGTCTTCCCTCTTGAGTCAAAACAGCTACTTAACTCAATAACCTCTCTGGCTGTGAGGAATGGTAAGGAGATTCGGTCTGCCTTTGATAGGCTCAAAAGGAGGCTTAGCAAAGCTGCATTTCTTATTGTTTGAGCCTGAATGTGACAAATGAAATCTTAAAAAGTAGAAATTGTGTTTGAGCCATGACGTAATTGTTTCTCTCTAGAGTAAGAATGGCTGAGGTAATTTGATCTGGGAATTTGTGTTATATTAGCTTAAAGAAAATATTTTTCTGTCATGGTCATGTTTTAATGTTTATTACATCAGCTTAACAATATTCTCGTTTTCCAGGAAACCTAATTTGACAAGGGAGGTCCAGGGTGACATAATCTAACCCTTGACTTGTTTTCTGATATTCTAAGGCATGAATTCAGGCTGTATTCCAACTAAACAATGTGTTCCTCCACCAAGATAAAACAAAAGCATTCTGCAGAATCATTCACAATCTTAGCCACAATGTCACGTTTCATTGTAAAAGGTCAAACAGTGGATTATTGAAAAGTTACTATGAGATTTAATCAATACTGCCTCAAATGGAAAAATCTATCAGAATTGCAATGATGATGTCCGTGTCAATAAGCCTAAAAGCACCTTATGGTTATCTCAGCTAACAGCACTACATTAACCCTGCTCTGGGATCAGACTCAAACCCCTTTCACTATAATACAGTCTACCATACCGCTCAGTCCTCACTCTGTGCCTACTCTGTTCACTAAGTAGTTAAGCAGTTGATGATCAGTTAAGCATTAGCAGCAGTGCTGGGTGAGCTACTCTAACCAAGCTACAAAACAAGAAAGCTACACCATGATTTGCAGCTCTTGGAAACCTCTAAAAAGCAATAAAAACAGCAATTTTACCAGTTAACAAAGAATTAATTCTGGATCCATTTGTACCAGTTTAATACCAAGCAAATAATGTAACATAATATTACCTATTCAAATAGGAAGTCAAGTAATTACTTTAACTTTTGAAATTACGCTAGGCCCATACCATATAGTTCACATACGTACCACACATTATATTTCTAATTATATAGGTTATTATAGAGAAATAGCCCTACTTTATATACTGCTAGTTCTGGTCATTTAATCTGATACGCCAGTAGGTGGCGATAAGCAACAAGCCTGAAGGAGTGAGAAATTGAGTAATTCATTCAACCGATTCGTTCAAAAAGGAGTCTGAATTTGGAATTTGTGCCATATAAATAAGAGTAATAAGAGTGATATGCTAGTATGCTGCAGTATTTCTAATTCAATGTCTTTAAAAGTTACTGAACCAATTTCAAAATGAATCGTTCACGTTCACTCCGACACGTCACTATGTAGCTCGTGCAATGGACGGTTCATTCTTCTTCAGCGTTGTTTGGAACTATATTGTATCTAAAATGTAAGTTACTCAATATTAATTTCTTACTTATTAAACTGTTACAAGCATGCTGGTTGGGTCTTAATTGACCCTTCACAAAGACCCGCCCCCCTTAGTTACTGTTGCTTTGTCCGACAAGCCATGGCGCTGTCACACCACACAGAGGGAAAAATACATCGCAGAGCAAAGAGGACACTGTCAACACGTCGACAGACAAGACAGAGCAGGTTACTTATGATATTAAACAAAGTCCCAGCTTTCAAACTGTGTCATTTTTTAAGAAATTTGAACAATAAAAAATGCTCTTTAATGTGTCGTGACAGATTGCTGTGGCGCCTCAGCTCAAGCGGCTCGTGAACCGATCATCTCTTCCTACTTGTTCATTTATAGCATTAAATAAACATGAATGAACATGAGAAGGAATGTTGTTTCAAACGCGGAAAGATGTCAGTACACCATTTTTCAAGTTCTAGTCCACCGAGGTTAAGCTTCTAACTCCTGACTGCTTTGCCGGACAAAATGGCGGATTCTGATTATGATTGGTTAGATCGCTTGTCAATCAATCTCCCAGCGAAGGGCCAATTCAGTATCACATGCTGACATTAGAAACTATGGTGCCCCGGACATGACATGCAGGAAAAAAATAGTAGGCGAAATCGTGCGTACGATTTACTATTTCGTTCCCTCAATTTATAAACCATGCGCACAATTTAGCAAATCAAGGGAACGAATTAGTAAATTGTGCGCACAATTACATTTTTTTTTTTTGTATGTCATGTGCGGGGCTCCATAAGAAACAACAGCACTCGTGTAATGAAAGTCTTTGCGGAAACAAATGCAAGAACACCTTTAAAAGAGAACATAGAACATACATATTTTACCACAAATATCCTTACAAAATAAGACATACTGAGTAGTTCTTTAGTATGAACAATGACCTAAATAGTCATATGCTTCACTCTGCTAACAATAAGATTTAATTCGGTGAGTCATCTCAGAAAGAGCTGAGATAGTTGGCAGTGATGCTTTGACAGATGTGTGACATACATTTACCTTAACATACTCTTGGACAAAGGTGAATTCTGTAGCTTTGAATCGAGCCACCTGGAACTGTTCACAGGTGTCATGTAGCCCATCTCTCGTTCTCTCGCCAGCATGGAGGTCAGATGCTGTAGCATGGCATGAGCAATTCCACCTTGTCAAGTTGAGTACTAGCTGTCAGATGGCAGCTTGTCTTTGCTTATGTGTGAATCGTTGGATGCTCATGGAGTCTGGCATTAGCCATAGCTGCTCTTGATATAGTTTTCAATGACTTTCATTTGGTCATGGCTCTACTAAACATCTCATACAGTTGAGTTACTGTTATATCTCTCATGAGGCGTGAAATGGCTCTTCTGCATTGTTTAGGCATTATTATGGAGTCCCCCAGGGCTCAATCCCTGCATATCTCCTGTTTAATCTATTAACCTGTTTATGCTCCCACTAGGCCAAATAATAACAACAATGCAGATATGCTTATTGGACATAAACCCAATAGACCTCTAGATCATTAGTGGTAGACTTTTGACTATCAACATAAAATGTTCTTTGCAGCTTATTCTGGCCAAGAATCGGCCACTTAGTCAGGATGAGGCTGTCTGTCTGATATGCAAACCCAGAAATCACTTTTTTTTTTTTTTTTATATATGTGCTTTTTAGGGGCAGGTTCATGTAAAATCGATGACAGTACAATAATAGGCTGGCATGGAAATAATGGCACATCGGCAGAAAATATATGTAGGCCTTAAGAATTTCTGCACGTCCAAAAGTAATAAGTACTGATTATTTCACAGACATCACTCATACAACAACAGCTTTGCTCGTACAATGCTGTTTCTCTATAAATAGCTTTGTTATTGAAAAGCAACTTGATTTTGAAAGTATAAAGGCTAGCACTTCACTATTGAGAAATAACGAATCTGAATGTGAGGGAAGTCTTGTTTGAAACATTACATAAATGTGAACTGAAAATAACATGATGGCCTAATATTTATAATTATACACTACCATTCAAAAGTGTTTTTGAAAGAAGTTATGCTCAACAAGGCTGCATATATTTATAAAATATTTTTCAAATGTAATTTATTCCTGTGATGGCAAAGCTGAATTTTCATTAGCCATTACTCCAGTCTTCAGTGTCACATGATGCTTCAGAAATCCTTCTAATATGCAGATTTGGTGTTCAAGAAACATCTTTTTAAAAATGACAGTTGTGCTGCTTAATATGTTTGTGGAAAACATGATGCATTTTTTTAGGATTTTTTGAGGAATATAAGGTTATTTAGAGAATTTATTTAAAAAGGAAATCTTTTTAAACTTTATAAAGGTATTTACTGTCACTTTTCATGGTTCAATTTATTGTAGAGTTAAATTTAATCTGGCACTTCAATATGAATAGCAGCATAGAAGAAATTCTAAAAAACGATTTATTAGGTCTGTTCTAATCAGCTCATATATAACACTTGTATCGGAGTAATTCAGATTTTCAAAGCATGAACATTTTTATTAAAAATCTTAATAAATATTGTAGTCTTGTGCTTGCATTTACTGGAAAATCAAGCCATGTCTGTGAAATGATACTGTGCTCTCTGTCTGCAGTACTGACACCCTGTGTGGCCTTGTTGGTCATCATATGACAGGAAATGAGAGCAGAAAAAAGACTGAGGAGAGAGATGGATGCTGACAGACATGACACTGACAGGAGGCACTAGAGTGCTGTAGCAGGTCACATCACCTTGGAAACTCTAGAAATGATGTTGTCATCATTAAAAGCATCTAAATTGTTACCTTAAACCTGCAACTATTCCAGTGACTGGGTTTGAAGAAACTGTTGAGTCTTAAACAGCAGTTATAGCTACAAGAGTTTATGAGGTCATGGCTGCAGATGTCTCATGTCCTGTCCAGTCTTCTGCAGATGGTGTTCACACTGAGTCTGCATGCTAAACTTGTGCATCTCCACCGATGATGTGTTCACATTTGGCCCCTGCATCATAACCAGTATCCTCTGCCATTATCGACAGACAGCAGGATGTCTTAATCTCCTGCTATGCAGTGAGTGCTGTCTCTGGCAGTGAGGAAGACCAGGCGGCCGCCCCTGGCAGCCCATCATAGCCCTGTTTCGGGCCTGGCTGTGTGTAAACCTCACACCCCTGGGCAGCGCTGAACTTCTGACCCACGCTTGTCCTGGAGAGGTCTGTCAGTGCTGCTTTAATCCTTTAATCCCCTCACAAAGAATCATTCAAAACAAAAAGTACCCAAAACTACAACATAAAAATGTATCAATCCTTAAAGTAACAAGATCTATCTATCTATCTATCTATCTATCTATCTATCTATCTATCTATCTATCTATCTATCTATCTATCTATCTATCTATCTATCTGTCTGTCTGTCTGTCTGTCTGTCTGTAACAGTGTAAAAAATTGTTAATTGTTTAAATGTACATTTCCATACTATATACAGTTTATGAAAATTTAATGTAACAACACATATGTAATGTTTTGGAAGTAAAAATTATGAATTACTATGTAACTTTCAATTTATATAATTTTAACCTAAATTAATGTACTTACAGTAAAGTTTGTTAAAATGGTTTTTGCAAGTAAAAATATGAACCAAAATTTTCATGATGCATAACATATTTCATTTAAATAGATTTCTTTATCTTATTTGTTTTCACTTATATACATTGTTTAGTTACTGTTTATTGCATTTTCTATCTATCTATCTATCTATCTATCTATCTATCTATCTATCTATCTATCTATCTATCTATCTATCTATCTATCTATCTATCTATCTATCTATCATCTATCTATCTATCTATCTATCTATCTATCTATCTATCTATATCTATCTATCTATCTATCGAACGTCCTATCGATCTTTTGTTCTATCGTTCTATCGTTTTATCGATCTATCGTTCTATTTATCTTTCTATCATTCTATCTGTCTGTCTATCGTTCTATTTATCTATCTATCTGTCTGTCTATCTACAGTATCATTTTATCGATAGTTCTTTCTTTCTTTCTTTAAATATGATCTTAGTTTTTTGATACTGAAAATTAGCTGCAATAACAGGGGCAAATGTGGCAGAAGCAAGTGAACTTTCTTTAACTGCAGTTTACTGCCATCTGTTCATGTGTCTGTCACCAGCTGACTGCATGTTGTGGCCACTGTGAGCTGAGAGATATGAGAGGGGAGCAGCACTAGTGCAAGTCATCAGCTACACATACCCGTCCCCCCACCCCCACACGCACACTCAATAAAACCCTGATTTCAATGCTAACTGATTTTAAATAAACTTATGTTGCTTTTGGGTTGTTGTGTTGGCTCTATTCTCACATACAGGAGGTTGATGAGCAAAAGAATGTAAGCTTCTATATGAAGCAGCATAATATAGTTCCTGCATAATATCTGTTTAGTGTTTTTATCAACATTGAGAAAATAGCTATTTTCATTTTCCATTGAAATGTGCCATGTGTATAGTGGAGAAAAAGAGTGTTTTTCCTTCTCTCTCACTTTCTCTCTTACCGATGTCATATTTATTTAGTCTTCCTTCAGAGGCTGGGAGGCAGAAAAAGAGATTATGGTTGTTCCTCAGAGGATTGCTCCTCCTGCCAAACTTTCTTTCATTGCTTTTGCTCCACTGCCATAGCAAGCCACTGATTGGACTGTCAGAGATATTTTCATACATCTTAATTTGCAAATTAGAGCATCTTCATTTGACGCCTGCAGCCATCAGCAAACAGATGTAGGCTAATCTTTTAATCAACAATACGTACATATTTTGTTGTGTCCTTACAAATTCTGAGCGAACATATTGAGATACCCATGAATAAGCCTGTTTGTGAACATCAGCATTTTTAAATCAAACAGAATTTTTATTTTTAACTGCAACTCAAGACCAAAGCAATTTTTTTTTAATAATTCTCAAAATATTATCTTACACACTTTGTGACTATGATCAATGCTAATAATGTTAATGAATAGTGTGTGCAGTTTCGTGCTCATTTAAGCATAAAAAATAAATAAATAAATAAATAAATAAAAATCTGTGAATTGCTTGTTCTAGTGATGTTCCAAAAGTGTTGGGAATAAACTTGTGCATTTCTCTAGTTAACTCAGTTACAATAGATTTCTTTAGTAATATTTTAAAAAAATTGTGTATAAAGAAAAAAATTGAATTAAAGGTAAACAGAGTTTCTTTAAAATCTTAATTCATGCACACAGACTTTGGAATATGCAGCTGAAGTGAAGTTAAGTGAAGTGACATGTGGCCAAGTATGGTGACCCATACTCGGAATTTGTGCTCTGCATTTAACCCATCCAAGTGCACACACACAGCAGTGAACACACACACCGTGAACACACACCCGGAGCAGTGGGCAGCCATTGCTGCGGCGCCCGGGGAGCAGTTGGGAGTACGGTGCCTTGCTCAAGGGTATCACCTCAGTCGTGGTATTGAGGGTGGGGAGAGCGCTGGACATTCACTCCCCTCACCGACAATCCCTGCCGGACCTGAGACTCGAACCCATGACCTTTGGGTTACAAGTCCGACTCTCTATCCATTAGGCCACGACTGCCCCACGACTGTACATGCCATATCCAATTAATAAAATATGTTGTGTACTCCCAACAGCCTAAAGCATATGAAATTTTGCTGAAGAGAATTTAATTTAGCCAGGAGCTCGTTTGCTGTTATTCTATCCATTATTAGACTAATTTGCAATTATGACTCACTGAAAAATATGCATACTTATTTAAATAGAAAGAGCTTTCACTCCTTTGGGCTGTTAAACCTATTCTTGCTTTAATCAAAGTGTATACATCAAAGTTGAAGTCACACATCCAAAGCGAGACATTGTTTAAATTTATTAGTGTGTCCTCAGACTCCTCACAAAAAAACAATGTTCAAAAAAAGTGTTTGATGTCCAAATTGAATATAAATTCCATTCTCTATAGATAATTGCTGGGAAAGATGAAGAAAGTAATTTCAAGTTAGCTCTGAAAGTGATTCATCATTAATATCCAGCTGACTAGAGAGACTAAGGATCTCAGACAGACTCACTGACTTATGAGGCACAAAAAGTTCACTAAGGGCAAAAAGTGTCACAGCTTAGCACCGATTCATGTAGTTCCTCTGGCTCACAAAACTAAGATGTTAAGAGCTGATAAATGTGAGCTCAGGAGACATGGTTTATTAAAATCTCCCCTCTTTCAATAGTAATCTCTTTCAAGCTCTTTCAAGACTTTGTCCTGACCAAGGCGTTCTGTCCTGACCCAATGAAGCTGATATAATTGCAACAACAGATCTTATCCTTAACTTAACTGTTAAAGAAAAAATACTAAATGAATTTTATATATAAAATGAAATATATATACACACACACAGTCTAAAAAAATAATCTGTAAAAATAGGGCACAATGTACAGTATTAATTTAAATGAATTTTCTGTATTTATTTTATTTTTTACAGGTGTTTTACCTGTATTTTGAATTTTACACAGCATTGCATTGTGTTTTAGAGTTAACGGAAATGTCTGTAAAATTAATGGATAATGTACTGTTTAATGAGCTGCCAGTAATTTTCTGTTATTTTACGGATTTATTTCTTACAGTATAAAACACAGGCTTGTAGGTAACATGAACAATTCTTCATTCTTCATTTTGACACCAATATATGGATTATACATTTAATAAATGCAAATATTGTTCATCTTAATTGAGTGGTGGAACTATGATGCATTTTTGTAGGCCAAAACCCTTAAGCGAATTAGCATTTTAGCACTACCGGTTCCATTGTCCCTAAGTCAATGTTTTTTTTTCTTCGTTTTGAATCAGTGGTTCAGAGCACGTATCAAACTGCCAAAGTCACGTGAACTACTGAAATTTCGAAACACTTTACTGAAATCGCGTGACTCTGTCGCTCCGAACCACTGATTCGAAACAAAAAGATTCGTAAAGCTTTGAAGCTACATGAAGCAGTATTTTGAAATCGCCCATCACTAGATATTGTTGAATAAAGTCATTATTTTGTTTTTTTGGCACACAAAAAGTATTCTTGTTGCCTTATAATATTAAGGTTGAACCACTGTAGTCACATGAACGTTTTTAAATATGTTTTTAGTACCTTTCTGGGCATTGAAAAAGGAAATGATCTTTCTGGCAATGCAGGCCTCACTGAGCCATTGGATTTTATCAAAAATGTCTTAAATTGCGTTCTGAAGATGAATGAAGGTCTTATGGGTGTGGAACGACACGAGGGTGAGTAATTAAAGACAGAATTTTCATTTTTGGGTGAACTAACCCTTTAAGTTGTGTTCATCTGTGAATAGAGTTGTCAAAAGTACCGACTTCGGTACCGATCAGTACTGAAATTTAAAAAATGTGATGCTTTGAGCGCTGTTGAGCGGATTTGTAAACACCTCTGATTGGCCATTGTGTTGACACGCTCATCAAATATGTCTGTGATTGGCTACAATGATCAACGCACGAGCATTTGAAAGCACACGGAACTGTTTGAATTCGAAAGCGGGAAAGGGAGCATTTGAAAGCAGGCGTCTATGAGTGGACTGGTCCGTGATAGACGCCTGCTTTCCAATGCTCCCGTGTATATCTGTGTAAGTGCTCCGTGAAGAGCGTCATTGATGACTATTTACAATGTTTTTGAAGAGTTTATCATTGAAGCCCATCACAGACATATCTGATGAGCGTGTCAACACAATGGCCAATCAGAGGTGTTTACGATTCTGCTCAACAGCACTCAAAGCGTCACATTTTAAAATTTCAGTACCAACGTGGTACCAAAGTTGGTACTTTTGACAACTCTATTTGTGAAAATTAACTTGATGGACAAAACGTGTAAGTATCATAAACTTTTGTTGATCACAGAACTTATTTTTTGCAATAATCCAAAAGCCTATGGGAAAATCCCATTGGGTTTTTGTCGAGGGAACCAGCGTGATGCTAACTGCCAATTGGCCTACAAAGTGACGTCATAGTTCCACCACTCTATTTTATGTGTTATATACACTAATAATCTATATATTTAAAGCTCTCCTTCCATCAGAAACTGAAAACAAATATTTACTTGACTTCTGGATGAACTCTGGCATGTTACGTAAGTATGTTGCAAAGTATGTTGTTTGTTAATTTGAAATGCATAAGAGCTGCTTTGGTGTTGCCATTGGCAGTAATCTGTCGCATTCCCTTTTGCGTGTGTTCAAAGGCTTCCGTTAGACGAGCCATGGGGTACTGTCTGAGACGCCTTTATATCTACTGATTTTTATGCTTTGGAGATGAAAGGTCTTCATTAGAGGAAAAACAAAATGATAAGTATAATTATAGAGACAGTCGCCCAACAGAAGAGGGGAAAGCAAAAGAGAATATGGGCTGTTGATGGTGATTACATCGTCTTAAACTCCAGAAAGTGGATGTAAGGAAATATAGTTGTGAAATTTGTCTTCCGAAAGAAGTCTTTATGAATAATTAAATTCGGTTATGTTTACGGCCCAAACATCAAGCTTATCTTGCTTATCTGTACCGTGTGCTTATCTGAAAAAACATTTAATTAAAGCCATATATTACATTTAGATAACCGTAATTATTGCACAAAGTGTTGTTTTAGCTTACCTCAAAAGTATACTTTAAAAAGCCCTTGAAACGGCACTGTACATCTGTACCACAAGCATTACAGTCTTCATTTCCTATGCAATAATCTAGGTAGCTTCAAGGCTGGGGTCATAGAGAGTGCTGCCAAAATTCTGTTTCCTGGATTAAAATATCATGGTTTAAATTAACACGCTCTCTTTAAGTGCTTCTAAACGGATGCCAGGCTTACCGCAGATTCATTTCTGCTCTGAATCATTTTAACATACATCTGACCCAGTTGGGTAGCAGAGAGAAAATAGCATAATCCCCTCCCCCCTCATTATCTCAGGTGTTATCGGGTGTGCCTCATACGTCCTGAAAAGTGAAGCTGCGGGCTCTTTGATCGCCCCCTGATGGCTGGATGCAGTACAGGTCATAAACCCCGCCCGCTCAATGCAGACGAATGAGACTTAAGTTAAAACATAAAAATAAATTATGCTTTAAATAAAATTTTCCGAAAGATGGTTCTGGTCATTTAAGGTAGTTGTTATCACGCTGATTTATATTCAATTGTTCGTTTTTGTGATACGTTTGATTTTAGCTAGCAATTTGGTGCTATAGAAACGGGGTGTGTCGTCGTGATTCACAGTTGATTGACAGCTGCTCTGAGGACTGTCGGGGCTTCGAGGGGAGATTGAAGATAAATAAATAACTATTAATTTTCAATTTCTGTGTTATTTCACACAGACAAAATGAGCTGTTCAGCAGTAAACTGTACTAACCGATCTACAGGATCTGACGGATATCTGAGCTTTTCTCGGTAACGTTAAATGTGGGCTTTATAAGCTAATTAATAAATGTTATTAGTTAAGATAACACGCATAATGTTAACCGTGACGGGAAAAAAGCAGGTGATCGTTATCTGGCAGTTACTAATTATTTTTATGGGTATACAATAATAATTATCAGGATAAAACTAATGTTAGCCTACTATAATTAATTCTAGAGCACTGTCTACAGCAATCGATCTCCTGTAACGTTAGTTTAACCCTTTTATTTAAAATGGCAGGACCGTTTATGACAGTTTAGAGTTGTTTCTAGTGGCATATTATATTGAGTTTATCTACTGAATTTGCTGTTTCAAAAATATTATTGCTCTAGAAACAGAATAGCCTATTATTTTATAGGTAGAATTTTAAATTACGTATAATTTATATAGCCTATTTAAAATACATCAATGATGACGCAGTCGTCTGGGCGGAAGTTTGATACTGCGACTCCGCCTCCGGGCTCCACCGACGATTACTTCTGCGCATGCCCAGGTTCCAAACTGACGTTTTTGCGTAATGTGTCCGCGCCCATCAGCGTTCGTTTTAGCTTCAGTTCAATACAATGGAAGGAAGCGGCGTCGCGTCGTCCATCTTTTTTTACAGTCTATGGGTGTTATGCTCAAGGGTCTTTCTGCAGATATGCTTTCCCCCTCAATAACACCTTTCCAGTGTTTCAATTATGAACATGCCCACTACTGATTGTTTGGTTAGAAGGGAAATATGATTTCACATTACTAAGTGGATCGAGCAGATCCATTGATTTCTGGCATTTTCATAAAGAGAACATTGTCGCAAAGACATTCTTGGTTTCTGATGAGTCCTGTACCAACTTTGTGTTTTATGCACTACTCAGACATTCGTCCTTAATTAGCACCATTAGTTTCCCGCCTAAAAATGCTGACTGAATGAAAAGATTGACCTGCTTGTAGCCTGCCTGATTAAATTACCTCAGATTTACATTTTTCACCAAACAAGCACCAGCCATTCAGGTCACGCTCACAAAAATAATATTCCTCATTAAGCAACACACTCATCTTGTATTTATTACAAATATTATGTTTTATCTGTACTTTAACCTATCACAGAAACAGGTAGAAATTTCTCACCCCCCTTCAGATCTCATGTCATCTCTGAGCCCTCCTATTGCTCTCAGAGAGGCTTCTGGGGAGCGGAAGTGATTAAGAACAGAGCACCACTCCAACTGCTATTTTCAGTCTTTCTATCAGTAATGGAAAAGGCTAACACATAAAAAGTGCTTTCCAGATGGCGGTCATTCTCTGGATATTTAAAGTGGATCTGCACTATAAATGGATGTTTTTGTCAGGTACACCACTAAATTATTAGCAAATAAAATGAAGCTTGTCATGTTTCAGAAGGTAAACTCTAATAAATGTGTGGAATTGTACAGTTTTAATGCAAATTCATTTCATGAAATTTTCTCGTATATTGCAAATGAGTGGTGTGACCACCCTTACAAAAAACAAGTTTGTGTTGTTAAAAACAAGTATGCTATTAGTATATACTTCTTTTAAAGACCCCTGTGGTGAAAATCAAGTTTTGAAATGTTGTTTATCTAAGTGGTGTTAAATATGCTTTGAGACAAACCATGTACAAATTCATGTCAACATCATTGCTAAGTATTTTCCCCTTAAAACTGCAGTGACATAATTGTTCACAACCTCCCATTTTACAGAAATAGTGTTTAAAGATTTTTTTTTTTTGTTATTAGTGCAAAAATATTGCTGTAGTTTTGATTAGAATAAATCACATCCAGTCTGGTGCTTGCAAATGGTCTAACAGCAAAAGTTCAAATATTAAAATGCATCAAAAGCTCAAACCGGATCTGAAAATTCATATGATGAGAATTACACTCACCTCCTGTACTACTCTACATTGGAAATTAAGGCAAGTCTGTTACTTGTCGGAAATAGTGAAAAGGCGGCTTAACTGTGAGAATTAGATGTAACTGTTTGTTTATATGGCATGTAGATACAATATGCATTTTGTCAGTAGTATTTTACTTCATTCTGTGCAAACACACCTTTTGCAATAATTTTTTAAATTCTTAAAGTCCCCCTGTGGTGAAAATCAAGTTTTTAATGTTGTTCATATGTCTATCTAGTGTTTTTAAGACAAACCATGTGCAAATTCATAAGTCAACACCATTGCTGGGTATTTTCTCTTTAAAACTCCAGTAAACCAAAGACAGTCTTAAACCCGCAGTATGAAATCGCTGGTGTTTCTGATGTCACAAACTACCTTGTAACCAATCATGTCAACGTGCCGGCGGGCTTTAGCATATCATTAACTGACCGCACCAGGGTCTCAAAAGAAGGTTATCCCGGTATATTTTTATGTTGATATGGAAAATTTTAGCAATTAGCAATTTAGCAATATGGCGGGTGTATGATGCATATAACGATGTTAAGATGAACTATATGCCTTTCTTCACTGACATTCTGAGTTGTTCAAAGCGTTTGTAAGGATACTGATTGTTAAGGCCGGAACACACCAAGCCGACGCCGACGAACTAGTTGTGACGAAAGCAGACTGTGGGTTGGCTCACGTCGGCAGCGTCTGTGTCCAAAGTTGCCCTGACACACCAAACCGACCCTCGACACCCGACGGCCAAGTAGCACGTCATTCTGCGCCTGCGCAAGATGAAATGCCTTTCCGTACCAGCAGCTGGTAGTAGCTGAACGGCCAATCAGAATGATCAGATGGCCCGACGGACCGACGAGCTCCAACGCCGATTCAACATTTCGAATCGGCCGAAAAAACTTCAGCCGACGGTGCGGAACACACTGAGAAAACTTAGTCGGCCGACGAATAAAAACTGCCAGATGGCCGACCGTCGGCTTGGTGTGTTCCGGCCTTTAGAAGGCAGCTGTCTGACTCGTGAATGTGAACATGGTTTGTGTAACATTAGCAACACATTATTAGCTCTTTGAAATGTAGTCAAGCAAAACGCTAATCATATTAATTACCGTTATGTGTCTGATGTAAAAAGCGATACCATTGTGCTGTGTTTACCTCAGTAAGTTGACCGAGTGGATCTAGTCTGAGCTTTTTGTGAGTGAGTGGAGCCAGGGCTAATTATCATATTTATTGATCCGTGTATATTAAATGAGGCAAAGGTGTAGAGTTACATTCAAGCTATTTTAAGGCTTTAAAAAAAATTCACAGGAAAAAACGTTTAAATATGTAATTTTGGTGATCAAAATTGAGTTTAAGGGATAAAATTATTGACTACAGGGGGACTTTAATTGTTAATGAAGCATTAAGGAAGGAGATTAACAAAAATATGAATCTCATCCCCAGGCTTCATGCTCCTACTTTTTGAAGAGACACCGGTGGTAGTCGTGGCTCATCTGGTGCCCCTGGCAAGATAACAAAAAAATTCAAAGGTAAAGATGCATTTGGTCATGTAGAATGAAGTGGAACTTTAAATGTTATCACACAGTGAGACATTCACCCTTTTGCTCGTCTGGACAGATATTCTGGCACTAAGCACAAAACCACTTTGCATAAGCACATGCGCGCTTATCACCGAGACATTTGGAGCACAGAGGCTGAAGTGAGATTGGGTTCACAGCTGACGATCGGCCTGAGAGACTCCTCGCACTGATCCACCAGGAGAATAATTAGTCGAGCAGAGAGAGTGTACAATTGACTGAAGCAAAATTATTTCATTAGCTGTATTGAACCCCTTCATTGTCCCCATAGACTACACCTGAATTGAGGAGACAGAGAGAGTCAGTGGGAGAGAAAATCAAGTTGCTAAGCTGTCTGTCCGACTGACTGGAATTTTAAGGCATTCAGTCTAATTCCATACTGCCAGGTATCAAAAGGCATAGGTACAGCCTGATTAATGATTCTCTCCCTGTCAGGAGTTGCAAGGTCTGTCCTTCAGAATCAGGGAAGCACAGCCTGACATGTTTATTCAGCTTGAGTACAATGTAAAGAGGTGCTGGCTGTATTGCTATTACTATTATAAACATGATACTTTTACCTTCAGGGTTTAAAGAACAAGTTCACAGATTTTCAACCAGCGTTGTATTGTTTGTTACAATGTTGGTATATGTAATGAACAAAGTGTACTCTTTCTCCATGTTACCTGCACCCAGATATCCCTGTTTATTTTTCAGCAACAGTCTGCTGGCTTTTGTTAAAACTACAGATTGAACTTCTGCATTTTTGTTTTCTCGCTTGGGCAGTTGAATCGACAGAAGGGTGACGTGACGCCAAAATAAAAATGGGAATTATGGGTTTTGCAGTTTTTGACAAAAGGGAATGCCACAGCCCTTTTTCTGTTTTCTCTAGTCATGTAACACCGATTTTAAAAAATGTTTGCGTTTCTACTGCATATGCAGTTTTATGAAAAGCGCAGCATTGAATTCCCCTTTAAAGGGGTCATGACATGAGAAATCATATTTGCCTTGATCTTTTGCCATATGAGGTCAAGAAAACATCCTACAAGTTTTATAGTTTAACCCAGCATTTATTTAATCAAGCTTGAAAAACAGCTCATTTTGATATTTGATGACCTGTGACATCATACGAGCAAATATATTTGCATATGACTGCCTCCCAAGCAAGACATACGTAGACAAATAGTTACGCTGCGTTCACACCATGTCGTCTAAACGCCTAAAGCAAGATACATACCAAGCCAACGTCAAAGTCACCTCTCGTCGGCTGGGTCTCGGCCAAAAAGCTGCGCTTGAACACACAAAAAAGACTGAAGGCAACTGTCAACCAGCATATGCGCTCTGCGCCTGCATGTAAGTAAATGTTCGTTCGCTAAGCTGAACAGCCAATCAGAGTTTTCTCTCTCTCCCTGACGTCCCGATGTCGATTCAACATGCTGAATCATCTCAAAAAACCCCGACGGCATCCGACTAGAGCCGACTAAAATTAAAATGAACTGGTACTAACATTATCTTCTATGATATGCAACATAAAAACCTCTGTTACATGTCAGAAAATGTAGTTTAGTGTTTCATGACCCTTTAAGGAGAAAATACTCCGATTAACATTGAAAATAATCATACTTTCTTTTTTTGTTATTGCAGAAAGTACACCTCATTACTAATAAAAAATAATATTATGAGTATGTTGTGGTAACATTGTGCAACAAACACATTTAAAGCTGCAGTCCGACAGTTTTGCCTCTTTGTCGCCATCTCTGTTCGAAACCTGCAATCGCAGTTATTTGCAAAATTATCATCTTTACATGGGTTGTGCATCGGCACGGCTCCTCAGCGGGGATGAATCTAATGTTTTGAGGAGAATGTGTGGCTGTCAGTGGATACTGTACTCCGGAATCACAGATTGTAGTCTTGGAAGTATGACCAAAATAAGCATTTTCACCAAAGAATGTCATCTGAACAAGTAACAAATCTGCCACTTTTGTTCTGACCAACTGAAAAACAAAAAAACATTACAATAAATCGCGCTGCTAATGGTGATAAATCTATCATAAATCTAACTATCACTTAGCTCATATCACATCAAACCATGCAAATTATTATTACAGTTTTTTTTTTATTCGCTTTGGTACTAATTTCACAAGTAAGGTGTACATTTTCAAAACTCTTAGTACAAAACTCCAAACTGATCACACTTGTATTACAGCTAGTCATTCTTTTAAAGCTTGATCTCATGCTTTCATTCTAGTTGTACATATTTTCATTCTACATAATCATTGTTTCAAACACAAGATCATTGTAACATGTAATGAGAGCATTTGTTTTAATCACCGAAACACAACAGTATGTTCTTTATTTCAGTTTAGTACTTTTAACAATCAGTTAATTCAATAGCAAACAATGCAAGATAGATATTTCAAAATCACGCTTGTTGCTGTATCAGTATCTCTCTCTCTCTCTCTCTCTCTCTCTCACACACACACACACACACACGTTGGTATATGTGGTTTACAGGGACTCTCCATATGCGTAATTATTTTTATACTGTACAAAACACTTATTTTGTGTAGTGAAAAGGATAATTTGTGATTTTGTGTATTGTACTAAAACAATTGAAAAATGCTGAAATGTTTGAAAAAGTGCACTTTTGATTATCTGTTGTGATATTAGTACTAAGAGTTTTGAAAATGTACCAGTTGCTTGTGANTCTCACACACACACACACACACACACACACACACACACACACACACACACGTTGGTATATGTGGTTTACAGGGACTCTCCATATGCGTAATTATTTTTATACTGTACAAAACACTTATTTTGTGTAGTGAGAAGGATACTTTGTGATTTTGTGTATTGTACTAAAACAATTGAAAATATGCTGAAATGTTTGAAAAAGTGCACTTTTGATTATCTGTTGTGATATTAGTACTAAGAGTTTTGAAAATGTACCAGTTGCTTGTGAAAATGGCACCAAAGCAATAATAAAAAAAAAAAACTAGATTTCAATTTCTGTACAGTCTAATCTCTAAAGATAATTTGTCATACCATACAATCTGCCATCAAAATAAGTTTAATTATTTCAGCTGCTGTGAGAAAAGGCTATAAATGATCTGTCACCTGCAGCATCCTCACATTCGATATAGCCTATTAGCTGGGACTCCTTCATGTAAACAGACGTGATGTGGAAACCTACCAATACCACCTGAATTAGAAAACATTATTACAAGCTTACCGTTGTGAATCTGGCTAAGGTAAGGGGATACAAACCCGATTCCAAAAAAGTTGGGACACTCTACAAATTGTGAATAAAAACAATGCAATGATGTGGAAGTTTCAAATTTCAATATTTTATTCAGAATACAACATAGATGACATATCAAATGTTTAAACTGAGAAAATGTATAATTTTAAGGGAAAAAATAAGTTGATTTTAAATTTCATGGCATCAACACATCTCAAAAAAGTTGGGACAAGGCCATGTTTACCACTGTGTGGCATCCCCTCTTCTTTTTATAACAGTCTGCAAACGTCTGGGGACTGAGGAGACAAGTTGCTCAAGTTTAGGAATAGGAATGTTGTCTAATACAGGCTTCTAGTTGCTCAACTGTCTTAGGTCTTCTTTGTCGCATCTTCCTCTTTATGATGCGCCAAATGTTTTCTATGGGTGAAAGATCTGGACTGCAGGCTGGCCATTTCAGTACCCGGATCCTTCTTCTACGCAGCCATGATGTTGTTATTGATGCAGTATTTGGTCTGGCATTGTCATGTTGGAAAATGCAAGGTCTTCCCTGAAAGAGACGACATCTGGATGGGAGCATATATTGTTCTAGAACTTGGATATGCCTTTCAGCATTGATGGTGCCTTTCCAGATGTGTAAGTTGCCCATGCCACACGCACTCATGCAACCCCATACCATCACAGATGCAGGCTTCTGAACGTAGCGCTGATAACAACTTGGGTTGTCCTTGTCCTCTTTAGTCCGGATGACATGGCGTCCCAGTTTTCCAAAAAGAACTTCAAATTTTGATTCGTCTAACCACAGAACAGTTTTCCACTTTGCCACAGGCTCATTTTAAATGAGCCTTGGCCCAGACAAAACGCCTGCGCTTCTGGATCATGTTTAGATATGGCTTCTTTTTTGACCTATAGAGTTTTAGCTGGCAACGGCGCATGGCACGGTGGATTGTGTTCAACGACAATGTTTTCTGGAAGTATTCCTGAGCCCATGTTGTGATTTCCATTACAGTAGCATTCCTGTATGTGATGCAGTGCCGTCTAAGGGCCCGAAGATCACGGGCATCCAGTATGGTTTTCCGGCCTTGACCCTTACGCACAGAGATTGTTCCAGATTCTCTGAATCTTTGGATGATATTATGCACTGTAGATGATGATAACTTCAAACTCTTTGCAATTTTTCTCTGAGAAACTCCTTTCTGATATTGCTCCACTATTTTTCGCCACAGCATTGGGGGAATTGATGATCCTCTGCCCATCTTGACTTCTGAGAGACACTGCCACTCTGAGAGGCTCTTTTTATACCCAATCATGTTGCCAATTGACCTAATAAGTTGCAAGTTGGCCCTCCAGCTGTTCCTTATATGTACATTTAACTTTTCCGGCCTCTTATTGCTACCTGTCCCAACTTTTTTGGAATGTGTAGTTCTCATGAAATCCAAAATGAGCCAATATTTGGCATGACATTTCAAAATGTCTCACTTTCAACATTTGATATGTTATCTATATTCTGTTGTGAATAAAATATAAGTTTATGAGATTTGTAAATTATTGCATTCCTTTTTTATTCACAATTTGTACAGTGTCCCAACTTTTTGGGAATCGGGTTTGTAGTTTGGAACACTGGCTGGCTATGTACTTGCTCAAAAATTGATTTTGGAGTATTTTTAACCTAAAAAAGTTAGGGACAGCAGCTTTAGGGGCTGTTTACACAACAACATTTTCAACCTAAAACGGAAAACGTTTTGGCTGTTTATTTGCTCGACAATGGCATTTTGGTGGCCTGAAAACGCAAACTTTTTGAAAACTATACCATTGTCATCTATGTGTAAACTCCAAAAACACAAATCTGTGAAAACGGTGATGGCATGCACATGCACATGCACATTACGTGTTTAGTCTATCCACCTTAATTGTCAACGCAAAATTTTGGTATTTCTGTGAATGTTCAAGACTTCCGATTTATTAGCCGCTATTGGGAAATTATGAGATGAACATCAAAGTGCAGTAAACTATAAAAATAAGGTGGATAGGCATGCGTGTTTGGTGCGAGTGTTCTGTACAAGAATGCATATGCGCAGGCGCGTAGTCTTTCTTTACAAAGTGACATACGCATGTCTGGCATGCGTAAAGCAGCGTTTTTAGTCATTTTCGCGGATCTGTATGAACTTTTCAGTAGATCCATTTTCAGTACATCGTTGTACCCTTAAACAATTCATCATAACATGACTCTAAATGCTTTAAATTCAAGTGATTTGATTTACAAAAACAGTATGAATAAAATTATGGGTGAAAAACAAATAAAATTGCTTTTTTGAGGACAGTTTTAGAGAGCAAAAATTTGCAAAAATGTGCATCTTCCATCTAATATATTGTAAATCAGTTGTAAATCAGAAAAGACAAGTACACAAGCATCCAGCAAGCATAAACTTCATTTGCACCATGAGGGGTGTCCATGCATTAAACAAAAATACTGTCCATTGGAGCTCTACGGCCTCAGTTTTAAAGTTATTTGTATGGAACAAGCAGAGCATTGTTGATTTTTCCCTCTCTTCCTTTCAAGTTCTCTGTCAGTGTTTAACTGTCTGGACACTCAGTTGGGAAAACGGATCTTAATTCTTATTCAGAGTGGAATGACAACTTAGAAGTTCAGAAGGTATACTTTAGTGCTCCCAAGACATCACTTTCTCAGGCTTAACTTTATTACAGGACGTTTCAAGTATATCATTTTCCCCTTGCCAAATTCCGTGGAGGTTCTAGGACTCCTCTCTGATGTCAAGGATTCCCACCAGACCGTTCAACTGAAGATGACACACAATAATTCGTTTTCAGACATTTAAAGACAAAGGCATAAAGTTCCACTGCAAAGTATTCCAAACAAACCACTGGAGGAGTCTCTTAACGGTTTGATTCTATCAATGCAAATCCATCTATTGATCTATTCTTGTATCTATTATCCTACTTACATTAGTGGCCACTTATTTGCAGCATACCATGTGTGATCAACAATACAAACCATCCAGAAATAAACATGAATGGCCTGCACAAATGGAATATATAATTTTAGCTTTGTTTATGCCGGTTCAGATGCACTCTTCGCTTGACAAAACTGCTATTTATTTTTTGGTTGTTATGACATCTTTGGATGCAACCCAAACAGATGATTTCATTAGACAACAAAGTAAACTGCTTTTACAAATGGCATTTTTGTTTGAGTATTGCTGTTTTGTCTTTATTTGGTTTTTAACTAAGCATTTAAATATCTTCCCTGTCATGTTGCAGTCATTGCAAGATGCATTTTAATTGCCTAATGTATGGACATTAAAAATAGACCGGCTTTCTCTCATGTAAACTCATTTAATCCTGTAACTAATAGAATAAGATCTTACTATATTTGTTCCCTGCCAGTTTTCACACTCCTTTTCCTTATACTGAGAGCTGGCATTAGTCCACTTTACCAACAGCTTTATCTTAATCCTTCTTTTCCTGCCTATGTTGAGGCTCTTGGACCATATTCAGACTCTATCTGCACTAGGGACATCATATTGTGGTTGGCCGAATGTTTTGACTCATCTTTAAATAGATATGTAGGTGGGTCTGTGGTCACATCAGATGACATTTGGGCCTTTAAATTCACAATTCCTGTATGGAAACTGTATAGGGGTGGAAACTACGCCCCTGGTGGTATANCCCTGGTGGTATACATTTTTTTTTTTTTTTTTCAGGATTCTTTGAATAAAACTTTCAAAAGAACAGCATTTATTTGAAATATAAGTCTTTTGTAACATTATAATCAGTGTTGGGGAAAGTCACTTTTAAAAATAATGCATTACAATATTGCGTTACTCCCTAAAAAAGTAACTAATCACGTTACTTAGTTACTTTTTATGAAAAGAAATGTGTTACATTACTTTTGTGTTACTTTTTCTCACCTGGGCTGGGCTTGTTTGTTTAATTACTACAAAAAAAGTTCTATTTTTTGGCAAATGTTAATGTCCTTTCACACCAAAAGTGAAATGAATAAGCCTAAAGCAGAAGGAAATGCATATTTACGCCTGTACAGTAGAGGGCGCAGCTCAAACAAACCTTTCAGCTGTGCTGCCATTCTGGATTAAAGAAGAATAGGATACAAGCGAAGGAAGTTCAACACTCTTATTTCTAAATCTAATCTAAAGTAATTTTTGCTTATTAGTATGGTTGAATTGGATTATTGAAGGTCAGCAGCAAAGACATTGGTTAATACATTGAGATTAAATACATAAAGTATATTTGTGTAATTTAATAGTTAATTATTACAGGTTTTGATGAGTAAGCTAGATGAGTAGGCTAGAACTACAATAACCATCATGTTCACACAGCGCACACAACACCTCTGAACTTTTTTTTTCTCTCAACATGGGGACAGGAGAGCTGTCAGTCAATAAATGTGAAAAAGTAACTTGCGTTACTTATTTGAAAAAGTAACTTAGATATATTTTGTTGTAAATTGAAAAAGTAATGCATTACTTTACTAGTTACTTGAAAAAGTAATCTGATTACGTAACTCAAGTTACCTGTAATGAATTACCCCCAACACGGATTTAATGCATCCTTGCTGAATGAAAGTATTAATTTCTTTAAAAAAAAATCTTATTGACCCCAAACTTTTGGACAGTAGTGTATATACTGTTAAGACCCAATGTGGCATGCTGAATCAGCACACAAATATTAAGACATAAATACCACTAATGGGCTGCCTGTCTGCAATGATTTAAACCATGACCACAAGGTGAACAGTGCTTCACCCAGTAGCTAAACACACAGTCGGTTGATCATCAGATGGCCTTCGGGTCTGCCTGCAGGCCAGGCTGCCTTCCTGAGTCCCCTCACTGTCACTCAGCATCCCTCTGCAGGCTGATGGGAAGACACTTCCAGCTCTGTCAGTCACCAGCTGACACGTACCCATCTGACTGAGGCAGATCATTCTGATTAAAGATGATTTTCACCTCCAGATCTTTACATAAACATAGTCTGGCACTAAAGTGATGTGTGTAATTTTTTTTTCGATGTAAAAATACATTCCATCCTAGTTTAATGAGCAGAGACAACTTTAAATAAGCCATTCACAGGTTGACTTCTAAATGAAAAGTCTAAATGCTACAGCTCTGTGGCACTCTCAAAATATTGCTCTTTTTGCTTGAGCTGTCAACTAAACTACATTAAAGGGTTAGTTCACCCAAAAATGAAAATTATGTCATTAATTATTCACCCTCATGTCGTTCCACACCCATAAGACCTTCGTTCATCTTCAGAACACAAATTAAGTTATTTTTCATAAAATCCGATGGCTCAGTGAGGCCTGCTTTGCCAGCAAGACAATTAACACTTTCAATGCCCAGAAAGGTACTAAAGACGTATTTAAAAGTTCATGTGAGTACAGTGGTTCAACCTTAATGTTATGAAGCGACGAGAATACTTTTTGTGTGCCAAAAAAAAAAAGAAAAAAAAAGACTTTATTTAACATTATCTAGTGATGGGCGATTTCAAAACACTGCTTCGTGGAGCTTCGAAGCTTTACAAATCTTTTGTTTCGAATCAGTGGTTCGGAGCGCGTATCAAACTGCCAAAGTCACGTGATTTCAGTAAACGAGGCTTCGTTAAGTCATAAGTGTTTCGAAATTTCAATGGTTCACCACTGGGGGGAGTGACCACTGATTTGAAACAAAAGATTCGTAAAGCTTTGAAGCATCATGAAGCAGTGTTTTGAAATCGCCCATCAGATATTGTTGAATAAAGTCGTTATTTAGTTTTTTTGGCACACAAAAAGTATTCTTGTCACTTCGTAATATTAAAGTTGAACCACTGTAGTCACATGAACTGTTTTAAATACGTCTTTAGTTGCTTTCTGGGCATTAAAAATGTTAAATGTCTTGCTGGCAATGCAGGCCTCACTCAGCCATCGGATTTTATGAAAAATATCTTAATTTGTGTTCCGAAGATGAACGAAGGTCTTGCGGGTGTGGAATGACATGAGGGAGAATTTTCATTTTTGGGTGAACTAACTCTTTAGTATTATTTTTAAATATAATTTGTTATAAATTTACATTTTAAATATTTGGTACAATTGTTTTATTTTTTTTACTTTTTAAAATGTAATTTATTCCTGTGATGGCAAATCAGAGTTTTCAGAATTTTCAGTCTTCAGTGTCACATGATCCTTCAGAAATCATTCTAATATGCTGATTTGCTGCTCAAGAAATTTTTCTTATTAGTGTCAATGTTGAAAACAGTAGTGCTGCTTAATATTTTTGTGATAGGGCCTACATGTTTTCAGAATTCTTTTATAAATTGAAAGTTCAAAAGAACAGCTTATTTAAATCTTTTGTAACATTATAAATGTCTTTACTGTCACATTTGATCAATTTAATGCATCTGAAAAACGTCTTACTGACCCCAAACTTTTAATGGTAGTTTATTCATTAACAGCTCTTGCTACTATTGAGCACTCATGAGTAAAGATGGCATCGCACTGCTGTTGATATAAATGAGAATAATAATGAATAACTTCATGTATTATAGACCTTCTTGCTTTCTATGTAAAAAATTAATATTTCTAATATAATATAATTAAAATATTTCCAACACAAATATTTTTTTATGTATAAAAAGCACCTCAAAAGACTAAACCTGATTTCAAATCAGTGAAGAAACTTGATGCAGATAATGGCCCTCTTGTGCTCCTTTTGTTGTGAAATGGGAACATTCTTCACAATCAGCCATAAACAGTCCCGGTGGGGCAATTATTTGGAACACTGAGCATGCAAATGCTCAGCAAGACATACCTGCCTTACAGAAATCCTACTGCTATTACTGGGGTAGATTTAGACTAATCTCCTGTACCTCTACTTCAACTGCCACTCTGAACAAATGTCAAATTAGTGAGTCAGCCAGTCAGTCAGGACATTTTTTAACTTGTGCAGTACTGATCTGGAAAGTGAAACCATTATGCAATGACTATGTAGAACTTCCATGTTGTTCAGAGTGAGAGAGAGTTGCCATAGTGACCTGCTCTATTTCGTACACATGAATGCGTACATACATGTTGTTATTTATAAATGTATACATTGTGAGGCCTAGGCTGTCTCTTTGGCTGCTTATAATCCCGAGGTTGAAATATGTCATGGTTTAGCGATTTAACTAGAAATCTTCATGCTCCCACTCAGATCAGAGAGTGAGTCAGTGTGCTGTGGGCTAACTCTCACATGGACTGCAAAAACAGCTGTCGAAACGTGAAAAAGCACTAATCAGAATTACAGCTTCATCTGCTCTCTAATTTCCCTGTGACAGTGAAACGGGAATATTTCATCCGTCTCCCTTATTATCTTTTTGCTTCTAATGCGACTCACAGTTTGTTCTCTTTGCTTGAGAAAGTCAGGGGAGGGTGGCGTGTAGCCACATCGTGTTCCCATGTTCAATAGAGACATCAACTTTCTCTCTTTCACCTTACACCCTTATTCTTTCCTCCCTCACCCGGCATCCCCTCATCTTTTTGTTGCGTTTTCTTGTGAAGTTGGCACACTTCAAAGCTCGAGGATTGACAGGGATGCAGACTAAAAGCTCCCATTCATCTAGCGGGTGGAATTAGGTTGCCGTCTCTCTCAAGCACTACTTCAGAAAGCAGCTCTCATCTCTTTAAATATCTGGCCTCTGCATGACATCCTGGAAAGAGAGAGAAAGAGAACTAAAACTTCCTGCTAGGAGAAGCTGGTAAAAGATGGAAAAAAATGAGCATGAGGGGGGAGTCTTATGAGTGCAAATTGCTTAGATATTCCCCTGCAAATTTGTAAATGGGTGATGAATGTCAACAGAGATTCTTCTTTCAAGAGACAGGGATGTGTAGGAATGTGAATAAAGAGAAAGCAAGAGGTACAAAGAGAAAATAAATGAGAAAGGGAAAGGCACACAAAGTGACAGATGCAAACCAGAGGGGAATAAGTTTTACAGGGAATATTAGAGAATTTAATATAGTGTAGAATTTAATGAATTTGGTTTTAACCATTCCATAAAAGGGGTAGGTCACCCCAAAATTAAATTTCTTTCATCATTTACTCTCCCGCATGAAATTACAAGCCAGTATGACTTTCAAAACAAGATATTTTGAAAAATGTCTCTGTTTTTTTTTGTCCATACATTGGAAATCAGTGGTAACCAAAATGGTTTGGTGACCAACATTTTTCAAGATATCATCTTTTGTGTTCTGCTGAAGAAAAAGTCAGAGGTTTGGAAGGACATGAGTGAGTATGTGAGTATATGGTGAGTATATGATGACAGAATTTTTGTTTTTGGGTCAATCTCTATGAATTAATGATTCTTTTAGTAAGAAATACTTGGCGGAAAAATGAAATGTGACCCTGGGCCACAAAACCAGTCATAAGGGTCAATTTTTTGAAATTGAGATTTATACATCATCTGAAAGCTGAATAAACAAGATTTACATTGATGTATGGTTTGATAGGATAGGACTGAGATATAACTATTTAAAAATCTGGAATCTGAGGGTGCAAAAAAATCTAAATATTGGGAAAATCGCCTTTAAAGTTGTCCAAATGAAGTCCTTAGGAATGCATATCCACTCACAAAATAATTTTTTGATATATTTACGGTAGGAAATTTACAAAATATCTTCATGGGACATGATCTTTACTTAATATCCTAATGATTTTTGGCATAAAAGAAAAAACTATAATTTTGACCCACAATGTATTGTTGGCTATTGCTACAAATATACCCGTGCGACTTATGACTGGTTTTGTGGACCAGGGTCACAAATTCCATTGTCAAATAATGAAATAATGTACAGTAAATAATAAATGATTTTAAAACAATTATTTCAAAAATTGCACTGTATATTTTTGATTCATTAGAAAAGAACCAACTCATAAGAGTCATTCATTTGGGAGTCGGACCAAATAGTTGGTATGTTTTTGATTCACTAAATCTAGCCATTTATTCTGTCATCTCACTGTATGGTCGGGCTGTTTGTTTGAAGCTGAATATACTCAGTTGTAGTATTTTATTAGTATTGTGTAATTTGTGTTTCATCTGCATCAGTGGATAGAACCGTTAAAGGAACAGAATGTCATTATGTTCTAGCTACATGGTTTAGCTCAATAGAGAGAACTCAAGTGCATGCTTGGATTCCCACCGGTTCAGTAAGCATTTCAGGCAGGTGTCCTATTGGCTGTGTTCAAACCCATGGGAAGGCATTCATAGATATTACACAGTCATTTGAAGACGCAGTGAGATGTACCATCGCTGCCATTTTCTTTCTGGCATGCTTTAGTTTGGCACTAAACAAAATACAACTTCCTGGTTGCCAGACCATTGGGCTTCACTGTAGTACACACACACACACACACACTCACACTATAGTGTTTGCACACCTTGGCCAGTTACCAGTCACTAGCCCCTTGGTTGCATATCCTCAGGGACAAGGACAGCAGAGCGGACAGCTGTCTCACAGTTTCATACCTTTTTCGAAGTTCCCCCTAGAAAATCAATTGAGTGTACATCAAAAAACTGATAACTTGGTGATTATCTGTTTCTATAACAAATGTGGGCAGGGCTTAAACCTGAAGAGAGTAGAAATGAACGAAATTATTCCTTTACGCCATATATGGAGTTTAAAAAAAAAAAACCCTTTATGTAAAATAAAACTATAAAGGCTTCTGTTTGAATAGGTAATATAAAAACAACAGCTTGACTTCCTAATGGCAGTTTCGCTTGTTCTTTACATGTGACTGTTTGATTTGTTTTTAAATGTTAACAGACATTTCTGAGACATGCACAATAAAAGGAGACATAATGTGGCCACCTGATATTAACTTGATATCACATTTTATTAATGTACATTTTAATTCATAAAATGTACTAATAGTTCAACTTTAATCATATAAGCTTCACAAACTCACCATTATAATGTAAATTTAGATCATTATTGCTATGAAAAATATTCCTTCAACCCTGTGCCTTGTTGGATAACCAGAATAATGTTTTTTATTTATTATTATTTGAATTCATTATTTTTAGAAGTCATTATTTATCCTGATTCAGATTTTTCTCCTTTTTTTCTTAATGAAAGGAAAACAGACATACTAACATTTATATTTTGGACTTTTTCCTGACAAGGCATATGACCTTATATGTTGTTGGGTAAAATAATCCTCATAAATGCATTAATTGCTTCAGTACTCCCTACCCCCAAGTATGGTTATTAGAAACATTATTACTTCCCAAGATGCCATGAATCTTATTTCATAACATGTTTAATTTGTCTAAGTTTAGCGTTAGCATTGCATTAGCTTGTCAGCTAACCAGATGCGCTACACGCAAAAATGGGTGCTTTTTATCATTCACTCAGGTATTATTCATACCCCGGTATTTAATTTTAGTAACCATGCACCTGCCTTTGGTGCAACATATGCATTGTATCCAAAAGACAAATGGTAGTCTTAGTTTGGGATGGGGAAGTGTTATTGCAAAAGGAGGGGGGAGTGGAATTTCTCCACAGAGATTAAAGATGAAGCCCAATGAGCCTGAAGACAATCAGAGTGTTGTGACGGATGTGCTTTTGTACTACGAACTGCAATTGCAGTGGCAATTACCAGGGCCTGATTACAGGACTAATTGGACACAACAGGGTAATTGTTACCACCAAAGCGTTGTTGGAGTGAGTGACAGTAATTGTAAGGCAGTGTTGGGTAGTTGCAGAGTTTAAAGTTGAGACAAGAGTCCCGAGGAGTGTTTGTGTGTGTTTGTCTGGCTGTAAACTTTTATAAGGATACAGAGTGAGTTGTCAGTTGTTATGGATGGTTATTAATGTTGTGATGTGAAGTTTGTGATGTCTAGTTCACAATTCACTGGCCTTTGAACAGCTGTTGATTGTCTGCTGTGTGATGAGTCCACTCAATCACACGAGACCTCAAAAACCTCACAAACCATTTCAAAGCTGTCATACAAACTCACAGTAAAAGCTGACAGGCTGTAGTGTTCTGCACCTGTCAGACTTTGACTGTGGGCCCTCAGGTAAAAGCAGTTCATTAAACTTTATCATCTGGATACATCTAAATTTATTTCAATATTATAGTATATCAGTCATATGCTGCTGACACAGCATTGAGTCACATTGGAATTACTACTAAAGCAAGTCCAATTTCCCATATAGCATTTGCCCACATATATCAGAAAATAAATGTCTCTTTAGATTTTTGTTGTGCGAGGGAAGAAACCGATTCATTTTGATTTTGGTTCTATTGAACGTTTTCTGCCATAGCCCTAGTTTTTCTGACCAGTAGTGAGGACATTGACGCAAAAGGTTATTTCAGGACAAATTAACAACCCAGTTAATTCTGCCGAACTCTTTCTTGATCTGTATCTTCTTAAAGTCAGCTGGAGTTTTCACTCACATTGTTTACACAGTTATTTTCCCATTTTTGTATTAAAGGATTAGTTCACTTTCAAATAAAATTTTCCTGATAATTTACTCACCCCCATGTCATCCAAGATGTCCATGTCCTTCTTTCTTCAGTCGAAAATAAATTAAGGTTTTTGATGAAAACATTCCAGGATTATAATGGACTTCAATGACCTCCAAATGGTTGAAGGTCAAAATTACAGTTTCAGTGCAGCTTCAAAGGGCTGTAAACGATACCAGATGAGGAATAAGGGTCTTATCTAGCGAAACGATCGGTCATTTTCGGAATTTTTTTTTAAATGTATATGCATTATATAAACAAATGATCGCCTTCCAAATGCTTCCGCCAAAACCGCATTTTCGTTTTCTTCAAAAAGCTTACGCTGTGTGTCCTACACCTTCCCTATTCTACTTACGGAAGGAACGCAGCGCCAGTTCCATTTTTTCCGTAAGTAAAATAGGGAAGGCGTAGGACATACAGTGTAAGCTTTTTGAAGAATACGAAAGTGCGGTTTTAGCGGAAGCACTCTCAGGGCGATCATACATTTACATTTTTTTTGAAAATGTCCGATTGTTTTGCTAGATAAGACCGTTATTCCTCATCTGGTATCGTTTAAAGCCCTTTGAAGCTGCACTAAAACTGTAATTTTGACCTTCAACCGTTTGGAGGCCATTGAAGTCCACTATAAGGTGAATAATCCTGAAATGTTTTCATCAAAAACCTTAATTTCTTTTCGACTGAAGAAAGAAGGACATGGACATCTTGGATGACATGGGGGTGAGTAAATTATCAGGAAAATTTTATTTGAAAGTAAAATAATCTTTTAATTATACTTACCCTCATTTTGTTTCAATATTATATGACTTTGTTCCTTCTGTAGAACACACAAAAAAATGACATTCTGAACAATGTGCTTGATGCTCTTTCCATAATAGTGAACAAGGACTGGAGCTCTGCAAAGCTTGAAATCTCAAAAACACCAAAATAAAAGCTCTAGCGTAAGTTCTGCCATGAAGACTCAAATGTTTCGTCACCCATTACGTTTAAGATCTAACCAGTCATTATCTAACACTTGGAGCATAAAAGATCGGTACGTAAACATGTTTGAGTTCGCAGATGATGACGCCAACATTCACTCCCATCCTCCCCAGCACCACCAGGATGGTCTCTGTCCATACCTCCCAGGGGGTCGGCTGTGCCCCTGCCTTCCTCTTCAGGCAGGAAATGCAGAGTCTGCAACCCTCTGGATGTGAGCTACGGACGGAGCCTACGCCAAAGAACTTTATCATACAATATTTTGCTTTCATTTGCTGGTCTGTTAATAAATAAATGTCAGTGTTATGTTATCTTGTCTCCCGAGTATTTCTGGTAGAACTATCATTTAAGTCATTTTCCAAGTTAGTTAAAGTGAGTGAATTAAACTCAAGAACAGGATGAGTTTGATTTGTGAATGAATCATTTTGTGAACTGAATCATCTGATTAATTGAAAATATCTAATTCACAAGAATGATTTGTTTGTGAATCAGGCATCACTGTTTATCACTTTAAACTTGAAGATGTCAAGGAGAGCTAAGACCTTTAGTAAATAACTTATCATAAATTTTGGTCTGTTTCTTAACTTAAGAAGACTTGGAATATAGTGCATGAGCCATATGGACCACTTTTATGATTCTTTCAGGATACTTTTTTGTCATTTTTGGGCTTGACCACCATAGTCTTCATTTACTTTCATTTAATTAAATCAGCAGAAGTTCTCCTTTTTCCACTATGCAAAACTAAAAATTAAAGTTATATTTTTGATAGACCCTTTTTGGTCTGAATAAATTTTTTTTCAGTGTGCAGACAACTTCTGATTTGGCTACAAAAGTTATTTTGCTCCACGCACCTGAGAACATACTGGTCTTCTTTTTTAAATGCATAAAGGTTCCCGTAGCCTTTTCAATGAATTAAAGGAATTCATTTTTTTTGTTTTACACAAAATAAAGAAAATTATACTGTTTGGAACAACAAGAGAGTAAACAATGACAGAATTTTCAAAATTCATATTTGGGCATTATTTTGAATGCTAATTTAAGGCCGGTAGATACTTAATTTTCTGTGTCCATCTAGCGGACAGTTTAGAGCGAAGGCCACTTAAAGTACAGTCCATTGACACTGAGCGTTGAGGGACGTGTTTTGTTCAAGCGTTCAAATCACCCGTGCAAGTCCGCACAAACACAGAAATCAGGCTGCACGTGGACCGCAAGCCTAAGAGAATTGTGGACAAGGGAAGTACACTTTCAGCTTAAGCCATTTCCTCAAGGAGACCACAATGTAGATAATTTCAGGTTCCTTGTGGGGCCACAGGCTACAGGCAAATTCCTGCACATATAGTCACAGAGAAGTCTAGTTTTCCTAATACGTCTTCAGGTTATGTCATTTTGTTACCAGGGTCCTTCAGATGTCTCAATGCATATGTGACTAGAATGAAATTGGGGAATCAGAACTCTGAGACAGTTAAAAAGGAGGTTCATTCCTCAGATGTAATCTGTTTCTCCGGGATCAAAGACTCATGCAAGGCCCTGCTTCTCAGGCTCATGAGGGCATTTTTGAGCCTGCTCTGTAGCTTAGAGAGAGATTACTCTGGATTTAGCACTGATCTCCCACTCTCCCTATGCAAAACAACAAAACTCTGGCAGGTCCAGGGGTTGGGAGGGGGTGCGCGCCCTATTGTGGCTGGCTTATGGCAGGTATGCAAGACTGGGACCCAATGTGACGAGCTTTGGAGCTCAGCTTTAAGGGCACTTTTCTTCTGGCCAGTCTGTCGTTGATATCCAGCTTGCTTTCTTAAGCCTCACGGTAACAATAGGCACTGAAATCAGGAAATACATTCCTCCTTTTTTTTTACTCTAAAGGGAGATTTGTATTTGTGGATTTGTCCATAATTACTAGGGTGAATAGTAACAAAGACTTTGAAGGGAGAACATCTTCTTACTGCTGTGCCTCTATTATCAAGGGAGAAAACTCTTTGCTTATATCTTAACTGATTCCAGCTAATTCGGGTACTGAATTGCAAATAAAACCTCAGCGTGGGGGTCAATGGAGGTGCCTGGTATGAGTAATGTCTTTGTTGAGAATAACTGGATGGAATTTGTGCTCTTAATTCAGAGAAACAAGAAACTCCTTTTGCACACGATACTTCAGACTCTAAAGGTCACCTATCCAGGGACGTGGCCGGGTTTGGGCAATTAGTCATGTTTATTACTCTGAAAGACAATGGGATCTCCCTAAGGAATTTTGCAGAAATGGGTTTGGAGTGTGCGTTGTGAGATTTATCATTTTATTTCGCCTGGTTTTTCTTTTCTTTGTCCTCAGGTAGACATTTATCTTCATAAGTATTTCCTTAGTTGGCACATTTTTTTTTATTATTATTTACAGCCGATACGCTTTATTTGTGTTGACACAGGGCAGTTCTGACAAAAAGCAGTGAGCCTGTGGTATAGCAAACCATAACCTATAATATATTAAGCATGTTATAAGAGGCTCTCGTGAACGGAGCCAAGAAAATCATTATATCACACTCGGAAAGAATATTCAGGCTGATTATGATTTTGACATTATCAAGGGAAGCTTCTGGTTCGTAGAGAACAACAATACAAAGGATTGTGGGATCGTGTGGACGTTAATTATTCAAAAACTTTTCATTGACTGATTACCTAATTTTAAAGTCTTCAGCCAAACAGCAAAAGTAAAAAGGTCAGATCTAGAAGTCTACAAATGGGCATACCTGATTATTTTACTTTTAATGATTTAAAATGAAATGCAAAAACTTAACCTTGCAAATACCGCTGGGGAAAAAAACAAAACAACAACAACAAAAACACTTCACCCAATGTGATGACATCACAGCAGTCCATAATCCATTGCCTTGGCCAGAGGACAGAATAAAAAGGAAGTTAACAGAGAATATGAATATGCAATTTGATATAATCCAACATTTATGGTTTTGATGAAGTGTTTCATTTAGTTCGTCTTTGTAAATAACAGCTGATTTTGTGTTATTGCTACTATGTTGACTGTGTGGAATTGTATGGGTATCTGTAAGCTTCTGATTAGCAATGAAATCGATTACTGACAACGCACAGTGGAACAACAATATGGAGGCATCCCGAGTATGAAGAATCAATTATTATGAATCTTGTTTCTAGATTGAGTTTTTAAAAAAATGAATCTGTTTCTCACGCTCCTTGCTGTTGAAGTATCGATCATAGTGCAAGTGCCAGTTTGTGTCTAATTAATTCTATTGATTGGGTGAGAGCATCATGGGTATTTTGACCGACAGGCAAAGGAAGATTTTCAAGAAATAAAGAGTGTCATATTCTGTATAGGAATCAAAAGAAATAGTTTCAGACAGAAACACAAGCATGACTGGATCAAAACACTCAAATATTTGTGGCTTCAAAAAATGACTATGCATCTTTGATTTCCTGTTTGCTTTTTCTGTATTCCCTTCCCAAGTCTAATTAGTGAAACCAGCATAATATTTGTGTAGAAATACATCTGGGATATCAAAGTATGGGTACTGTGTCCCATAAACTCAGATTTGCAAGCGTGTGTTTATGTGCTGCATGCCTCTTGAGTCATCTGTTTGTTACTTTTGAGCAAGAAATTAACAAACTGCAAATACAGAGAAAACTTTAAATACCTATAGGTTATTGAATGATCACATTGTTGGGTTTTGGTGTTTGCAAACAAAAATGAGGCCAAAGCATATCATTTAGCTTGATTACATGATGCACATGTTGATACAAATGAAACACAAAAGTAGCGCTACATAAATCAAAGATGTCTTTACAGTGGCATGGTCAAAATGTTTTGAACACTGTGTTGTTTCAGTTTTTTTCAACCACATACACATTTAATGCAATAACAACTATATTAATATTTGACAAGGCACACTGCATGTATATGGGTCAGGAGAAATGTTTTAACGCACTTATGTTTTTACAATTAACTGAACTAATTTGAGAAGCCATATTCATCCATCTTATTTCTTATGTAAAAATGGAAATTTTAACTGGAATGTTAAAGACTTCCTGTGTCAGCCGCTTTAAAAAAACAGTGATATACTGCTTGATAACTGGTATTTGTTATCATATTATGTAAGCAATAAGGTACGAGAGGTTGTGCTGTATCATTAATAAGTCACAGCTGAAGGGCGTTGTTAGGCACAATGCGAAGTGGAGTACCTTATTGCTTTTATAAAACTGTTACCACACAATACAAATATTAAAGCCAAAAATATGTATCAATGCAACTTTCATGAAGTAAACTTTCACTAACAGCCTTCCTTCCACCGGAAAAAATAGTCCCTGACCGAGAACAGCAACAGAAGTTACATTATTACGCTATTAGATGGCGGCAAAGACAGTCTTTATGAGTGTGTCAGTCAGTAGCAAAAACGTTTACATTGAAAAGACTAAGTTGTTGTGAACACGGAACAAACGCAACTGACAAATGCTTTGACTAGCGCTGTCAGTCATGGGAAAACCACTTAACTGTTAAAAGGACAAGATAATACATCGGACATTTAAACAGAATTTTTATAATGAGCATAGGACTGACCTGAAGGAAAATGCTAAATCTGAATGCAGGTAATAAACTCACTCAATCGATCTCTTTCTTACAATACTCTTCTAGTTCTACATAATACAGTAAGCTTCAATTCAGTTTATGTTGCTAAGAGTGGTTGCTAAGGGTGTTGTGTAGTGATACACAGAACCGTTGGGTGAAGCGGTCATAGCCGTTTTTTATCGTGAATAAAACACAGCTATTAACCAATCATAATTAAGGACAGGAACTAACCGTTTTATAATTTAAATTATACAACATTTCTTTCCGGTTCTCGAATGTGATTGGCTGAGAGCCGTGCAATATTCTCCCAGTATCAGATTCAGCACTGGTACTGTTTCACCATTTGTATCACTCCGCTTGCGGCAACTATCATGGCGGTCGAGCAAATCCACCATATTTTTTATAAGTACTACTGTTGTTATGTCACGAAATGTATAGTTTAAAGAGTTTTTTTAGGCAAGAATAGTTATTTAGACCTCAAATATGTGACTCATATATAAACATAGCACCTATTTCACTATTTGTTTTGATGTTTTCACAGATGCGAGCTCCAGGCCGTCTGCGGCCGTTTAGCGCTTATGTACCCGCAGAGAACAGATTCGTCTCGGCCAATCCTTCAGGTATTTTCTGCTGGCTCTTATGTAGATAGTGGTTAAAAATATAATTCATTTGGGGTATATCAACGGAGGCTTGGGCTGTGAAAGGAAGTAGTTCTACACAAAAGAGGGTTTTTAAAGACACTCCGTTGTTGTTTTTATTTATTTACACACTTGTGCTGTCAAACTGTTGTATAAACGCAATATCACACTCGTAGCCGTGCGATATGGCTGTATATCAGCACGCTGTGATTACCTACGGCACTTGGCCTGCGGCCACATCAGCCGTAGGCTAGTGTGATATTGCTCATTTATTATTGTGATCACAAACACACTGGCACAGATAGTTTTACTGTTTAGTGTTTACTAGCTATTAACCTATAGCTGTCATTGACTCGGAAGTCTCTGAATGAATCTGAATATCTTCCGCACTGCAAAATAAGGTGGATAATCTGACATACAGTAATTTTGGCTTTTTCATAATGGAACTAGTCAAAAGGCCATCAAGTTGAGTGGCAGTCAGACGAATGACAAAGATAAGAAATGCTTCACCTTTGCTAATCATTGTGACTGTCTTTCTAATGAAGACATTTAAGATGGCATTCCCAAAGCCAGACCTTCGTTAGTCTATGCATTAGGCCTGCTGATAACATTATCAAAGCATGCTATGGACTAAACAACTACATTAATGCTGCCGACACATTTAACACAAGACTTTGGTCTGTGAACGAAAGTATGATAAGGCTCTTTTTATTTTGTCTGATGATTGAGCTGTGATATGCGCATTTATGGGATGGAACAATTATTGGCCAATCAGACCGAGCTGATGAGATAAAGTGATTTCATTGTTGTTTCCATAAATCAAGCAGACTAATTAGGCTCTTTGGTTACAGACTGACACATATAGCTTTTAAATTTGCCGGAGAATAAAACATTACCAAACCAGCAGGATGCCACGAGTGCGTGTAGTCAGCCGTCCAATTGAAATGCGCTTTAATTTGCATGTTGTCATGCTGACTTTGTAGGAAAGCTCTAAAGCATCACAGCATCACAATTAAAAAGCATCTGTTCTTGCAACAACAAAGGCTGTCAAAGCTTTTACAACAAACTGCGAATCGCTCATTAATCACTTGTACAGGATATTCACATTGCTTTTTGTGATCAGTATTTTTTTTAAATGCATTTTATTAAAAAACAAAGTTTTTTGTTCATCTGTCTTTCGTGTTGTCATAAGGGGTCAAATCATTCATTTTTATTATTTAATTGTTTTGCCCTCAGGTGCACTTATAAAACTAGTGAAATACAGTTAAAAACAGTTTTCCCACAACCATTTTGCACCCTCTTTCTGGCCCTTAGAATTTAATTTTTGCTGCTTTGCCTTTAAGAAACTATTCATTTGGATCTGATTGAGAAACTTATTTTGTTATACACAGGCTATGGGTTTTGTTTCAGGTCTAAACTAGTTTTTATCTACTCCATCCTTCATCTGCGCAATCTGAGATGTGCCTCATAAATGGATGAGGTCATACTGAAATGATCATATAATTTGCTTAATAAATAATATTTATTATTTTACTATTTGGCTTTTACTGAGCGAGCCAAGTTTCTCATCACCCAATAGATTGACATGCAGTGTGAACAATTATGTGTAGACATCAGAAAGTTGCATTAGATCATAAGACATTTTGTAGCTTTGTTTCAATAAATAGAATTTTGAAAGTTACAGTATGATTAATTAAACACTTCAACTCTTATCTCATAAGACATGACCCCTTTAAGTGTCCCTACTTGAATATTTTATTGTCCCGTTCATTTAGCTATATTTTTATATAATTATATTTCGCTGTGCTTACCCGACATGTACTTCATTATCGGAAATAAAAGTTGTGTTCAGCCATTCCAATTCGAATTTGTTCTCCTAACCCATTACACAGCTTGATAAGTTATGTGTGGTATATATGCATGAAACCGGCTGATTTTTATTGAATGTGAAAAGCCTTTTGTCAGTCCTGCTGCTGTAATTTACCCGCAGTAGAAATATCATCCTTCGGCAGTCTCTTGGTGATCTCTGGCTCTAAAACACTCAATAGATAAGACACAAACTACACTTTTTCATGGAGCTGGCAGAGATGATCCAGGTGTTTATTTTAGGGTGAATAATTTATGTAACATTTGTCAATGGGAAAGGAAGGAAGTTCCCAGCATGCATCTCTCTCTCTCCTGCAGAGCTATTCCTGCGCCCTGATCTGACTAAAACACAGCTGGGTAATAATAACCATGCTCTTTCATAACCATGCTACACACACACACACACACACACACACAATCTTTCACAGATTGGATTCGTGTTTGTTCGGCAAAGATTTTGAGGCACAATCTGAAACTTTGAAGTTTAATAAAGTGAAAACTGCTGAAAGAAATGACTCTTTCTTTAAACACTGATTTATATCCAATAACAATTTATATTCATATATATGCATTTATTTTATAAATACAGTAAAATACAGTAAAATGTTAAGCAGCACAACTGTTATCCACATTGATAATGATAATACAATTTTTTTATCTGAGCAGCAAATCAGCATATTAGAATGATTTCTGAAGGATCATGTGACACTGACGACTGGAGTAATGATGCTCAAAATTAAGCTTTGCCATCACAATAATAAATTACATTTAAAATATATTCAAATAGAAAGCAGTTATTTCAATTTGTAATAATTAGCAATATTACCATTACTGTATTATACATGTAGACGCACACACACACACGTTCGTTTTTGTGAAATGTGGGGACATTCCATAGGCGTAATGGTTTTTATACTGTACAAACCGTATTTTCTATCCCCCTATACACTACCCCTACCCCTAAACCTAACCATCACAGGAAACTGTGCACACTTTTACTTTCTCACAAAAACTGAGAAAGTAATGATTTATATGTATGATTTGTAAGCCTTTTGAAAAGTGGGGACATGGGGTATGTCCTCATAAGTCACCCTCTCCTTGTAATACCTATGTCATACCCATGTCATTATACACATTTGTGTCCTGATATTTCACAAAAACATGCACACACACACACACATATATAAACCTTTTATACATAATTATAAGGTATTATAAGAAATAGGATGCTTTCTATCTGATGCACATGTAATCTTTTTCTTAGTTTAAAGAAAAGTGGGATTTGTTTCTTGACATCTAAGGTAAGTATGAATTATTAAATGATGAATCAAGAGGTCTTGTCAAATAAAGTTGTGGTATCAGTTACTCTCTAAGCCC
>RJVU01019258.1:4729317-4788755 GCA_003731715.1 Anabarilius grahami | reverse complement strand
CCATCACAGGAAACTGTGCACACTTTTACTTTCTCACAAAAACTCATTCTGTATGATTTATAAGCCTTTTGAAAAGTGGGGACATGCTGTAATGTCCTCAAAAGTCATCTCTTCTTGTAATACCTATGTAATACCCATGTCATTATACACATTTGTGTCCTGATATGTCACAAAGCGCGCGCACACACACACACACACACACACACACACACACACGCACACACACACACTCTTTCTGAACAAACGTGTGTCAGGCTGCTTCTGTGTTGCAGAATTGTGTTGTGGCTCAGCTGGGATTTTATTTTTTTACTTAGTAATCTACAGGTCTGATGAAATGCATTACATAAAAAATTGTCTTTGGCACATATTCATCGCTCGTGCGATAGCTTTGAGCACAGAGCCAGCAGTATAATTTTGGTGAAAAGCAGAATTTGATGAAAGATTTAACTGGCTTTACTGAATTCACAGCCCTCTTTGCACAGTGCTAAATCTCATCTATTCAGCCTTGACACATATCTTTCATTATAGTCGGCGTGAGACTTCAGACAAATATGTGTTTGCTTTGCATCAGCTGAGGAATAATGCAATGTTTACTGTTGGATTGGGGGATTTCTTTTGCTTTTTCATCCTTCAAATCAATGTAACATGTACATGACTGATGTTCAGACACTTGTTAAGCTACATGAAATTGTGGTTACTCAGAAGCACATTATTAATAATGATGAATTGTTCTCAGCTTTACCTGCATTTGTTTATTTGGGTGAATGTGTATTCATGTTAGCATTTGTGAATAGGTGAGTGTGTGTTCACATCTGTTTGTGTCCTTTCTCCTTCCCAACCCTCCTCCTTATGTGTGTTAATCATATAGCCAGTAAAGGTTATATGCAGATAGACGACTAACGAATAACTTTCAAATAACTTGGGAGTCCCCCTTTATCTTTATTATCTTATGTACGAATACCATAACTAACTACACAACTAAATAAGCAGCACGGACACACACACACACACACACACTCACACTCACACTCACACTCACACTACTATTCAAAGTTTTGATTTGAAAAATATACAGTAGAAAAACATTAAAAACAGTAATAAAAGTAAATATTATTACAATTTAAAAAAACTATTTTCTTTATTTTAATATATTTTACAAAGTAATTTATTAAACTGAATTTTTTGCATCATTACTCCAGTCTTCCAGTGTCACATGATCCTTCAGAAATCATTCTAATATGCTGATTTGATACTGAAGAAAATTTTATTTTCTCATCAATGTTAAAAACAGTTATGCTGCTTAATATTTTGCTGATATATGTTTGTGGAAAATGTATATAAGCAGAATTTTCATTCATTTTAACATTTTATTTTACATGTTGGATTAGGCACCATAAGTCAAACAGAGCAGAATGAAACCTTTATAATGTCAAATTAGGTAAATGCATTAAATAATTAAGCAAATAAAGACAATAGTAAATATTCCGGAAGTATGTGGTGGATCACCTTCATCAACCATGTTAAATTTATGTTGTCATAAATTAAAGAACAAAGTTACTTGACAATCATGGCTCAAAAATAATCACTCTGAATGTTTAAAGTTGGCTGTTAAAGATCTGTCTTCTCAAGGCTTAATATCTGTGTGGATCTCTGCGTAAAACATCCTCCACGACACGACAGCTGTGTAGCACAGACGTTTACTGACGTTTGACAGAGAGTTCAGTTTCATCTTCAGCTTATGCGGTCTGACTCTTATTATCCTTAATCTCAACCACAACTGCTGCTGTCACTCTTGAGGAATCCAAACCGTGAGAGTGAAACGAGAAGAGACTGTCGGTGCGTGCGAGAGCGTGTGTGTGGAAGGAAATTGCTTTGTTTGCTAAAACAGCAAGTCATATAATGCACCGGTCCCGTGTGTAGGGTTTGGTGTTTTGTCATCTTGGGGTGTCAAAGGTCAAATCTGTCTGTAATACTTGGCATCCGTCTCCCTCATCACGTCATGGGGAAGTTCAGCTGTGAGACGCAGAGATAGACAGCGAATGCATTTACATCAGCAGCAGACTGTGCATTTAAGGACATTAATCTTTCTCAAGTCTCGAGTTCCTGTTGATGCCTCAGGGCGACTCTTGTCATCGCTAGTAAGTTGTCAAAAGTGTGTCTCTCTCGTTTCTCAGTCAAAGTGGGTGCGGTTGGTTTTCAGTGCACCATTGAGGTTGAAGGAGTAAAAACACTCTCAATTTAGATGTCAGTGGAGTTGTGACAGTTTGAAAATGAATCTTGATGAATTAAAAAGGAGCATCTAATAATTTGTTACGAACAATTAAGTTTGAATAAACGTTTTAGGAGCAAGAGACAATAGCTAAGCTTTTCTTAAGTGTCATATTGAACTAAAAATGCTGATATATTGTAAATTGCAAACCCTCATGGAAATATCTAGTCAATAGTCTTTATCTGAAAAGATTTTTGGTTACCTTTTATTTTAAAGGGATAGTTCACCCAAAAATGTAAATTCTTTCATCATTTACTCACCCTCAAGTTGTTCAAAATCTGTATAATTTTCTTTCTTTTGTTGAACACAAAGGAAGATATTTTGAAGAATGTGTTTTGGGGCACCATTGACTTCCATAGTAGTTTTTTTCCTACTATGGAAGTCAATGGTGCCCCAAAGTGGCCTGGTTACAAAATTTCTTCAAAATATCTTCCTTTATGTTCAACAGAACAAAGAAATGTATACAGATTTGGAACAACATGAGGGTGAGTAAATGATGATAGAATTTTCATTTTGGTTGAAATATCCCTTTAAGGTGTCTGTTACAGTGCAACTATACATTTAAGTAGCCTACTGAGTGAATAATAGCAACTACATGTAGCCTACTTATAGCGTTAAGATTAGGGTTGGTTTAGGATTAATTGAATGTACTGTATTTATGCATAATTTATAGGTATTACTATAACTACTAGGGGTGTAACGGTTCTCGGTAAAAAAAAAAATCGAACCGTGGACAACGTTCTGCACACATGGTTCGGCACGCGCTTGGTTCATGTCATATCTGACGACCCACGCGCATATTATATGGTTTGTTGAAAATAAATAAAACAGACAGAGTTAGGCTATTGCATGTTTCTATCGGTGGATACGCATTCTGCCTTCGCCTAAACTTTGTTTAATGCGATTGCCGTATCCTTACTCTATATGACCAGTCATTTACGCCGTCATCACCCGGTGTTGATAGCGCGCGAGCGCAGGTGAGACCTGAACAGCACACATTGCTATTTGTTTAAACTAAACTCATTTAAGCCTTCCTAATTTTAATATTCGAGCGCAAGACGCGAATGAGAACTCGCGCTGACGCTGGGAGAATATTTGTGCTCTCACCCGAAGCGCGCACGAGGAAGCGCGTGCTGCAGCACGCAAATATTGAGTTCACTTTCAAGTCTTGCGCTTAACGGATAAATTCGCAGAAAAAATATGTCAACATGCCTGTCTTGGCGAGTATCCTAGCACCTAAACACTCGAGAAAGAATGCATGTATTCAGTATCAGTGTCTTTATATATGTTTTTTTAATGTTAAACAACAAAAGACTAGGAAATCACTCATTGCTTTTTTAAATTGTATTTACTTAATTAATAATTAATAATGATTAATCTTTATTTAATTTATACAATGAAGATTATATGCAATGTTGTTTTACATTTGGTTAGCTTTATTCAATTTCTGTATCTGAAAACTACTGTGAGATGAAAAACCTGAAAAGCACTGTTTATTTTATTTGTCTCTTTGCTCTACTGTATTTATTTGTGTTGTTGCTTGTAGTTTGATAATTTTTTCTTATTTTCTTTATTTTTATTTGACAGTAGTCCTATTAGCACATACTGAACCGTACCGAAACCGTGACCCTGAAACCGTGAAAACCAAACCGCGAGTAATTTGAACCACTGCACCCCTAGAAACTATAATGTGTAGCAAGGACACTGTAAAATAAAGTGTTACCAGTTTTCTTTAGATTTTTTTTTTTTTTTTTTGGATTCACAATATAGACTTTTGCTGTTTTTCAAGGTCCTCGTCCTCACCAAGGACACCCTAGTTTATCCCCATTCACTTTCCTGTCCAGCAAAGTGCCAGTTTTACTCAATGAATACTGCTAACGCTAATCAGAGAATACATCTCGCAAGGTAATCTTCCATACTAAATATTCATAACATCGCCGAGAGGCTTATTGTACTTAGAACATTGATTTGGGTTTGCACAGTTCCACACAATTTAAGCAAAGACCTGATTGGAATGTCAAAATACTCCTTCTCCATTACCGAAGTCTTGTCTTACCCAAGCAGAACTGATTTGAGCCTCCTGACTGATTGTATTGCTTGTGGTAAACATGCTCTGCTCCTCCATGTGCTTCAAATTGTCTTTTGGTCGATGAGGATATTTGCTTTTTGTGCTCACTAGTTCATTTAATTGTAATTTGGTGGAGATAATTGTAATCTATATTGCTATTATAAATTCCAATACATGTACAATATTGACACATATAGTGTGTAGCCTATATGTACATGATATATCTCAATATTACAGTATCAACTGCTCTAAAATGCATTTGTGTGTTAGACAATAAAGGAAGTGAGAATAAAACATTAAATTGACAATCAAATTGCTTAAAACTTATTACTGTAGTGTGTAACACATTAAAAACCAGACGACTACATAGCTAAAGGGCGACAGCTTATATATTTTATATAGATATAAGCTATATTTCTAGTCATATTGCGCATGTGGGTATAGTCAATTTGAAATCTCTTTCACATAAGCAAAAATATTCATATTATGCAGTTTTAATCCCTTGAGGCTACTGTAATATTACAAGTTTATATTTACACTTTTTTCAATAGTGGTGCCTGGTGAACAGTATTAAATACTATTATACTAAACCAACACTGAGACTATTTGGAAGTCAATTGCAGGAATTTCAACTGAGATGAAATGATGATGCAACTTTAACAACACAAATGCAATGCTGCATGTTGCTAAAATGATTGGAGACCTGTATACATTCTAGCTAGTCAGAATCTTAATATTTTACTCATTTTGGAAAAAAAAGTGTAACACATGAAAAAAAGATCTTCTGTAAGTAGCATGTCGTTTTAGGGAAAGCGAGATCTGTCAGAGAACGTTGGCTTCAGAATTTTTTTTATTTATTTATTTATTTTTTTTTGCATTATTTGCTATGAATTTGACCAGAAATCACCAACTCTAATTGAAAAGGATTGACTTAAGCCTTGTTGCTGCATGCTGTCAGTGTGAATTTTTACTTTCACTGTCTAAAGGCCTGTTTACGGCAAGAATGATAACTATAAATGGGTCATTGACGAATAAGGTTTTTAAAAATGTAAAAAAAACATAATTGAGACATAATTAATTTTGAAGTTTTACTAAGTTTTTTTTTTATCAATTAACACTGCTTTTGTCATTTTTTACAAGATGGACAAAATTTGTCACTAAAAAAGTCATTCGGTTTAACAAAAATTTCGGTTTTACTTTTGGTTATACCGAATGGCGATATTTTCAGATAATGCTAACAGCCTGATATCTAGCTTGCTAGCTAGCTAGCAAAAGGACAATCAAACATTTTATATTTAGTACAAGTTTTTAAAACGTTAAAACATTTTCCATGTTTTATAGCGGTTGTACCGAATGACCTGATGTTTCGGGACATGCGTATGAGCAAGTGAAAACATGACTTTTTCAAATAGTTAAAAGAGAGTTAGTTACTTTTCTTCAAGACCATGTGGTCCTTTGCAGGTGTCTGAATGATGTCACCTCCTGTCACATGATATTGAACGCATGACTTGATCCAAAATGGTCCCTTTATATTGGTTACTCCGAATGACATCCATGAAATTCATTTTTCGGGACATTCTTTCTCATAACAAAGCAATGACTTCTACACATAATTTTAATACCATATTGCACTATGTTGATATATGATGTTAAAAAATCACGCCAGAATAAAAAATATATATATATTTATTACAAATTAAATGGTTGTATTGGCCTTTGGACGGTTAAACCGAATGACCTTTTGACACTTCAAAATCTTCCAAATACCTTTATATGTAGCAAAATATAATTAAAACATTTTGGATTCAATAAAAGTTATCTAGTTGTACTACCTTACATACTTTGGATGTCATATCTTTGTTTTTTTATTATTATTAAGGCCTTTGGACAAAAAAATGACCCCTCACGTCATTGACCCAAATATAACTATAATGATAAGTATATATTAGTGTCTATACAGCGGATGATATCATTCTGTTTATTCTAAGTGTGCTCTCCAGTTTTGTCCTCTGCCACTTTAAATGCTCAAGCTCTTTAAAGCACAATGGATTCTGATTGGCTGTCAATGTTTTTATCGTTCATCAGCTGTAGAAAAAAATCGTTCTGAAAACTGTGCCGTTATTGCTATAGTTGTGAACGGCCCTTAATTCTGTATTTTATCATCAGTAGTTTAAATGAATTATTGTTTAGCTAATAGTTTCAATTAGGTTTAAATTCGCATTTTATTTTTGACCACTCCAATGTGTCAATGATGTCATCAGTTTTTCCAAAACCACAGGATAGTTGCAGTTATGGATGATGAGAAAGGTCAGCTAATCCCCCTCCTGCCACTCTAAAAACTGTACTGCTGTGAAATAGTCCTCACCTATTTGTGACAACGAGGCCAATTATAAGTCTTTATTAAGAAAAGTAATTAATAACAGATAAAGAGAAATGTATCTTTTTTGCTTTAGTGCTATAACGGAAATTAAAACAACTTAACGGAAGAAGAAGAGACAGTAGGTTTTCAGACAATTTGAATAAACTGCTTGCTGAATATAGAGTTTTTAGGCTAACCGTCACACCAAAACATTTAGTTTGATCTGGACTATGGTTTGATCTTGGAAATTTCAGAGTGTTTTGATTGTAAAATAAATTGGAATGGCATTTATTTTGGTTTGTTAGAAGGTCAAATAAATATTTTATCTTCGCCTACACAGATTTGTCGATTTAATGATGAACAACAACAGCGATAACCCCAGGATATTTTCAACAATTGAGATGATCGTAAAGGTCATCTTACGCCCCACCAGCCTATAATCTGCACTGCTGTGCAAATGATCTCAACTTGAACCATAGGCATTCAGTAGAATTATTATTATTTTAATTTTTTTGTAGAACCCCATGATATCACATTGTGGGATACAGATTTGGTTGTATGTTAAAGTGAAGCTCAGCTGTGTACTGATGTGAGTATTGTAAACACTTATTTTATTCTTTTCTTTTTTGTGTTTGAGACAATTCAGGTAAGATTCAACTAAAACAGCTCAGCCAATTTGTAGATTAAATGAATAGAAAATGGTTGAAATCAAGCAGAATCTGTTGTATGAGTTAAAGCTGTTAGAGTGTTGAAGTTAATGTCTTAGTGAATCACTTAGTCATGTTCAAATTGCAATTATTGAAAAAGTCAAAGATGCAGTGATAGTAAGAACACAATGTGTTTAATATAGCAAATATTGCAATAGTCGCAAATTACAACTTCAGTCTTTAAGGATTAGTTCACTTTAAAATGAAAATTACCGCAAGCTTTACTCACCCTCAAGCCAGCCTAGGTGTATATGACTTTCATCTTTCTGATGAACACAATCCGAGTTATATTAATAAATATCCTGACGCATCCAAGCTTTATAATGGCAGTGAACGGGACCAATGAGTTTGAAGCTCAAGAAAGTGCATCCATCCATCATAAACTTACTCCACATGGCTCCGGTGGGTAAATAAAGGCCTTCTGCACGTCCAAGATGTGCAGCTCAAATACAAAATAATGTCAAAATAATCACTCTGAGTAAACTCCAGCTCATATTTTACATCACTAGGAGGCCAGAAACTGACGACAAGAGATTCGAAGTTGAAAAACTTGAACTTTCTTTGTTCTTGTTGTCCATAACTGGAATTTTAAGTGTATTAACTTCATCTGTATGGCTACAGCAAAATAAAGTATGGCATAGCAATAAACACAATTAAACCGGACACAATTTAACAATTTAGCCATTAAAACATGAAAAAAATCAATGAAAACAACTTTGGACAGGGAAATCTAGTGGTCTCGCGAATCCAGCCGTTTCGCTTCTGAAATGCTTCTGGTGTGAGTTGACACCGCTCAGAGGACGGAACAAAACCTTGCCGGAGCCGTAACGAGCCGCAGACGTGTGCAGTGTAAACAAGGCTTTAGTGTTTTGAACTGTGAGAGGCGTTACACTTTCTTCCTAAGTTGAATACGGAAGGCGGTCTGGCGGAAGCTGGGTATTTTACTTTATAACTTGTTAAATATGGATATTTTTCTTTTACCCAAATGCATCGCTTTACTTCAGAAGGCCTTTATTAACCCCCCAGAGCCATGTGGAGTACCTTTATGATGGATGGATGCACTTTCTTGAGCTTCATACTTGTTGTTTCCCATTCACTGCCATTATAAAGATTGGATACGTCAGGATATTTATTAATATAACTCCGATTGAGTTCATCAGAAAGAAGAAAGTCATGTACACCTAGGATGGCTTGAGGGTGAGTAAAGCTAATTTTCATTTTAAAGTGAACTAATCCTTTAAATCTTATTTTAAGTCTTTATTTAACATCTATTTCTAATCCTTTATTTGTTGTGAGAAATAAAACAATATTTCACTTGAAGTATATTTGGAATAAGCCTTTCACAATTATGAATTTTATACTGACAAGGACCATATAATTTACTTTAATGAAGTGAATTTCCCTTACTTGAATGGCAAAACGTGATTGAAATTTAAACTGCAGAATGATTGCGGTTACACTCTAAAAACTGCTGGGTTAAATATGGACAAAACCAGGGATTGGGTTGTTTTCACCCAGCCATTTTTTTCAACCAATTTTGGATTTATTTNTTTATTTAACATCTATTTCTAATCCTTTATTTGTTGTGAGATATAAAACAATATTTCACTTGAAGTATATTTGGAATAAGCCTTTCACAATTATGAATTTTATACTGACAAGGACCATATAATTTACTTTAATGAAGTGAATTTCCCTTACTTGAATGGCAAAACGTGATTGAAATTTAAACTGCAGAATGATTGCGGTTATGTCAAATAATTGCTATCAGATGATTAATCAATAATTGTGACAGGATTAATTTGGAAGATTAAATACTTTGCCCTTTCAATCTTAATGTATAGATTATTTCTGTTATGCTCCTCGTTACTTGTGTTTACACACAACAATATATCTCATGATACTCCTAATTTTCCATTTCTGAATTTCCTATGAAATCACTTAAAGGTTTATTCTTTGCATGCTAAAAATTCCTTTTCAACAAGTAATGTTTCAGTCAATCAATCAACATGGAAGGGGCAAAGAACAGCATACACTGCAAAATTTGAGCTTGTTTAATTTAAGGTATTGATCAAGCAATTAGTTTTCTTGTTATAGATAATGAGGGAATAATGTAGATATAATTGTGCCCACTATGTCTTGTTTCAAATCAATACACGTCACAGACATAGATCAGTCACTGCTTCCTCAGGTGATTGCATGACTACACATTTTTGTTTTGTTTTGTAATAATGACCTGAATATTGCAACGTGAAGACAATTGAAATGATTGCCAGTATTATTGCCTGTGATGTTTTCACAGTTTCATGCATTTTGACCACAGAAACTCAATAACAACAAGCTTGTTTTATAGCACAGCACTTTTTGCAGTGTTAGATCGCAGATCATTAGAACAGCTAAAACTGGATTTCATTTTATGAAAATGTAAAAACTTTTGTACTGATATGCATAACTTTTATTGGTTTATTGATATTTGTTGTACCGACTTGCCTAATGCTGACCAACAATATGCACACATAAACAAATCTCTGTTTCAGATTCAGCCCTCAAACGTTAGTGTTCACTCTTAAGGTTTTGATTTGATCTCCAGCAGATGTTTCCACTTATATCTGAGTGGTTTTCTGAGACTCAAAACAGGAAGATACAACAGGCCCTCACATGCATGATATAAAACAAATGCACAGTTTCACCACACTGTCCAGCTTTACAATTGATTTTAAAGATATAAAACTAGATTGGCAGGCATGCAGTGACCCTAGGAGAACTCCTCGCCATGTCACCTGTGAGTTATATTGATGTAGTTTTTTCTGAGAATTCTGGGTTTTCAATGGCATTTAACCCTCTATGAGACATCGTCATTTATAAATGAGGAAAATTGCATTTAAAATGCAATAATAATAATAATGTAATGTAATTATGTAATAATTGCAAGTATACTTTAGGTATACTTTAAATATCTTGCATTTAAAGACTGATATTATACAGAGATTATACAATTCTTATTAATAGTGATATTAAAACACTTTTCAGGCATAATATTAAGAAATGTGCATTGAGCAATAAAGAAATACTCCAAATAATGTTTAATTGTGATTTTATATCGGTAAGTCTTAAATGATATAACAATAAATATGTTAATGAATTTGAAGTATACTTAGTATGAAATAAATGTATTTTAAGTAGATTTTGGTATATTTTTTTATTTTTATTTTTTTTACTTGGGTCCCCTTTTAGCCAATAACATTAAAATTATCTATTTGTCATGTGCTTGACATTTTTGGCAACAATGAAGTGAAGGAGACATTAGCGCATATTAGGTCACATGCTCCCAAGGCACCATAGTGAGTTCATTTTAGACTAGAAAATGCATTTAAATTCCTTTTTTTTTTTTATATTGTACATCCAAATGTGCTTTCGAAAGTTGTTTTGTCATTTTTAATGCATATTTTGTAAAAACAATAACTCAAAAACCCAAAAAATCTGTGTCAAGTTGAGAATTTTAATGTTTTTTGAAACACTAAGACTTTTTCACTACTTTTCAGATAGTGAAAATGCATTTGAGTGTGTTTGAAGTTTCAGACAATTTGCCAAAAATAATTTACCCTAATAGGACAAGTCAGTTATAAATGATGGAACCCTAAAAAAAGGTCAAAGCTCAGATATAGAAAACTAATTATGGAAAATGATTTTAGTAAAATACAAAGTCATTTATTTTTTCTTGCTGTGATTTCATAATTAGTCCCATAGAGGGTTAGTTCAACAGATGCTGCACCTGTTTGCTTAGGACTTTTACAAAGCTTGCCGATAATGACAGCATTAATAACCGAGCACATTATAATTTGCTTAAAAATATGCTAGAGCAGTAGCCTAACAGTTATTACAAATGCGAGCCATGGTGCTTATGTGGGTGACAACACCTTGCCCAATCATTTCCTGGCTTCTCTCCACTATTGTATGAAAAAGTGCTGCACAAAGCTGTGACTGTGTTTATCAACCATTCCTGCTGTGTTATCAGTTGAATGGTCTTTATGGGAGATTAAAACAGGGTAGCTGCTGATTTCAAACTCATCTATGAATTGTAATATGTCTCCTGAGGGTTTGAGGTGGTGTACTTTTAAAGAAAACCTGCTCCCCGCAAAAGGGGTCATAGTTTTCCCTCTGCTTTGTGAACTGTGTGGATAGAGAGACTTGAGTGAGTGAGCTTCTCTACATAGATACACAGCCTACATGCACACAAACACTTTTCTTTATTTCTCTCTCACTCAGTCTGTTACTCAATCACTTTTTGTCTCTCTCTAATATCTTAAATAGCAAGTAGGTAATGGATAATGTACACTCTAAAAATGCTGGGTTAAAAACAACCCAAGTTATGTAAGGTACAACCCAAGTTAAATAAGGTACAAACCAAGCGTTTTATTTAATTCATCTATTGTTTAAAAATTACTATATAGCTGGCTTAAAATGAACCCAAAATAGGTTGGAAATTAAAAATCAGACACATAATTACTAGAGACAACAGTAGTAATAAATAGGTGAAAATTTTTTATTAAGCAATTTAATAAATGTTTATTATTTATTAAACATATTAATGCCAACATACCAACCTATTTTAGGTTCATTTTAAGAGATCAATAAAGTAATTTTTAAACAATAGTTGAGTTAAATAAATCTACCCAGCAGGTTGGGTCAAACATTTAACCCAACCACTAGATCAAAACAACCAAATCGCTGAGTTTGTCCATTTTTAACCCAACTTGGGTTATTTTTAACCCAGCATTTCTTTTTTTAGAGTGTACATAGTCAACTGGTCATTGTCACAAAATACAGAATGGTCAGTATGTATCATCCTGAAGGGGTTAATAATGTGGAAATGCATAAATACATAAATATATGCTTAAATTTTAAGTTGAAACTATTTAATATATGAGACATGAAATCCATTACAGTGTAGGAGATGGTTGCAAGGTCAAATTTTCTATGTAGCGATCAGTGTTGGGTAAGTTACTTCAAAAAAGTAATTAATTACTAATTACATCATCAATGTTGTATTTAAAATACTTTTCTAATTACTCTGTCTGAAAAGTAATTTAATTACTCAATAAGTAACTTACTAATTACTTCTTAAAATCCCTATAAACCTTGACCGGATAGACAATAGAAAGGAAACTCTTTTAATAATTTAGTCAAACATGGAATACTTTAGCCTTTTAAAACATTTTAACTTTATTAAAACATATACTATAATACTTTTATTTACTTTATAATACTTACATTTTTTTTTTCGTAACAAATAGGGATGTCACTATACCAAAAATCTAGTAGTCCGTAGCCTACCGATACCACCAAAAGTGCACAATATTCGATACCACGGTAAAAATATATAAAAATACAAATAAAACAATGCTATATATATTTTTTCAGGTAGGTCTAATAGTAGTAAGTAAAAATACCACAGAAATTGAATAATAAAATATAAAATAACTCTGCATAGTCATAACTGTATAAATTAAATATAGATTAATCCTTATTAAAGCTTTTCTTTTGTTGTTTGATTATCATTTATAATACAGACAGCCAATAGTAGACAGTAGCATGTTTTAAAGCCTGCTGTCACTAAGACCTAATGGACGGAGACAATATGCTGTTACACATGCTGTTCACATTCACATAACCAACGAGAATATACGCCAAGACGAGCATTTTGACATAACTGTGTGTGTATTTGAATGTTTATGTGTAATAAATCGTGAAAATCTGACACTCCCGAGAGGTGGCTATGTGTGTGCGCTTTAGCTGAGAGCGCACTGACTGAAGACCATCTCTCAGAGAGCGAGCGCAGTTTTTTCTCTCTAGGACATAGCTTACATTTTACCGTAATGTTCTTGCCTACCTGTGTCAAAAAAGTGAAGTAATTGGAATATTTCCATTCTGCAAAACAGCCACTCGCTTCTGCCGACATCTTCAGACAGCGACTACGCAGCCAACTGGTGCGAAGTTGCGAACTCACGCGCAACTGCACTACAGCTAACGATTTTAAAGAGTTGGCATTCACTTTTACCTTTAGACGACAAATTTAGATTTTAAATTCAATATTGATTTAAACAGAACTGTTGAACTAATTTACAGTATGTAACGCAAGTACATTATAAGTAACTGTAATTAAATTACCTAAAAATGAACAGTAATCCCTTACTTTACTTTTTCAGTGGATAAGTAACGCGTTACACCCAACACTGGTAGCGATCATTATACAAAATGTTTGACTGTCGCAATTGACCAATTGTTGTGGAAAAATGTCTTTTCTTTCTTGCAAATGCAGCTCAAGAGGCACATCCAGAAGTCAAAATTAGACTTTATTGAACAAAGCAACAAAGCCGAGATGCCAGCCGCTGCATCTGAATTTGTCTCTGGCCAGGGCGCAATTATTATACATCTTTCTTATCTGTTATTTGGCAAAACCCACATGACTTAACTCTCTGGGAAGACTCACCCCTCCTGTTTCATACAATTACGTCTGTCTCCTTCTTGCCTTTCTCTCTAATTGTGGAAACCTGCCAATTGATGATCAACCCTTCGTCGGAGGCAAGATATAACATTTTCCAAGGACATTCAACTCTTTCCCAGAGACAAGAATCCTCCACGTGACACTTTTTAATAATGGTCTTATTCTTTTCACAGCCACCTGTTGTTTACTGGAAAAATAACTGACTTAGCAAAATATGCTCTAGTTGCCACACTACCTAGATACATTTGACCCTTGAAATCACAGCCACATAGGCCATGCAGCCTCAAAACACTTCTGGCTTTTATAGTATTCAAACTAATTCTACAATAGGATAGATAAAATATTTAATCACAATCAGAATCAAGTGTTCAAAAGAGCCATGCAGTTAACAGAAATCATGTACCAATGTATCTCTTTCTTTTTGTCTCAGGTAAGCCTTTTTCTTTTTCTGTCTTATGGACTGATCGACACATTTCTTTTAGACATATGAGAATGTTTGCTCTACGAGCTGATTATATCAGCAGACTTGTAAACAATTTGTAGATGAGCTTTTAGATTAGATGTGACTTATGTCTGTCTGTCAGTGTACAAACATTATCTCTGTCGCTGCATGTCATTTATTCCTTCATCTCATCCCAATTTTATCCGAAGCAACAGACCAGCGGCTGAAATAGCTAAGATTTCTCATTCCTTTCTTCATCGCTGGAACAGAGAAGTCTCATGAATTTTCAAGTTGTATTTTCTTTCGTCCAGTAGTGTGCATACGTCAGTCTAACCCAGAATGCCCCATGCTGTTTGCCATTGAGATGTGCTTCACGGTGGTGGGATTTTAATGTGTTGCATGTAACAGTCACAGTGGGTCAGTATGGGTTATAGATCCAGTGGTGGTCCTGCATGGGTGTGTAACTAGTACAAACCCGATTCCAAAAAAGTTGGGACACTGTACAAATTGTGAATAAAAAAGGAATGCAGTAATTTACAAATCCCATAAACTTATATTTTATTCACAATAGAATATAGATAACATATCAAATGTTGAAAGTGAGACATTTTGAAATGTCATGCCAAATATTGGCTCATTTTGGATTTCATGAGAACTACACATTCCAAAAAAGTTGGGACAGGTAGCAATAAGAGGCCGGAAAAGTTAAATGTACATATAAGGAACAGCTGGAGGGCCAACTTGCAACTTATTAGGTCAATTGGCAACATGATTGGGTATAAAAAGAGTCAGAAGTCAAGATGGGCAGAGGATCCCCAATTCCCCCAATGCTGCGGCGAAAAATAGTGGTGCAATATCAGAAAGGAGTTTCTCAGAGAAAAATTGCAAAGTTTGAAGTTATCATCATCTACAGTGCATAATATCATCCAAAGATTCTGAGAATCTGGAACAATCTCTGTGGGTAAGGATCAAGGCCGGAAAACCTTACTGGATGCCCGTGATCTTCGGGCCCTTAGACGGCACTGCATCACATACAGGAATGCTTCTGTAATGGAAATCACAACATGGGCTCAGGTATACTTCCAGAAAACATTGTCGGTGAACACAGTCCACCGTGCCATTCGCCGTTGCCGGCTAAAACTGTATAGGTCAAAAAAGAAGCCATATCTAAACATGATCCAGAAGCACAGGCATTTTCTCTGGGCCAAGGCTCATTTAAAATGGACTGTGGCAAAGTGGAATGGTCAGACGAATCAAAATTTGAAGTTCTTTTTGGAAAACTGGGACGCCATGTCATCCGGACTAAAGAGGACAAGGACAACCCAAGTTGTTATCAGCAGTTCAGAAGCCTGCATCTGTGATGGTATGGGGTTGCATGAGTGCGTGTGGCATGGGCAGCTTACACATATGGAAAGGCACCATCAATGCTGAAAGGTATATCCAAGTTCTAGAACGTCTCGGTTATGTATATAACCTTAGTTCCCTGATAGGGAACGAGACGCTGCGTAATCGCTGTGGGAACGCCCCTGCGTGATGTCGTCAGGAAGCACGTATGAAATCTGTCCAATCAGGAGACGGAACGTCATAGGCGGGTGCCGTCACCGACCAGGAACTATAAAACCCGCCCGAAAACACTGTCATTCAGCTTCTCAAAGTCTGAAGCAAGTCGCTTATCGGGCAAGAAGGAAGTATGGCAAGGATACGCAGCGTCTCGTTCCCTATCAGGGAACTAAGGTTATATACATAACCGAGACGTTCCCTTTCAAGGGAACTCAACGCTGCGTAATCGCTGTGGGAACGCTATACCAACGCCGCCATAGTAACAAGTGACCGATCGTGTGAGGCCGAGGCNTGCCAGACCACATACTGCATCAATTACAACATCATGGCTGCGTAGAAGAAGGATCCGGGTACTGAAATGGCCAGCCTGCAGTCCAGATCTTTCACCCATAGAAAACATTTGGCGCATCATAAAGAGGAAGATGCGACAAAGAAGACCTAAGACAGTTGAGCAACTAGAAGCCTGTATTAGACAAGAATGGGACAACATTCCTATTCCTAAACTTGAGCAACTTGTCTCCTCAGTCCCCAGACGTTTGCAGACTGTTATAAAAAGAAGAGGGGATGCCACACAGTGATAAACATGGCCTTGTCCCAACTTTTTTGAGATGTGTTGATGCCATGAAATTTAAAATCAACTTATTTTTCCCTTAAAATTATACATTTTCTAAGTTTAAACATTTTATATGTCATCTATGTTGTATTCTGAATAAAATATTGAAATTTGAAACTTCCACATCATTGCATTCTGTTTTTATTCACAATTTGTACAGAGATCCATTTGACAATTATACGACTTACCATAGGAGTGTGGCGCTCAGGAGAACCACATTCTCTTTAGTTTCTTCCTCGTATTTTTCAGTCATGATGAATAGATCAATTTTCTCTCTCTCACACAGTTGAGATAATGACAAATGCAGAAGAGGTCTGAAAGTCGACAGTTCTGGGACACTAATGAAGCATTATATCATTTGATTGGGAAGCTGTGGGGTTAAGAAAAAAAAAAAAACCCTGTAATCATTTTGTGTCACACAGTTGTGCTTAAACCTCATGTTCTGATGAGATTGACTACTGTTTTTGTGTTTGAGGCACCAGAGGCTCCAGTTTAGCCTCTTGTTTAACCTCTTGTTTTTCCTTCAAATTATTTTAAGTTTATCTGACCTAGTCAAAACTAGGGTAGATATTTATTATGTAGATATTTAGATGATTGGTATCCATTCTAGTAATGTCACATTTTCTGGTTAGAGTCAATATGACCCTAGTCTCGTGTAGCCAGACCTTCAGACTGACGGCAGAAGGTCTGGACTCTATCGCTGCTTTCATTGGCCAAGGACCGCCCAAGTCAAGAAGACGTTTGACTGACATGTAACGCAACCAATCACAGTTCATTTAGTTCTGCGTCATGTTTAGAGGCGTGAAAATGTAAAGTCGATGTCCCATCAATAACAGACCGGTGTGCATCTAATAAATTATTCATTCAAGAACATTTACTGCAACAATGGATCAGCAAACTTCACATACTTTTGAAAATCCAGCGTTTAGTTGATCCTGGAAAGTGCTCGTCACGGTTGTAAACATGATGGCTTTCTTCTTCCATGAGGGGGTTTGGCATCACGACATTTGTTTCCAGGCGGACCGTTAAAGAACGTGACACACACGTCTCCCGGACATCCTGTAGAGTTCAACCAATCAGATGATGACTTTGAAAATCCTAAAGTGTTTCCAGTTAAGTTTGCCATTGCATCAGACGTTTAGCCAACGGTCCGTGGGCGTGACGTCTGAGGCTGAGACTAATATGACCCCAGCAAAAGCACACTGTATAAAAATACAATAAAATAAATCAAAATAGGAATGCTAGAAGAGGATTTCTGCAGAGTTTACACCAGTCAGAGAAGCGTAGTATGTGATTTTTTTTCACTTACCACAACTCAAACATTACTCACAACTCAAATTTTTTCAGGGTTATTATCATTAACTAAAATTAAAGCCTAAAACATTTCTGTTAACTGAAATAAAGCTGATATGAAATAAATATAAATATTAGGTGAAAAACTTTAACTAAATGAAAATTAGAAATGTTGTTTTGGCAATAAACTTAAAAAAGTTTAAATTAGTTGAACTAAAATTATTAAAAATTAAACAAATTAACATGAAAATAAATAAATAAATAAAAGCTAATTAAAAATATTAATAAAACTAAAATAAAAAACTAAAATAACATTGTTTTGGTTTAAATATATAAAATAACTTAGAGAAAAAAAAAAAGAAGATAAAATAGTTATATAATAAATAATAAACTGAGCAATTCTAATAGGGTGCTCACACCATTGGTGCTCGGGCTCTAATTAAGACATTTTCTTCAGTTTTCATTAAACTGAATGAAGATTTACATGACACTTTAATGTGAAAGTTGAGATGAAACAGAAGTATTGACAGATTGAGGGACTTATAGTTCTATGATCGGTTGTTGATTGGATTTGGAGAAGTCCTGCATACATCAACAGATTTGAATATTTTTTTTCTGTCATTTTCAACAGGAGTTCCAGTTAATGGCATTTTGATTACACATTATGAGGTAAAAAAAAATTAAAAATGAAACATGCACAGATGAACAATAAGATCTATAACATGCATGCATCATGCATTTAGAAAGAATAGATACAGTGAATTTCATTTAAGTATGTTTTTGAGCTATTAAAATGGTCTCCAAGACCCCAAAGAGAACCAGAAGGTAAAATCATAAATATTGTTCAAGTGACATGTTTCTTTTGCTTTTCTGTCATTTTTTCCTCTAATCATCTCTATTCTGTTTCCTCACTGTCAGTTCTGTCTCCTATCCTGGTTCAAATTATGAGAGCCCAGAAAAAAAAGCATAGCAGTATCTCTTGACGGCCCTAATGAAAATAGATGAGTGGATAAAATATATCGGACTGGACATGTGACAGTCCATTGTCTCTTCCCGTCACTGAGCAACGGCGCGTTCCATAGCTCACCTCTCAGGAAATGAAGTCGTCGCAGCTAACGCGAAGCGTAATGACAGCAGACAGAGGGGAGCTCTCTCACTTTAGTTCTGCTTTTTATTTCCATTGAATAATGAGCTGATGGAGGGAACTGACAGAGAGAGGGAGGGTTGAGAGGAATGATCCTCAGCGTGCTCAGATTTAATCCATTTCTAGAAATATTCTTTGTGCGTGTCAGACGCTTATGCGGTACGGTTAGCTGTGGTTTCAATGCAAATTTCACTGTTATTAAAGTTTGGATGACACTTGAAACTTTATAGCTCATTTTCCAGAGTAAACTAATGAAATTTAGCTGTAATTAAATAAGGAAGACTGGAGGTTTATTTTTGTAAGTCAATTTCTGTATTTACAATTTTGAGGGATGCTGTTCTGTTCTGATGCAATTCTGAATATTGAAATCATATAAATATATTCTATATTAAATGTATTTAACACATTAAGCAGTTTTAAGAAACTATTTAAAACCCATCTTTAAAAAAAAAAGCCAATAGTGATTATTATTTTTAAAATGGTGTTAAGTTATTTATTGTTAGTTTTAATATATTTAATGTATTTTATTATCTTGTATTTTGTCTGCAATTTATTTCTTATAGTGCTTTGGGAATGAGAAAAGCTCATTATAAATAAAATGTATTATTACTGTTTATACTATAAATATAGATTTTTATTTTATAATAAATTCGTAACATTTAAATTCAGGTGACAGCTTGCCCTGACATTTATGTGAAAAACCCTTGTTCTGAATCTTTTACACCAATTACACATGGACTTTGACTTATTTAATGTGTTCTATTCAGTGTGTTCTTCTATTTTTGAAGATGAAATTTCCAAAGCAATACCAGACAAGAAACTTGCACTTAAAAACCAAATCAATTCTGTAGTGGAAGGAGTTATGAATTCAATACCCACAACAATGCAGCACCCAGCATGCTCAAGCCACATTTCCACAATAGTAATGTCAGTTGGAAAAACATTCTGATTATTTTTCACGCCTGGAGCAAAGAGAACCAGTCAAAGAATCTTTTTCCTCTCTCCAAAACGAGGCCTTTCACCCCACTAGGATCTATGCAGCTATCCGATCGGGTCAGAGGTCACAGCATGTAAAAATAGTAGCTTGACATCCATCCTCCCTGATTTATAATGCATGTCAATATCCAGAGCAGTTACTGAACACAGACTGCACAACACTGAGCACCGGCGGCATTGGCTCAGTGTATTCAGTTGGCCACAGTCCATCATCTGTGAGAAATAAAAGTCCACTAGAGGCAGAGGGACGTGACATGACTATAAATGATTTTGCTTTTGTTTTAAGGGTGTTAATGATTACTGGCACAAAACTATTGGTGTAAATGTTAGTTAAACATGGCTGACCACAAAGTGACCAGAGGGTTATGAAGTGCTGAATCAAATTACATTTATGGCATAATTAAATGAACTATCCAAATGAATTGCATGTCAATAAACATTTCTGAGTTGCTGAGGCAATCTGGGTGAATGCAAAATGCCAAGTACAAAGAAAATCCACTGTATTAGACTGTCATTAAATGTTCTCACTCACTGTAAATATGACTTGCTCCATAATTTTGAATCATTTTGACCCAAAAACACATTTTGAGTTTCATGCACTGATTGAAAAGGAAACATATCTGCCTTCTAATGTTATAATTATGTTTTTACTCCAGCTGTTGTTGAGAGATAATTGAAATGTAAATTTCTGAGGTAAATATATTGTCAGGTGACGTGATGTTCACAAGCTGTTTTACCTGAAAGAATTTCAGAATTCAGACATGACAGAGTGCATCATGGATCTTTTGGCGAGATCAAGTCATGTCGGAAAGATTGCATTTACATGTTGAACATACATTAAAAGGCACCACAAAGTCGTAAACACCAGTGGAAAGCTCGGGATTCAGGACAGTGGCTTCATAAATTAATTAAAAACATTAAAAAGCAAAACACACCTGATGCACTTTTTTGTTATTAATTTTCTAGAAAAACCTTGCTGTATTTTTGTGTAGTTAAGTGGATAGTTCACCTAAAAATCTTCTTTCAGGCGGAGTTTTATTAAAATATATCCTGGCTTGTCAGATGGATTTTTAAGCCCCCAAAAAGTGCATCCATCCAACTTAAAAGTAATTCATACAGCTCCAGGGGGTTAATAAAGGCCTTCTGAAGTGAAGTGATGGGTTTATGTAAAAAAAAAAAAAAAAAAAAAAAAAAAATCATATAAAAAAATTTATAAAAAAGGAATAAAAGTTGTTTTGCTGCCACTAGTGTTAATTTCAGTGAATTGTATTTATAGGTAAGTTTTTGAGTTTTGAGGTTGATGCACACTTTTCCAATGACCCTATGTTGGTTTGTGCATATGATTTACAATAAGCCCATCTGCTGCTAAAAAATGGACACCTGTTGCCCCAATTCACTCTTGGTTGTTATGGTAACTTAAACATTGTTTTCTTATGTGAACACTGGTCATCATGACAGCTTCAAACCGCTGAGCTTGACGATTGTCATTTATGAGAAATAGACCAGCGTGAAGACAGGCCTGAAATAGCAGGAGGGGGCCAGGCTTCTGTGCCCTGGATGAAACCGAGCCTCATCAATCAATGTCAAAGACGCTCATCAGGGATTCCACCAAGCCATAGGTCCCGCCTTCCAGGGGGTATTATAGAAGTGGTGGCCACTGTCAGTCTATGTGTGTGGACACACCTCTTTTCTCAATGCTGTTTTACAAGCAGTCATAATCAACTTTAACTGAACACACATGCACACACACACACATACACCACCTTGACTCAATCTGAAGGATCTTGACGTACATCAATATAATATGCCATACAGCATTTAATATTTCATGTTTCAGCTATCTCTGACAGAAATTGATATCTTCTTGTCAGAGAATGCAGAATGCAGAGTTCATGGAGAGGTAACCTTGTCTAAAAAATCTCTAAGAGCTGCGTTATCTCAAACTTTTTTATTGTATTTCACAGTTAACAAAGGCCACATTTGAATTATGACATCATTCCGTACCAAATCACTGTTTAAAATTATAAAAAAAACAAAAAACAAGCTTAAACTGGTTTGCTAGTCTCCCTGGCTGGTCTGTTGGCTGGTTTTAAGGGGTTTTGGACACTTTTCTTGCTTTGGAGTGTAGTAAGGTACCACTTTATTTTTATTTTGATGGTCCCATTTAGATATCAGTAACTTAGCAACTACATGTCAACTTATTCTACTAACCCTATAACCTAACGGTCTACTAATACTCTGAGAGTTTTAGTTGCATGTTGATTAAAAGTTACTTATAGTCAGTAGAATGTGGACCATCGGAATAAAGTGTAACCAAAAGCGATAATTTCCCCAAAATAAAATACTCTGATAAAGTGTTGGCCACGTAATACCATCAAATAGTCTTAGGCTGGTTTAAGCTGTTTATTATATTTATTTATTTATTAGCAGGGCAGGATTCTTCTTTATTGTATTTTCAGTAAACACCTTAAAATATTTAATAATGAGAAACGTATTGGGAAAAGATGAACTTTGGGTGACAGCTGAATCAATCAATAGGTTAATATCAATACCTACAGCGCTCCCTGAAATGTAATTACATAAATCAAAATAAAACAAACAAATCTATCCACTCCATGCACTTGTTTAGAATAGAAAGTGAAAAAGAATGGGTCCTTCTGGCACACAGAGAAAGATTTGCATGTTATTAATTCATGATATCTACCATTTCAAACAGTTCAATAATAAATACCAAAAGAATGCACCAGGTCTGTCCGTTAAAACCCCACCCCTCTCCTCCTCTCCCGTTCTGTGCGAAGAGCATAATAAAGAGAGGAAGAGCGGAGACAGGAGAAATGTCTTGACTTGGGCCTCAGTTGTACCCCATGGAGTGCTGGAGAATAGAGAGATGGCATCATCTCATGCATAATTTATGAGCGTATATTAACCCTGAGTGGAGCTGCTACATCAATCAAGACAACCTGCCATAACAGGATTTGTGTGTCTGTGTGTGTGGTAACTGCTGTCATGTAAGGATAAAAGTATATTAGTTTTACTATTTTTATTTTTTTATATATATTTCTTTTCTTGTATTTTGATTTGTCTATGCATGGATGTGCAAGAGCTTTGTTTTCGCACCTGAAAGCACAGCTACAGATCATGCGTGTGTATGAGTCAGTGTTCAGAACAAAGAAAAGAAAAGATCTAGTTAAAAACACTTGCCAAGTTCTTAGAAATTCACTTTTCATTTTTGTTTCATATAGTTTTAAAACATTTTTCAAGAAAATGTAAAATTTAATGACATGTGGAGGGACTTTCAACATTAAAATGTCTTTATACCTTGATGTGAGTGTACACATCTTAATAATTTTTTTTTTTTAAATAAATAAAATAGTATAAAATAGCTATATTTTTTCCAGGTTAAACTTACTTTTTTCTTTACAAATATCATGAATATATTTGAATATATCATGAATCATGTTTTGGGAAATTTTACAACATGAACTAAACTTGCCTTGTTATAAAAAGGTTAAATTACTCAATATCTTAAGAGACTTTTAGGCTGCGTCTGAAATAGCACACTCTCTTAAATAGGTTCTTATTTTGAATAAGTAATTACTTCACGACCGCTAAAAAGTACGTTCTAAATAGTATGAATGCAATCCGGACATAGGCTACTACATTTGCCATGTTGTCATTATCATGTGACCTACCAGCGTCAGTTGCGTCTCATTGCGTCTCCTGTGGCCTCATGAGATATGTCCACTTCAGAACCTCGCCAGACATAGAAGGTCATCCGGTACTTTCTGCCCAATCTTTTATGAATTTGAACATAAGAAGAATTTGAACATAGGCCTACTTCTTTTGACGCATACCATCACACCGGTGTGATCAGTCTTGGCTGGTCCCTGGGGCGTACGATCATACTATATAATCCCACCGGTGTGAATCGATTAGAACGTTCAGTGCATCACGTGATCAACTGCCAAATTCAAATGTGCTTGCGCGCGTTGGCTGGCGCTAAACCAGATACGGACGCACTCGTCACTTTTCATATATCACAAATATGCAGTGTTTTCAACCACATAATGTTTATTTTAGGTTTCAGACATATAAATACACACAAGTACTAACAAAACAATACATTTAGAGTTTGTAAAATACACACTGATGTCTATATAAGCGAAAATAACAATCCTTTCCATAATAATTAGACGACACGTTTTATTCATATCAGATACACTTTGTGTAAGTAACTTTAAAGTTTACTCTATTCTTCTCCCAGTTCACTGGCTCACTTATGCCGCGTTCCAGGCAACCCGTAACCCGTGTTTTTCCAACCTTCTACCCGTTAAAGTGCACTGGAACGGCAGTCAAACCCGAGACTTCCCACCCGTGAACTCATACTAGATCGATGGACTCCCAGTTCCGCGCTCTGGCATCACATAGCCCGCGAAACAACAATGGCAACCCCTACGGATGCGGTGTTTATGCAAGTGGTACACAGTGAGAAATAGACTTTACGGCAATATAACATTGCAATCAAATTATAAATAATATAATAATGATAAATAATACACACACGATATGTATTACAATGTTATTTGTCTGAAACGATAAGTATGTCCTAGAAATGATTGTAAATGAGCATATGCCCGTATTTTCTGCCATGCTGGTTTGTTTACATCTAGCTACCACAATTCCTTGTGCTCAGGCAGTTTGGCGTGACTTGCCTGGAACGCTACAAAGTCATGAGTCGTGGTTTGAAGTCATGACTTACGGGCTCAAAAACCTGTCTGGAACGCAGCATTACTTTCACGTATTTCGGAAGAAGTGGATGAATTTGTGCGTTGTAAATTAATCAGATCCGATTCTCTGAGCGGCCCAAACTAACATGGCGGCGCCCATCGCGAGTATAGCTCAACTAACGCGATCGTTATAAAAGTGTTTAAACAGCAAAACACATCCACTTGCACATATTTGACAATCGGAATATCAGCTATTTCATGCTATAGTTAACAAATTTGTGAATATTCTAAATAAAAAAGGAAAACTGAAAATCATCAGTCATACAGCGCTATTGTGGCTACGTCACCATGGAAACAATAAAGCGATACGTTCTAAATGATGGTCGCCTTGGAAAACTCACACTGGGGGCACAGCCAGAATATTTCAAACTTATGTGTAAAAAGGGTTAAGAATTTGAACATACTTCTTTTGTCACATGCTGTTTTTCACCTACTATATAGAGAAGTATGCGATTTCAGATGCAGCCTTTTTGACTTTAGCACACAGTGGTGAGGGTTTGCTGGGGTCCTTTCTATGACATAATTTCCTGTTTTATGTTTTTCTGGCATGTTATGACTCATCACATGATTTGGCGAAGGAGTTTTTTTCAAGAAGTAACATTAACAACAAATTATACCAAGCTTAAATTTGAAAGTATTCCATTCATTCATTCTGTTTATTTGACTAAATTTGGGGATTATATGAAAACGTGAACTTGTGTTCCTGCATGCACTTATGAATAGGGGCATTAGTGTCGTGTGTATGTGTATCTAATGTTCAGTGTTGCTTAATTAGCATTACTCTAATGTTTGTGCTTTGTGTCTTTGAAGTTTGAAAGCTACTCGGTCAGTCTGAAAGCTGCTTGAGGTCATGTGCTTTGACTGTGGAAAAACCCACCCACAGTCATTGGCCTAATGTAACGACTCGCAATATTGTACAAGCGCTCTCCAGCCATGCGTCTCCAAACGACCAAAAGACCTATAATCTCAGAGCTCCAGAGAAAAATTCACACTCATTATTTTTTCTATCATTGTGACAATTATGTAAGCAATTGTTTACTGTCTGAATCATGGGTGCACTCTGTTGTTCTCAGCGTCCTTCCATCACGGTATTGTCTTGTTTACGTGGGTTGGTGTTATGGGTGTGTTGATTGAGTCAGAGTTAAGCAGGCTTCAGCCCAATATATCACATTATCTCACTAATGGGTGTATCTGAGCGCAAACACCATTGGCCAAGCATGAAGGAATAAAAAATGTATTCTTCGATTTTATTTATTTCTTTGTGCTGGAGCCTGAAATGCAGGAAAATGTTTTATTGATTGGTTTATAGGTATATGGGGCAGGCTTTTAGCACTAGAATACCATTCTTTTCAGACTTTTGCCTGTGTGAGGATGCCTTTGAAGAAATGGAGTGAGATATTCACAGATAGAGAAGGAGTGAGAGAGGTCAGACAGGCAAGGAGAGAAGAAACTTGTCAATACTTGTCGTTTTTTTTCCTTTCGCCTCAATTCTGACAAGTGTGCCTTTGCTCACAAGAGCGGTAAGGCCACATCTTGTGTGAAGTTTTGTTAAGCACAGGATGCAAAATTAACTTCTTAATTACCTGCCAAACTTATCCTCTTAGCTGAAAGAACTCTATGGGTTCTCTATTCAGTGCCTGATTAAAAATCCTTTAAATTTGCTTAATGCATGCAATTTTTACTATGTGTATAAATCAATGAATGTATTTTACATTATCAAATATATAACAGAAGCTATAAATGGTCAAATTAAAGATTTATTGTTCAGTTTTTTCAGTTAGCTTGTCAGCTAATTCCTTAGCAGACTGGATTTGTTTACCACTAGGAGATTAGCCACTAGCTTAGCTACTGCTGCAATAAAATAAAAACTGTAACTGGTAATGGTAAAATGATACACACAGACACACACACACACACATTTGTTTTTGTGAAATGTGGGGACATTCCATAGGCGTAATGGTTTTTATACTGTACAAACTGTATTTTCTATCCCCCTACACTACCCCTACCCCTAAAAATAACCATCACAGGAAACTGTGCACACTTTTACTTTCTCACAAAATCTCATTCTGTATGATTTATAAGCCTTTTGAAAAGTGGGGACATGCTGTAATGTCCTCATAAGTCACCCTCTCCTTGTAATACCTATGTCATTCCCATGTCATTATACACATTTGTGTCCTGATATTTCACAAAAACATGCCCACACACACACACACACACACCCCTAACCTTGGATTATTTAGCTATGTAATATAAATATATTTAACTATAGGTGAGAGATTTGTTTTGATTTTGTCCCTCAGTCCTTGGTGGTTTCCCGTAATAATTTATCGCTGAAAACCCATGCAACTTTGATCACCAAAATGACATATTTAAAAGTTTTTTTCCTGTGAAATTTTTTTTTATTCCTGTCTTAAAATAGCTTGAATGTAACTCAACACCCTTGCTTCATTTAGTATACGCAGACTCATAAATATGAAAATGAGCCCCGCCTCCACTCACTCACGCCAGCTCAGAGATCCACTCAGTCAACTTTACTGTAGCAAACGCTACACAATAAAAATCAGTATCCATAGAAACGCTTTGAACAACTTAGAACATAAGTGGAGAATGGCATATAGTTTATCATAACATCGTAATCGACATGATTGGTTACAAGGTAGTTTGTGACATAAGGAACAATAGCGATTTCAAACCGTTCTTTGCACATGGTTTGCTTTAAACATATTAAAATCACCACATTGACATATAAACAACATTAAAAACTTGATTTTCACCACAGGGGGTCTTTAATCCAGAGCTAATGCCACATGGAGTTCTGGAAGGGAAAAAAGATAGATGTTTACAGCTGTTTCGTTTACATGACTTTGATTTGAATCACTGAATTGAGTCATTTACATTAGAATTGGTTACATTAGCATTCTTACTATTTAACTTTTTATAAACCAAACCAACGCTGCAGTTACTGTCCGCTGACGAGTTGTGTTTAATTTCTCACCAAAGCCCATTTTAAAACTTAATGTTAATTTTGGACCCTGTGTGTCCATGTGTGAGCAGAGAAGCACAGAATCTGACCTTGACAAACACATTAGCTCTCTCCTTTGCTGCAATGTAGCGTCGGAAATGAAGTCTTTTCAAAGGCACGTTAAACTACAGGCCCTGCATACAAGCCACATTAGTGATTCAAAGCATTATTCAATGGAGTGAAAGGCTATTAACTCGGCTTTCTGGGACCGGTTCCAAGCCCGATCAGAATTCTGCTGCGGTTAAATCCCCACAAGAGTTTCTCAAACGGGGCCTGCCTCTTTCTTCCGCCCCACGCCGCCGCAGACGCGGGACATAATAACGTTATCCATGGTGGTCTTAGACTTAGATGGCTGCTTGTTTAACTGTATATTCATTGGCTGGTCCCTGATAACACCCGGGGCAGGCTCTCCATGCGGCTTGCCCCAAATCAGGCAGGGAGGGGGCATGTTGTGGAGGAGACAATTGTTCCAATCTCCCAGGCAGGACACGGTGTGTACGCATGCAAGAGCGTGCGTGAGCGGCTAAGCCAAATTGACTTTAAAATACGTGACATGGCTGGTGTGAGAAAGTGTCCAGCAGACAGACGTGGCAACAGATTCAGTCTAATTTAAATGTAGGAAGAGTAGCGCTGCCTTCACATGCTTGTCAGATGATACTTCCCATTTCTGAAGTCGTAATTAGTATGGCACGTTAGAGTGCTTTGCGGTCGGAGAGAATAGGAAAGTGAACTGAAGTTATAATTATATAATGCACTCGCATAAATGCTTGCATACCTAGTAAATTACTACATTTGAATGGTTCACCAGAAAATATGTAGCATTATCATACTTATTACAATAAATATAAAAAAATATTATAATGTACACTATCATTCAATTGTTTGGGATTTGTGAGATTTTTTAAATGTTTTAAAAAGAGGCTGCATTTCAGCATCATTACTTCAGTCTTTAGTGTCACATGATCCTTCAGAAATCATTCTAATATGCTGATTTGGTTGTCAACAAATCTCAAACAATATTTGTATTAATGTTGAAAACAGCTATAATTTTTTTGTGTGTGTGTGTGGAAACTGCATCAATTTGTTTTTCAGAATCCTTTGATGAATAGAATGGCGAAAAAAAAGAAGAAAAAAAACAGCAACTTTTTTTGTAAAAATGTGTTTTGTCTCACTTTTGACCAATTCAATATTTTTTTTATACTATTATACTTGTGCTCTTTTATATAATTGTACTTAAATGAGTAGATTTAAAACAGCAGATTTAAATTAGGCAAAATACTTAAAATTATGCACATTCTACATTTTATTATCCCAAGTTACATTTTCAAAATAGTTTTCCCCATCACTGATGCTGCTGCACACTAACATTAAACACATTTAATATGAATCAACTGTAGGTAAACATTCACATGTAAAGCAAATGTTTTTGATCCTTGAGCAATGTGCATTTAATCATGCCATGGATTCGCCCTGTCAACAGTTTAATATAAACTGTGGTTTTTAATAATAGTCCATCAACATTACTCTAACTACACACAAACATATTGCTCTCGATGTCTCTCTTGTGATTAAATGTCTGCTCAGCCTATGACCTGAATCTGTCACAGGGCTTCTTTTTGATTTATTCACTTTTTGATTCCTGAGCCCTGAAAAATAAAGGGAGTAAATCGTCGGATTGCGACTTCAACCTTTCGAACGAAACGTTTGTCTTTGTCAGGTGGCTCCTGCAGGTCCTCTTGATGTTGGTGATATGTCAGATATAAATTTCTGCAGGGAGGTTTCGCAGAGCTGCCTCTTGCCCTTTGCACACAATTTTCAGTGCATGTTCCCCCTGCAGGTCTTACATGAAGAATTTGATTCAGTCCCATTGCACTATATAGGTCAAAGAGCTAGTTATAATGTACACATAAGGAAATGCTTAGAATAGGCACCTATTATATGTTGACAGTATATATCAGGGGTGTCGAAACTCGGTCCTGGAGGGCCACTGTCCTGCAGAGTTTAGGTTCAACCCCAATTAAACACACCTGAACCAGCTAATCAAGCTCTAATTAGGCATACTAGAAACTTTCAGGCAGGTGTGTTGAGGCAAGTTGGAGCTAAACTCTGCAGGACAGTGGCCCTCCAGGACCGAGTCTGGACACCCCTGGTATATATCAAAGTTATTACAAATTAAATTTCCAACATAGTGAGCTGCTTGCTGTCTACATAGACAGCACACTAAGGGCCAGGACACACCAAGCCGATGGTCAGCCTACAGCCAGCGTTGGGTAGTCGGTGAACGTCGATCGGTTTAGTTTTTGCGCACGTTGGCTTTAGTCGGACCTATTTAACAAGTTATGAAGTAAAATATCCAGCTTCCGTATTCAATGTGCGAAAAAAGTGTAAAGTGGCGTCGCGTCAGTTACACTTTTTCCGTAAGTTGAATAGGGAAGGCGTAGGATGTAGCGTAAGCTTTTTGAACTTCAAGAGTTTGACACTTTCTTTGTACGTTGAATACGGAAGGCGGTATGGCAGAAGCTAAATATTTTACTTCATAACTTGTTAAATATGGATTTTTTTTACACAAACACATCGTTTCGCTTCAGAAGGCCTTTATTAACCCCCCGGAGCCGCGTGGTGTACACATTTATGATGGATGGATGTGGATGGAAGCACTTTCTTCAGCTCATACTAGTGACCCCTGTTCACTGCCATTATAAAGCTCAGATGCATCAGGATATTTATTACTATTTCTCCAATTGTTTTTATTAGAAAGAAGAGTCATATATACTTATGATGGGTTGAGGGTGAGTAAAGCTTGGGGTAACTTTCATTTGAAAGTGAACTAATCCTTTAACTACTATGCACTTACATCAAAAAATAAGTACAATGTAGTTATTGTGTTCATATTGTATTGCAAATCAGTTTTGCTGCTATTGAGGTGGATACAGGTAAGGTTAGGGACAGGTTTGGTGGTATAGGTAGGTTAAAGGGAGGGTTAAGGTGTAAGGGATGGGTCAACAGTGTAATTATAAATGTAATTACATAAATTAATTACAGATGTAATTACATGCAGGTATTTTTTTAAAATATAAGTAAAATGTAAAAACATGCATGTACACAATAACTGCATTGTATCAAATTATTATTTTAAATGTAAGTACATAGTAGTTAAGGCCACCTAATATAAAGTGGGACCAACATTTTTAATTGATTAACAGGTCTACAATTAATACAAAATACCCACACACATACCATCTGTGTCCACCTCTGAATAGAAAAAAAACCTGTTATGAGACTGTTTTGAGCCTTGAACTTTGTCCATTCACATCTATGGCCACTACTGAGAAGGCTGGCATTCTTTGTGACTGGGCTCTGACCCAGACACCCATCTGCCCTCTGTATGGGCACAAAGTTCATCCATGCCATCTAATTACCCACAAAACCAGCTGGATACTGAGAGAGAGAGAAATCTAGAGAGATACAACAGCACTAAAATTCCACAGAATGCCAATAGTCCTAATGAGAAGCTCTGAAATAATCCCATACTTTCTCTTTTATCAACACACATTTGCTACTTTCTGGCAGTTGAGCTATATGCTGGGCCCAGATGGTCGAGGCTGTGTCAACATCTTGAGCTTCATCCATCCAGCGAGTTCATTTATTGCATGGATGAGGCATGGATGCTAGTCAGTATTGCGACATCTGTTAGAGGCCTTAAACCGGTGCCGGCATATGTTTGATGTATGGCAGCTTACCGGCTTTACTGGTCATCGAGGATCGGTCACAACATGCAGGGCTTATGAGAATCTCATTAACACATAAAAAGGCCACTTTGCTACTCTTTAGATGTCGATCATACATATATACAGCCTCATATATAGAAACAACCATGTTTTTATTTTGTCAAAGACAGTGTGAAAGAACCTCGTTATGTTAGTCTGATGCAACATAATTGCAAAAGCAAACCTGTCTTGTGTAGCTGTTAAACTGTCTTATTAGTGTCATGTTCACACCAAATAAGAGAACATGAGCAGCTATCAAAGTGTCAACTATAGTTGGGTGTTTCTTCAAATATGAGCTTTTTTGGCCCTGTGTACTTTTAGAAAATAAACTCTTATAAAACACACTGTTCATATTCTCAGTACTATATGTAATTTGCATCACGGAAGAATTGTCATTTTTATGAAAATCACTTCCACCGCAATGTCATTTCCACTACATCAACTTGTATTGTGTTTTTAACAGCTTTGTGGGAAAGGTGGTGGAAATTAAATTTTTTTTTTTACTTTTTTGGAATAAAACAGCATACTCGTTTGTCTTGCTAAGTTCCTAAGGCTAATTTTATATTATATGACCTAAATACACAAAATTAAATATTATTTTCACACTTTAATTTGACAAATGACCACTTGACTGGATATTATGTACAAACACAATAAGTTCACCAACTGTTGTCTTCTTGGTAAGGCAAACCTTTATAAAACTTCACTGTAAAAAATCAGTAAAAAAAAAAACGGATATTGTACTTCCGATATTGTTCCATTAACCCTAAAACACAACGCAATGAAGTTCAAAATTCAAAATACAAGTAAAACACCTGTAAAAAATAAATACGGAAAATTCTGTCAAATCAATACAGTACATTCTGCCTTATTTTTTACAGATGTTTAGAGTGTCGATGGGTAAAATAGTTTGTTGTGGTGGAAATGACACCACAACGGAGTCATAATTATTTGAAAACTTAAATAAATTTCATATAATAAATATATTTAAATTCATTTTCAGTGGATTTTCGTAGTTTCAGACTGAAAGACTTATACATAAAAGCAAAAAAAAAAGAAGCAAAAATACATAATGAAGGTAAAAAGTCTTTTTATGGGAAAGACCTTCCCATAAAAAACAAAACAAAAACAAGTTAAACTCTATTTAGCTTTAATATATTTTTATTTCAGTTTTAGTTTTAGTAATTTTAGCACTTCAGCATAAACATTTTATTTAGTTACAAAGACAGTATTTTTTTAAGACTAAGTTTTTTAAGTTTTTCATCTAATATTTCAGCTTTATTTCAAGTAACGAAAATGTTTAAATAGTTTTAGTTTAGTTAACAATAATAACACGGTTTAAAACAGTGTTCAAGAAGTTTTGCACAACACTTATAATGAGAATATATTGTTTCAGTCTAAACGGACTGCATCCTTCACCTCAACTAACAAGGCCGCATGCGTTCTCATGGAAGCACCTCAGAGCAGCGAACCTCATACAGGTCTGTTTCCCAGAGCTCATCTGCTGCTGTCTAAACCATAAACAAAGTGTAGGAATACGACTGTCTGTCTGATCCATCGAGCGAACTGCCTTATCAATCAACCGAGAGTGTCAGGAAGCCAATGGGGAACATCCTGCTCCCCCAATTCACTCGCAGTGTTTTGTGTAATGAAATCACGCCCCTCGTCACTCTCTGTATTTCCTGTGACGACCTCAGAGAGGAGTGTGTGTTAGTGTGTGTTTGTGACACTCACACAAGCGGCCAATCGTCCGTCACATCAATCAGCCCGGGCCTGTCCAGCAATCACTCAGCCGGCCGCCGGTGGCTCAGGCATCAATAAGCAGAGCTGACAGGCCGCTTGGATGGACTCTAACGGATCTCTCTCCTATCTCCTCCCCTCCGTGAAGTCCGGCCCAAAGAGAGGTGCCAGGCCTCTGCCACTTATTCCAATGAAGTCACAGCCCTCGGTGAGGCCCAGGCAGAGGACAAAAGGCACGCGGCCAGCGGCATGAAAAGAGATTAGCATTTCACAGATTGAGACTCAGCGCAAAGCCTCCACTATTGTCTTTAAACACTCGGATGGAGTTTGTTTGTTTGTTTACTTGGCTGCTTCAATGGCAATTAGAACAATAAGGACAGCCTCTTTCTCTCAGAGGGAGTGCAAGTGGGAAAAGCTGTTTTTGTCTCTTTTTTGTATTTTGTTTTGTTTTCTTTGTCTTTGGATAGCATGTAAATCAAGAAATATTAAAATCTGATGCTTGTTAACTTTGTGTTGAGCTGCCATAAAAGTCCTTGAATAATCAGAGGTTTTGTTATGGGGTGTTTTTATGAAGGGAGTTATGATTATTTGTACCTCTTCAGATTCAGTGGATCAGCATAGTTAAAGGATTAGTTCACTTTAAAATGAAAATTTCCCCAAGCTTTACTCACCCTCAAGCCAGCCTAGGTGTATATGACTTTCTTCTTTCTGATGAACACAATCTGAGTTATATTAATAAATATCCTGACGCGTCCAAGCTTATGCTACGTCCTACGCCTTCCGTATTCAACTTGGAAAGAAAGGCGTAAATGACGCCGCGTGCCAGTTAGGCTTTTTTCTTAAGTTGAATATGGAAACCGTAGGATGTAGCGTACACGTTTTGAACTGCGAGAGGCAAGGCAGTCTGGCAGAAGCTAGATATTTTACTTTATAACTTGTTAAATATGGATATTTTTCTTACACAAACGCATCGCTTCGCTTCAGTAGGACTTTATTAACCACCCAAAGCCGTGTGGAGTACGTTTATGATGGATGGATGCACTTTCTTGAGCTTCATACTCGTTTCCCGCTCACTGCCATTATAAAGCTTGGACGCGTCAGGATATTTATTAACTCAGATTGTGTTCATCAGACAGAAGTCAGTCATATACACCTAGGATGACTTGAGAGTGAGTAAAGCTTGGGGCAATTTTCATTTTAAAATAAACTAATCCTTTAAGATATCATGGCCATTAGGAATGAAGAATTCGAAATGACTTTTTTTTTCTTCTGTTAAACAATTAAAGGCCCAATGAAATTGCTAAACGAATGCAGCTTTCTATGTAAGTCTCAAAGACTTTATATTTCACAATGTGATTTTATTTCTTATTTTAAACTTTATTTTCACTGTCTCTAATAAATGCTAGTCATGCTAGGCTAGCTACATTTTCTAGTCAGTGGTATGAGGGGGTGGGACATTCTCATTTTAGATTAAATCTGATTCGACAAAATCTGTGTAGTACAGGATAAGTCATATTTTTGGTCCATTTTTTTCCAGAAGAGAGAGACTTTAAATGCGTACACTACCATTCAAAAGTTTGAGGTCACTAAGATGATTTTTCAAAAGAAGTTAATTTAAAGAAGTTAAAAGAAGTAAATCGAAAGAAGTACTTTTATTCAGCAAGGATGCATTAAATTGATCAAAAATAACAGTAAAGACCTTTATAATGCTATAAAATATTCTACTTATCTTCTATTTCATATCTTTCTATTTCAAATAAATGCTGTTCTTTTGAGCTCAGATTTCTAAAGGATCATGTGACACTGACAACTGGAGTAATGATGCTGAAAATTCAGCTTTGTCATCACAGGAATAAATTACTTTTTACAATATATTCGAATAGAAAACAGCACACTGGAATAAAGGTGTCCATGTATGTCAGCTTTGAGGTCTTTCGAATGCCCTTGGACATTTTACAAGTGATGGATGATTTCCAAAAGAATACATAATCCTTTCAATAATGAGGAGACATCAGACAGCCCTGTTAAACTATTAAAACCTACACTCCAACTGAATTAATGTATTCAAACTGTTTTGTGGAGAGTCTGAATGACACACTTTAAGACCCAACAATAACAAATCTGCTCTTGATTTCCCCCATGACTCTTTCTTTCACCTCAGATAACCTCCTCCGGGAGGAAGTTCAGGAGATGAGCTGTGACTGAGGGTCTGTTCCCTCTCTTCCCACATCACTGCTCTGCTCATGTGACAGTGACAAGCTTAGATGAAGAGTTCTGTGTCCATTCACAGGCCAGCAGGACAGAGAAGTGTTGCATTAAATACCTGCAGTCCAGCACCTGTGCTCAGCTGAGCGTTCGCCCTCACAGCGCCCTGAAGCCACAGCAGTCAAGACTCCTGCATTGTGTGTTCTGGCCTCTGAGAATGAACAAAAAGACTGGTGATTTCATTTAATTACAGACCACAACTGTGAATGGTTCTTTTAAAATGATGTTCAAAAAGGCAGCTTTAGAAAGATTAACCATTGTTACACTGGTACAATGTTATAGATAGTGGGGAGTTTGTAAGATGTTTCATTTTTAAAGGATTAGTTCACTTTCCCCAAGCTTTACTCACCCTCAAGCCATCCTAGGTGTACATGACTTTCTTCTTTCTGATGAACACAATCTGAGTTATATTAATAAATATCCTGACACGTCCAAGCTTTATAATGGCAGTGAGTGATACTAATGGGTATGAAGCTGAAGAAAGTGCTTCCATCCACATCCATCCATCATAAATGTGTACTCCACATGGCTCGGGGGGGTTAATAAAGTCCTTCTGAAGCGAAGCGATGCGTTTGTGTAAAAAAAAAATCCATATTTAACAAGTAAGTAAAATAGCTTCTGCCAGGCCGCCTTCCGTATTCAATTTATGAAGAAAGTGTTAAACACTTGCAGTTCAAAACGCTTTTGCTACGTCCAAAACACTTATGCTACATCCTACGCCTTCCCTATTCAACTTATGGAAAAACTTAACTGATGCGACGCCAGTTCCATTTTCTTCCTAAGTTGAATACAGAAGGTGGTCTGGCAGAAGCTAGATATTTTACTTCATAACTTGTGTTTTTTTTTTTTTTTTACACAAACGCATCGCTTCATGTTCAGAAGGCCTTTATTAACCCCCGGGAGCTGTGTGGAGTATGTTTACTGTATGCTGTATGGATGTGGATGGAAGCACTTTCTTCAGCTTACAGTTTTTCTCCATTTCTCATTTTCTTGAAACAGAAATTACATTCTTAAAATAACATGGACAAAACTCCAAACCAGTTGGCAATTGTTCACAACAGAACTGATTTTCTCATCCATTTAATCAAATTGCAAATGTCTAAGTACATGTCTCAATGTCTCAGTACATCTTTGCAAATGATTAAGTACAGGTAGCCTACATTTAGCACAATGTCCAAGGGAATAGATCTTGTTGATCTAAACTGATTGTTGATTCTCAGTCTAATGGTTGTTCGCTCCAAAACGTGTCAGCGTCATTTCATTGTGTAAGTCATCACATGCACAATAGTCTGTTCAATTGTCAAAATTAGTCAAGAACATAATACCATGATACCATATGAATCCTTGGAACATTTGATAAATTTATTACAGCAATCGACAGTCAGGTGAAACTAGAACTTGACTAACATGTAACATGTAAGTCAGTTACTGGTTGTCCATCACTATAACCTTTTTACAATTAAGCAGTTGTTCCCAAACTTTTTTGGCTTCAGTACCCACTTTACCTGATTTGTGTATCCAGGTAATCCAGGTATGAAAGTATTTGATTTATCTGACTTCAACATTTTGCCTAAAAACTGCAGCTTACTGTATGATGCAATTATCATTATAATCCTTATTTTGAAGAATATAACATACAATAAGAAAAAGGGTCAAAGAGCTGCAATTAGTGCCTCCCATGTAAATCTATCTAATACTGTGGGCTTTACTGTAACATTTCAGTAAGTCTAGTCATTGATGATTTTCCCCCTCCCCTTTCTGTCAAATACCCCCTGTAGTACCTCTGCATAGGGGTACATGTACCCCAGGTTTGGAACCACTGGAGTAGTTGCCAGTAGTATATTGAACTTGTGGAGAACATAGAACATTCCTATGTAATTGTCTGTAACTGTAGTGTATGACTCTTCTGTATGACTGATTTGATGTTTTCTTTTTTTACGCTATTGTAGAGAATAATGGCATTGGAAGGAAACGAGCGACCAGTGAAGAACCGTTAGTTGTGAAACTAATTTTCATTATTTTTTGTTTGTGTGTTTATATAACAGTATATTATGCTGTATACATTTTCTTTTTACTCTGATGTATGGAAGTTACTTTATGTGTGTGAATGATAATGGTTACAATTTCCTTGGCAGTATGAGTGCAATGTGTGATGTCAAACCTTGGAGGCTACTCTTACCCTAAAATCCTATTTCTTTTTTTCAGTTTTATACACAATTGTATTCTGTTAGCTAGACAAAAAACAGTACAGTAACCATTGTCAATGAAGGACTGGACTAAGACTGAAAGGTGGACATGAGGGATATTTCAATGGTCCTCTGCCATAGTGACAAAACATCTAAACATTTTGACTTGCAGTGCTTACACAATGCCAAAGGGACGAAGCATTTTGGGATCACTGACTGTTTAAATGAGAAGGATATTTAGTTTTGACACATGAGTGAACTGTTTTAGGAGAGGTATGAGCTTTTGCAGGTGAACCATGGTGTTGTGCCGAACCATCCACGTTACTTTGGCAAAAGCAACCAAGAGTGTTGAGAATGTCCGGTCTGTTTCAAGAAATGAGCCAAAGCAATTGAGAAGGATCTTTGCCATTTCCGTGGCACTGACTTTTTATATGGGAAAGGAATTTAGTTTTGAAGCATGAGCGAACAGTTTTGGGAGAGATATGAGCTTTTGCAAGTGAGCTATAGTGTTGTGCTGGACTGTAAGACTGTTTTGCCAACTGATCTTAGAGTTTTGAGAATGTAATTTCTGTTTCAAGAAATGAGCCAAACCAATGGAGAAAATCTGTAATACTCGTTGGTATCGCTCACTGCCATTATAAAGCGCGGATGCGTCAGGATATTTCTTAATATAACTCTGATTGTGTTCATCAGAAAAGAGAAAGTCATATACACCTAGGATGGCTTGAAGGTGAGTAAAGCTTGGGGTAATTTTCGTTTGAAAGTGAACTTATCCTTTAAGATCATCATCATAGAAATTCAAATGATGTGAATATGGTGAATTCTTCTTAGAAGCTGAAAATCAAAGTAAATTAATATTCAGAAACTAGTACATACATATGTATGAGCACCATTGATGTAAATATGAATCAACTATGTTTATAGAGTTCTTCAATCTTGAACTGTTGGAAATAGTCCTCCTTTCTTCTTTTATTATGAATTTGATGTAGAGATACTGTAATTCCTTAAGACCTGCAGGCCTGCAGCCTCACCTCTTGTCTCAGTCTCAGTGTTTTTTTCGATTGCACAAGGCTAATTTGCAACCACAGCATCACTCTTCCAGCACAATGAGAGCGAGAGCAGCCAGGCCAAACCGTTTGTGTTTGCTAGCCGAAGCTTTTGATGGCTGTCTTCACGCACACTGACCCGTGTCCAAAGCTTGTGACTTTGTTAATTCACAGAAAACATTAAACTGCTGTTTATATAAAAAATACTGCTGATTTATTTATCAATTTGTTTTGATTTGTTTGTTTTTGGTTTCTGACCTCCTAGTCTCATTTTTTTCCTAGGTAATAATTGGAATACAAACATTTAATGATCATATGCTCTTCATAAAACATGTTCCTTGTATCAGTCTGTGTCTTAGTAACTGTGAAGTTTTAAGTCAAAGGTCCAAAAACACAAATGCTGTTGTTTTGTATGTTGGTTTTACACATCTATAGTTCAAAACCCTCTACAATTAGAATAATTGCCATTGTTTTTTTGTAGATAAATCTTGGGTAAACAAGTGAAAAAGAATAAGTCACTTTGAAACTTTAAATTTTAAACTGAAAAAACAAATACACATTTTTATTCAGGAAAATTGTCATCTGTTTCAAGTATTTTTATTCTTATTTGATTACATGTTCATGAATTCTATTACATTTTTGTTGGCTAAAACATGGTTTGATAATTGTTGTACTGTCAATTGTTGTACAACACGCTCTATAATAATTGTATCATTTTTCTTGGGCAACAACTGTAGTTTGCAGCTACACAGAAATTAACTACTTATTTTACATTTTTTCCCCCTCAGAAATACATTCCTTGTTCTAATTACAAAGGTTTGATGCTTGTGACATTGATATTAAAGCAGATTTTCTTACTGGATCACAGTGCTGGCCTGCGGGTGGGATGTGGACTTTGTACAAGCATATGGGGTTAATTAGAGAGACTTTGCTCCTGGACAAGGTTCAGTTGATCCACAATGGAGACCTTCAGAATTAGTGGTCTCTGGCCATTTGGCAGGGCCAGATTAGCCAGGCTGTGGGGCTGCAAGATGTATCAGGTATCAGGTGTTGGCCAGCAAATGATCCAGTAGAGAAGAAACAGTGAGACCAGATTGGTTGGTCAAGCTTTGAGTTACCAGAAGATACAGATGGAGAATGGAGTGAAATAGAGAGGGATAGACATAAGAAATGACACAGAAAGAGACAAAGAGAGGGAAGTACAAATCCACAGTTTAAGAACATTACTCATATATAAATAGACACACTATATACTGTAGTATACTGAATAAAGTGTTTGCTTTTCTTTAAAGGGATACTTTACGTCAAAATGAAAATTTACTCACCCTCATCTTCAAACCTTTTCGTTTCTTCTGTGAAAACTTGAATGTAGATGGTCACTCTTTTTCATACAATTACAAAGAATGGAAAAAGAGACTTTCAAGCTTCAAAAAGCACACAAAAGCACCATAAAAATATCATAAAAGTGGTTCATATGACTTGTGTGCTGCTGTATAGTATACTGCAAGTCTTCTAAAGTTATATGATAGCTTATTGTTGGGAACTAATTCTCCTTGACATGTTCATGAAAGAAGTAGTGATGTTCAATTCATGAAAGAATAGTTCATTTGAGTTAGTTATTTTAAATTATTCAGTTGATCAGTTCCCAAAAGCAGTTTGAATGATTCATTCACAAAATTTTGATTTACATCTCGAGCTGAATGATCCAGAAACAATGGTTAACATCTCATTAAAGGGGAAGATTTTCCATCATTTTAATAACGACTTAAATTCAATCTATTACTTAGACAATGCTATGGAATATAGCGGATGCAACATACAGACTTTTGTGATACTTGTCTGCCACCATGCTTTTCAGAGCTTGAGAGGCCCCAATGGGAAATAATTGCTTGCAAACATTTTCGTTTTTCAAGTCATGTCTTCCTAATGCTATATAGTTACATCTTTTTTCTTGGTGAACCTTTAATTCATTCAACCATGGTTTCAGATATTTGCAGACTTTTTCATGAGGTCCCCACAGGGAAAGGTCTGCGCAGAATAACTAAAAACATACACAGTAGCAGTAAATGTTATTTTTTCACCATTTGCGGTGAGCTAAATGCTTTAGTCAAAACTCCAAGCTTTAGTCAAACGATCCCACATAATATTCTGCACATGCTTAGAGATCTAGCACTGGCTTACTGGTGTTGCATTTGAGGTAAACCTAATATAGAGTAAAATAGAATAATGTATTCCATGAGACGGCAATGGAGGCTAAGAGTATGTTTTTGGACGGGGATCAGTTGGGCTACTGCGAATATAAATCAAATGCATGGCCATGCCACGCTGTATGTAAATAGCGCCTTCCAGTGAAATGCGCCAGCATCTTTTCAAGTTCACATAAACAAGGAATTCATGATCTCTGGAGCTCTCAATGGCCCCAAGAGTGCGGCGTTCTCTTACGAGAGCATTTAAGAAACAAAGCTAATTCGAGAGTGACGTCCCGCTCAATGAACTGCCAAGCCAAGGGGTCCCATTTTACGGCTCACTGTCTCTCTTTGCCAACAAACTGTCAGAGAGACAAAAAAAGAAATAAAAGACCAAATAAAATTACCATTCTCTCTCGCTCGTGCTGCGACAAAAAGGCCTTTATTTTTTTGTATTTTCAGCGGTGACCTTTCTCTTCCTCATGCATCTTTCATGCTCCCACTGAAAACACCTTTGAGGAAAAAAAGGGCTTGGGAAGGAAGGAGAGGAAAAGAAAATGTCCCGCAGTGTACAGTACACACCTTTAAATCTCCATGTAGTCTACCCATGTATTTTCATTATGTGTCCGTGCAGTGTGTGCTTGCATGAAAAGAACAGAGCGGTGTGTATGTGTCGGAGGCTTCCACTGGATCAGGTACAGCTCTTCCTTTCAAGCTTCCTCCATTTATGTCACCGCCGGTCCCCCGTCATCCCGACCCGACCCAGAAAAACACAATATCCCGTAAAAAAATCTAAATGAAAAGTGGCCCAGCCCCTGCAGGTAGAGATGGACCAGAGAGATATTCTGCTGGACTCTGTGACAATCCCGCAGGCTTGCATTCTGGGTAATGTCTCCACTTCCACCCCCACCTTCCGCCGTGGGCAGCTTTGTTTCGGGATCACACGCTGTTCTAGGTGACCGCTCAGGAGATGCAGGGGCGCGGAATGCACTGCACTTCCCTGCTGACATTTAGATCTCTTTATTTTCCTCCGGTTTTCAGTCCACCAACAACAACTGGCCACAGCGAAGTGGGAAATGCCAGGGAGTCTGGCCTGGACACGGAGGGGGAGAAGGGTCTTGCTTTCTCATGGGGGCCAGAGAAAGAAAACGCAAGAAGGTCTTCCAAAAAAGACCCACAATGCATTTAGGAATGGTATATGCATTTTTGAGTGCGTGTTTGTAAGTGTCAGTATGTGGGGACGGGAGGGGGCAAATGACCCTAGAGCTGGACGCTGTGTCCTTGTCTCAGGAATGAAAATATTTTCAGTTCAGAATGTGACAGCGGTTCCCGTTAAGTTCTTTTTTGCTGTTGTTATGCTGGCTCATGGACGGACAGCACGCAGGGAGATTTATTGCCTTTCTTTGCCCTCGTCAGAACAATCCTGAACTGTAAATATCGCCGCTCTTATGATCTGCAGCTGTGCTGTCCAGACCAGATGAAACTGAAGACAATATACACTGACAGCTGNTGTGACAGCGGTTCCCGTTAAGTTCTTTTTTGCTGTTGTTATGCTGGCTCATGGACGGACAGCACGCAGGGAGATTTATTGCCTTTCTTTGCCCTCGTCAGAACAATCCTGAACTGTAAATATCGCCGCTCTTATGATCTGCAGCTGTGCTGTCCAGACCAGGACAACTTCCTGCTCAAAACAAAAGATGAAACTGAAGACAATATACACTGACAGCTGTTATGCTTGTCCATTTTACATTAAAAGTAGGATTGTCGATTTAACATGTTAATGTAGTTAATTAACAATATAAACAATGCACTTATGCCCTCTGACCCATATAATAATTCTAAAATAATTAATTTTCCAACCTGTATAAGCTGACCTCAGACACTGAGTGCAAAATTGATCATTGTTAACTGTAGGCCAGTAATAGGCTTATGTTCAATGAAATGCAAATAAAACAAACAATATATTGACTTCTAAACATAGGCGTAATTTGTGGGTAGACATGTCCTCACCACTTTTTGGCAGGGTCGATATTGTCCCCACCACTTTTTAAAACACCTCGTGGCATGGATGTATAGCCTACTAATACAAAAGAAACATCTCTAATTGATAAGCAATTGATTTGTTTGTGTTAAACAATAGGCGATCTGGGGCTGGGATGTGTTGTTTTTGTTTTGCGTGCATATTTCCGCTGTTATCAGTGGTGCAAACAGTGTTCTCTTGGTGCTCGTACACACTGCTCAGTCTTCACACGGACGAGCGCTCCAATCTGTCGCTGTTGCGGCCGTAGACTCTATTCGTTCCGGTGAAATCACAAAACAAAATGCACATAAATGTGTCCCTGCTCTTAATATACAATCACTGAAGAACATCTTTGGTTTTAATCAGAAAAAAATAATAAAATAAATTACATGAGGGCGGATTAGAATCCAGAACCTCTGGCACGCTGAACAAAAATTCTACCATGTACCGTGTTAGATCATAAACAATGTCTGCAAAGTTATGACGCTCAAAGTTCAATGCAAAGGGAAATATTTTCTTTTAAAAATGTATCTGTTTAAAGACTACAACAAATGGCTGGTAGGGACTACAATAAGCTTCTTCCCAGATTAGTGATATCACTAACCCTAAAATTTACATAAACCCTGCCCCCGAGAGCACGTAACAAAGGGGACGAGGCCATGTTGGGCTGCTTTTAGTGAGTTGTAGTAGTAGAGTGTTGTTACCATGCCTTCATGCTTCACAAAAGAGGGTCAATTCAGTGCTGGATTTGCACAATAGATTAACATGACGGCACATGTTAGTCGATGAGTTGAATCAGTTCCACAGCAACTACATAAATTTATCCACTAACCATTCAGAAACGTCCAGATGCATTCTAAAATTAGTAACTTCTTCCTGAGTCTCTCCATCAGTGTCCGACTCCGGTTTGAACAATGTAAGGTTGAACACCATTACTGACAATAGTCATTTTGGCTGCGTGAGATTCTCCAGCTTTGTTGTTCTCCAGCAATGAAGCACGAGCTGTTAAAGCTCCGCCCTCTTCTGGAAAGCTGCTGTGAGCAGCAGTAATTTGCATTTAAAGAGACACACACAAAATGGCGTGTTTTTGCTCACACCCAAATAGGGGCAAATTTGACAAGCTATAATAAATGATTTATGGGGTATTTTGAGCTGAAACTTCACAGACACATTCTAGGGACACCAGAGACTTATATTACATTATAGGTCCCTCTTAAATTATCTTAATTTTGAGGGCTTTTCTTAGCAAATGCATTAAAATATGTGATTGATTTTGATTATTTTGATCAAAAATCATGTTAAAGTTTTCCTCAAAGTTTATCTAACCAAAGAAAAACTTTTTTTAAATATTGAAAAACAGATGTTAACTATAACCTAATGGGAATGTTAAGAAACTGTCATTAACATAAAATTGTTATCATCGAATTAATTAAATTAAATTTTTTAATCAATTGATATAAACACTTGTGTTTTGGGCTTTATCAGCAAAATGGATCATCTTGGACTGCTAGTATAGGCTTATGTTCAATTAAATAGAAATAAACAAAATATTGCTGGATTAATATAATATATTTTACTTATCTTCATTTGAGGGCTTTTCTCATCAGAAGAATTAATATATGCGATTCATTATTTCGATAAAACATTCTGTTAACAGATTTCTGCACGTAACCAAAGAAAAACATTCTTTAACATTAAAAAATGGACGTTTTAAACTTTCACAGAACTGTCTCATATAACATAATGGAAAGAAAATGTTCTTAGAATATAAAATTGTTAGCTGGGATAATCATCAAATTAAGTGAATTACATTTTTAAAAGCTTACAGCCTTACATAAAGACAAAGTGCAATATTTTACCTTGTGTGTTGAACTTGATCAGCAACCAATCAAAAGTGTAGCTCTTTATCCAACTCATATCTTCAATGAGGAAAACACAAAGACAGAAGCTCAGCGCCAAGACACACAGTATTTTCCTGAAAGAAGTCTGGTATTAGTATAGAATGTTCTAATATTGGCCATTATTAATAACCAGATGTGTTGATCCACCACTGACAAATGGAAAATACACAGATGTGATCTTTCATTCCCACATCCATCACATGCACTTGTCTTGATGTTGGCTAAGGACTTTACACACAGTCTCTCTCTTTCTCACACAACCTCATACACACAAATTAGGAGGATTTATGCAATAGATACCTGGAGACTTGTTCTGAAAAACTGCAGTATGAAGATTAAGCTAAACACAAACAAATGAGTTGAAGGAGGTAAGAAAGTGCAATAAAAATGAACAAGTTGGCAATACCTCATATCCCTTGCCAAATATGCAACATTCAGTAAGAATTAAATCTTATCTCTCTAATCTATGGTGACACTTATATCTGCACATATAACTCAAAGAAAGACAATAAAATACATTTTAATGCGTTAATGTAAAAATTATCTTCTAGACTTAAATCTGCAGTATTTACAGTTGTGAGCTTCTCAACCCTGTTCCTCCAAATCCACCCACACAATCCCTCTCCGACAGAGAAATGAATATGAAACAGAGACGGGAGCAACCGTGGTGTGAGTGCATTCGAACGGACCGAGCATCAAATTCCACCTCTCTTCTGCTCCAAGGGCAGCTCGGTTGACATCATGGCCTCCCAAGAATGCCTGCCATCTTGAGTGCTCTACTGGCAGCCGGGTTAGTTCATTCTATGTGTAATGCAAGCGCTGATATTGCGCCCATTCACATTATCACATGATTCCTTCTCTCGACTCATATTAGCTGTGTTGACACACACAACGTTCATTGTATTATTTTAGTTAATCAACGAGGAGGAAAATATCAGGATGTGAATAACTGTTAAATCTATTGTGCTGCTCCAGCTGTTACTGCAGCTCTGGAAGCAGGACAGAATGTTTTGCTCAGTCTGTTTACCTAAAAACGTTTCTCATGAAAGAAGGGGTTTGTTCTCTATAATAAGAACATTATTATGGTCAACATGAACTGCTCAAATCAGTGGAATATTTTACACTTTATAAAATTCGTAAACATGAGGGTTAATACACTTAAGACTATTAAAGTCTTTTTTTTCTTAGTCCACTAGAAAAAACTAAACTTTTTAAAGCATACATCTAACAACATTTTGTAAGTTTTATGCTTACAACAAGAAAAAAGAAAACAAGGAAGGAAAACAAGACAAAAATATGAAAATATTTTTTGCAACATAACTTGCTAAATCAGACTGTACAACAGTAACATGATTAGTATGCATACATTGTAAACCCAAACAGTACTACTAACTTATAAAGATTGAGTACACTGCAATTTAAGTCTGTTAAATCATTGCTGCAACTTAAAACAATCACATTTTCTGTTAAAGTGACGTCATCCATGTCACATTGTTTCTCTAACCGACGTTATCAGAAGAATCCATTCAACATTAAACTGAGTTGAAGCAGATTTCAAGTTCCCAGCATGCTTTGCGTCACACTGTGTAAGTAATTTTGTGTGTTTTGCTCAAGATTAATACAGGGGTAGGTGTTTTATTGTTTAATGTTCTGTTATTTTGGTATTAAAGGTGTTTCTGTGATGTTGAAGTTTTGTAGGGTTATCATCGTGGTGAAGAGTAGTGCCTGTGATTAGGTCGAGAATGGGCTTTAAAACTTCAAGACTATATACACTGTATGTCGATTAACAGTTCATGCAAGTAAATAGTGAGTCTCTTTAATGGTTACATTAGCATATGCTTGTGTGCTGTTGCTAACTAATACTTAACCATAAAGATTAGGTGTTAGTTTATTAGCAAGTTTGTGTAGTACAAAATAATTTTTTTTAAGTTCTACTAAAATAATTTTTGAGTTGTTTACTTAAATGTTTTGAGTATTCTGAACTTATTGGGTTTTACAACCACTGCATCAAAATAAGTAAAAAATGAGAAACATTACGTTTGGTAAACAATATTTTGAAGTACAGTGGACTTAAACATAAAAAAAAAGTAAAATTAAATTTTTTTCAGTTAAACTTAATTGTTATTTATAATTATTGTTTACTTAAAAAATTTGAGTTGCTTTACTTACATTTTTTGAGGTAAACAGTGTCTACAAAAATTTAGTATTCTCAACAATTTTGTTTTATACAGAGTATGGTATAGTAAGCCTACAGTATAGTATAGTATAGTATAGTATAGTATAGTATAGTATAGTATAGTATAGTATAGTATAGTATAGTATAGTATAGTATGGTGCGGTATAGAATGGTATGATATACACTGTACATATACAACATTCAAAATTCAGCTTTGCCATCACAGGAATAAATGACATTTTCACAAGTTCGCCTGCCCATTCAATCTGAGTGGTTAATGGTAAAACAAACTTGGCTTGCTGTCCTCGAAGGAGGCTCGAACCCAAGGATCGGCTTGAGCTCCAAGTTTCTCCAATAAGAGAAATAGAGGAGGAGATGGGGAAGGATGCTGGAAGGTGTAGTCGTTAATAAAAAAAATAGTTTTGCTAAATGGAAATGGGACAAATGGTGTAAAAAGTCCACACATTGCATTTAAATTAACACGCATTTTGATTGGTAACGACAGTCATACGTCATTTCATGACGACAGACGTAACACGACACTGTCATTATTTTTACGCCAGCTAGAGGGTGCATGACTTTAAAACGTAAATATAGGTCGTAATAAGGTGCTTGAAAAACGACTTATAGGGTCGGGTTTTTTTGGAGGACAGTCTCTCCGTTGCCAATTCCAAAACCTCATTTTAGAGGTAGTAATGGAGGCTTGAATAATTTGCCAAAAATAATTTAGGGAAGTAATACTGTAATGTGGTCAAGACCTGCCTAGAACTGCTTTAGCCGTGCGTTTTCCTGAAAATAATTGCACACCTTAGAACATTCGTCAACCAAACAGATTTGAGCATTCAACAGCCCCGTAGTATAATTTAAAATAGAAAACAGTTTTTTTTTATTTAATAATAAATAAATGCAACCTTGTGTATTCCGGGATAATAAAGTATGGTATAGTATGATTTGGTATAGTGTAATATATGGTATAGTAAAGTGTGGTATGTTATTGGTGCAGTACAACATAGCGTAGCACAGTGCAGTACAATACAGTAGTATAGTATAAAAAAATGTATAATTAATAACATTTAACAGATGACCAAACATCCACTCCACCTTTACCTGAGTATTATTATACATAATTAAAACAATGTTTAAATGACTTTATTGGTTAAAATGACCGTATAATTGGAGATATAGCTTGTGTGGATCTACAGAGAGTTAAATGTATAGGTGTTTTTCTGCACCTCAAGGACAAGATGTGAGAGAAATCATGTGGAGTTTTCTTTACTGGAAACTAAGACGAATGATGCTCTTGAGGATGACAGAAAGGAATGTGCATACCTGAGAAAACCTTTTACATCTCATTTGCCGTCAGCCAGATAAGGCCCCATTTCACGGCCTGTTGAATGTGTGTGTGAAGCAGTAAGTATAGCTGTGTGTGTCCAAAGTATGTAGGTGCTTATTTGTGAGTGTGTCTCTCTTTCTCTCTCTCTGTGTGTATCCACTGCTCTCCTCTTTCAGCACAGAGAAACAGAAAAACTTTTCTGTGGACAGACCTGTGGAGCTGCCGAATGGAGTCTGGTGATAGGATCGGTTTACCTTCACAAGCCTGGCTTTGTTATCCGATCTGCCGCACGCAGGGACAAGGAGCAGAGTCAAACCCACCTTAATTCACACAAGATGTCCAATCAGCACCATCCGTCATTATTTTGTTCCTACGTCCCCCTGTCCTGGTCCCTCAATAGCCCTCGATGAGCTGGGATCCGGTTCTCCTCAAAGGAACTTCTGGTCCTGGATTTATTTCTATAAGTAAACATATACACATATTTCTTGAACACATCAGCTTTGGTAAGTGTTTCCTTCAAGCGTAAAGTGAAGTGAAGTGACATGTGGCCAAGTATGGTGACCCATACTCGGAATTTGTGCTCTGCATTTAACCCATCCAAGTGCACACACACAGCAGTGAACACACACACCGTGAACACACACCCGGAGCAGTGGGCAGCCATTGCTGCGGCGCCCGGGGAGCAGTTGGGGGTACGGTGCCTTGCTCAAGGGTCTCACCTCAGTCGTGGTATTGAGGGTGGGGAGAGCGCTGGACATTCACTCCCCTCACCGACAATCCCTGCCGGACCTGAGACTCGAACCCATGACCTTTGGGTTACAAGTCCGATTCTCTATCCATTAGGCCACGACTGCCCCTTAAGAGCAGCGACGGCGTTGGGCCCGGGCTTGGAGGAAGGTGATACCTGCCGTTTGTCTATGCCAAGACTCGCAGTGCTAAAGCTGTATAGAAAAATGAAGATTTTCACTCTGCCGTAGAGGCTCTTTGTGTCTTTTCTTGCCTCTACATCCCCCGTTCATTTTCTCTCTTTCTGCATTCCTCTCTCCCTGGAGGTTAAGTTGTAATGATTGAAATGTGTGTGGATTCTCAGCATGCTTAACGTTCATTATCAGACTGGATTCATCAGTGTCCACTCAGCAGACCCACTCGACCGAAACAGCTGGCCCTCATACCTAACCTAATAAGTCCACAAATATTCAGCTCAGTCCAAATTTTAGAAGTTATACTGCTGAGAGATGCATACAGGGAGATGAATTTAAAAAGATGGTTAATGAATATTCATTCAATGGTAAATGTAATAGTCTTAAATATCTCATCAAGACCAGTAAGAAAGATACCAAAAAAAACAACAAAACAAGATTTATACATTTTCTAAAGGAAATGTGTGTGATGTTTGTCTGTGCCCACACGATGCTAGGATGGTTGCCAATGTGATGTTTTGTGGTTTCTAGGATTTTTTTTTTCTCAGTCTTGTTAAATATAGTTACATTCGGACACAGTTGACTATAAATGAGAGTGACAACTACATAGATAGATATATAGATAGATAGACACTAGATAGATAGATAGATAGATAGATAGATAGATAGATAGATAGATAGATAGATAGATGATAGATTCAATTCAATTCTACAATAGATAGATAGATACTATAGATAGATACTAGATAGATACTAGATAGATAGATAGATAGATAGATAGATAGATAGATAGATAGATAGATAGATAGATAGATAGATAGATACTAGATAGATACTATAGATAGATACTAAACAGATAGATAGATAGATACTGGATAGATAGATAGATAGATAGATAGATAGATAGATAGATAGATAGATAGATAGATAGATAGATAGATAGATACAAGATATATACAAGATATATAGATAGACAGATAGATAGATAGATAGATAGATAGATAGATAGATAGATAGATTCAATTCAATTCTACAATAGATAGATAGATAGATAGATAGATACTATAGATAGATACAATATATATACAAGATATATAAATAGATACTAGATAGATAGCTAATAGACAGATAGATAGATAGATAGATAGATAGATAGATAGATAGATAGATACTATAGATACAAGATAGATAGATAGATTCAATTCAATTCTACAATAGATAGATAGATAGATACTATAGATAGATACTGGATAGATAGATAGATACTATAGATAGATAGATTCAATTCAATTCTACAATAGATATATATATATACTATAGATAGATACTAGATAGATAGATAGATAGATATAAGATAGATAGATAGATTCAATTCAATTCTACAATAGATAGATAGATAGATACTATAGATAGATAGATAGATAGATACTATAGATAGATACTAGATAGATACTGGATAGATAGATTCAATTCAATTCTACAATAGATATATATATACTATAGATAGATACTAGAGAGATACTAGATAAATAGATAGATAGATAGATAGATAGATAGATAGATAGACAGATATATAGAGACTAGATAGATAGATAGATAGATAGATAGATAGATAGATAGATAGATAGATAGATAGATAGATAGATAGATAGATAGATAGAGATTTCTAAAGAAAGAAAGAAAGAAATGGTGATAACCAAATTCCAGACAGATTTCTAGAAGTGGGCAAAGGTCAATCTCTAATAATTTTTGCAAAATGGTTTATGGATTCTCAATAAAGGTCAAGCCTGAGATTTGAAGGTTCAAGACAGCCTGAAAACAGTATCTTCCTCTCACAGGGTGCCCAACACATACTATATGCTTCAACATCAGTAAGTACATGTGTACTTCCCTAGATTTTCACTCTCAGTACACAAGCGCATAAACAACAGGAGTGCATTTTACTGTGAATGAGCCAGATAATATGACACAGTAGCCTGATGAAAAAAAAAAGAAAAAAAAGAAAAAGACAAAATCACAGGAAGAAAAGTGTATGGCAGAGGGAGGCTGTGCGAATTAACGAAAGAATCAATCACAAACCCACATCTGATTATGTGAAGCGGACCATCAACACAACTCATGATCTCTCTCTGTCAACTCCATAGCCACATTAATCACATCAGGCATTGCCAAGCCAAACATGAGAATACTAATGATATTGGATTAGGGTTCAGAGACCGGGTGCCTGGCAGGCTTGATTTCATTCATCGTGCGAGAGGGGAAATACCGCGAGACAGAGCCCTGGGCTAGTGCAAGGTTATCCCCTCCTCTTTTCCCTCTGAATTCCCCCCGGTCTCCTAATTCGACTAATACCGCTGGTTTCCAGGGATGTTATTAATCAATAGAGTCCCTAATGAGACAAACAGCCTGGGGAAAGTCTACACCAGGGGCCCCCACTGCAGCCCATTTATTGTGTTTGAACTTCTTTCGTAAGCACTTTTTTTGACACTCTCTAATCCACAAATCTTGTTTTTTCTCTCATTGGTAAAATTTGAGCCTCTATGCTTCGCTGAGAAGCTCCTGATTACTTTGACTCTCAATTTACATGTATGTCTCACCGCACCGATCCGCTTACTGGCATCCTCGCTTCCCTGATTGCTGTTTACTGGCGGCCACATGACGATTGTGTGCAGCGAGTGCTAACGGCCCTCTCGATCCTCTCGCAATGGTGCAATATGTGTTTATTTGATGCCGTGCGGAACATGAAGAACGGCACCTGCAGTTCAAGCAGATACAGTTGCACTTGTGGTTGTTGTATCGGATGCGTGTGTTCTCTGTTGTATCGGACGCGTGTGTTCTCTGATGTAGCGAGAGGAAAAGAGGGCCACAGATTTTTCAGAGGGGATCAAAAGAACAAGGCCCTTTAATGTCAACATCACAGCTGTGTTTACATAAATGCCATTGGAGAAAAGGGAGAGGGGGTTAAAGAAAGACAGAAAAAACAACATGGATGGGATGACGTAATGACCCTGGGGAAGAAGTGCAGGGTGACCTTTGACATCTTAACCCTGTTTGGGAAGGAGTGATGGCTCTTTTTCCTTTTCTTGTTAGAGCTGTCTACATAGCTGTGCAGCTTATCTTGTAACTCAGCACACCTGAGCAGGTGAATGAGGTAATGTTGAGGTCAGGCACTTGCTTGTGTACCGTGAAAATGAACAGTGGATGACACTGAGACAAAGAGAAAAATAGGACTTTTTTGCTGTAAGATTTTGATATTGTGTCCAAATGGAAAAAAGGAAATATTTCCATTGGCATCACTGTAATCTAGGTACTAAAAACAATTGTAGAGTGCAGAGGGGTTTTGCTGCCATGATTAATAGAAAATTAACACAAACCTTTCTTAAAGGGGTCATGAAATTGAGAAATCAACTTTTCCTTGAGCTTTTGATAAGAGGCCATTGTACTCTAAGAATATCCTGTAAGTTTCAGAACTGAAAACTTCCTTGTTAGTTTAATAAAAGCTTTTATTGACACCAGGCCCATTGAATGACTGATCCTGGAATGTGCCTATCTAGGTGAAACCCCGCCTCTGCAGAAGAAATCAACGCCTACTTCATCATTGCAAAGTTAGCCCCGCCCACTGGTGTGTCAGTGAAATGAGGAGGAGTGAATACAGGACAAGAATAACATTACCTTTCAAAGGATCCTAATGCTAGGAATATGGTTATTTATTTTCAACAATGTGAATGTCTTAGTTCAGCTTTATTTATTTGTATTCGTGATTTCACTGTTGATTCTTTGGTAAATCAATCGCATTTCGATGCAGGCTTTGCAAACAGACTTTTACTATATGGACTCGACAGTAATGCAACAACATGTAAGTAACTGAATTAATTCAAATGCCTGATTCGATATGTAATGATTCATGTACAGTCAAATGTTCTTTGTCTGTATATCCATAGATATAAATGTAATGCAACACTTTTCACAATTAGTTAACCTTGAGAGCTGTAATAGTAAGAACATGCAAAAAGTTTTCGAGAGAGTAATACTTAGCCAATCACAGCAATGGGCATTTACACGCCCCTTAAAACAGAGCATTCAAATCAGAGGGCTAAAATCAGGGTAGGAAAAATGCCTTTTATTTCTAAATTATAATGATTTTTGATGTAAAAAGCATACTAACATTATAAGTGCACCCCAGGAAACATTATAAAACAACGCAGTTCATGACCCTTTTAAAGGTGCAGTAAGCAATTTCTGAGAAATGCTGTTGATATTTGAAATCACCAAAACAAAGCCCTGACCCAAAAGATTCCCACCCCTATCTTGATAGCTCTGCCCCCAAATTCACAAACACGCTACGCAACACAGGCTCCTCCCCCCTAATGAGTGTATACGCCCCTTACTGCTGATTGGCTACAAGTGTGTTTTGGTTCTCGGTCTAATCCACTTTCAACTGAAATTCTCAATAATTGCTTACTGCACCTTAAATAGTGAAACGTTAAATGAAACATTACTATAATTAGCCTAATTTACATAAAAAGATTGCTCTGAAAAATATTGATAATGATTTTATTTAAATACATGCGACTAGTTTATGAATTTACTTCCTGGTGAAACTGGATTGTTGGTGGTTATACTCATAAAAATAAAGGTTCTTTATTGGCATTGTTGGTTCCATGAAGAACATTCATTGAATTTTAAAAGGTTCTTTATATTATTTATATATTATTAAAATGTTCTTCACACTAAGAACTGTTAACTGAAAGGTTCTTTGGGGAAACTAAAGTTTTACAAAGTATTACTAAATCAAATTATTTGTATACCCATGAGCTCCATAAGTTATTACATTTACAGCATTCCTGTAGTTCAAAGAGTAGAACATGCTGCTAGCAATGCCAAGGTCATGGGTTTGATTGCCTGGGAATGCGAGAACTGATAAATAAAGACTTACATTGCACCTTGAATGCAATGTGAATTGTTTTGGATAAAAGCATCTGTTAAATGTAAATTTAATTAATAATTTTTATGCAAAAGTATCAATTACCATGACAATTGCTTTGAAAGTAAATAAAAATATTTTTTAGTTATTGAATATTCATTCATTTTTGTTTATCTTCAAATGAATGTTTATGTATATCTTCTAAATTAATGAGACTTATTGAATTAAATTATTAGACAAACAAAAAATCCCATCTGTAATTAGCAACGAAGTAAAAAAAAAAGGTTAATGATTAATTTTACATAAAAGAAAAAACAAAAGGTAAGGAGAACACAAGAGGGGACAAAACTGAAGATATGAATATAATTTTGAGGAATTTTACCTCAAAACGTGCATGAATGCATTGCCATTTTTCATCTATTTGAGGAAAATAATATTCTAAAATGATTTAGCCTGTTTATAACTCACAGTAGGGCCTTATGGTTAGTTATAAAACCTTTAGTAGACATAAAAACCATCTGCACATAAACTTACTCATAGACAGACAGATGACAGTAATTCAATAAAGGACAGCGAGGGCTTTTAAAGATTTTACTGAGGAAGGATTATTCTTCTTGGAGAACAGAGAGAGAGAGTGAGGAATAAACAGACGGGGACAGAAAGAAAGAGGGAGCATAAATCTGGACAAATAGGGAGACTAGAATGCAGGCGGGTTGGAATCGATAAAAAAAAAAAAAAGAATTTAGGGAGTCTAGGGAGGACAACCTGTGTAACATGGCTACTCAAATGGGTTTAAGGATGTAAAGGAATGATGTAATAAAGAGAAAGACAGAGAGAGCGAGAACAGATTAAAATAATAGTTGTGTTAGCATGTACGCTGATGCTTATTTTCTGTAGCCCCGTGTTTATTATCTATCCATTATGTCTTGCTGTGTTTGCACTGCTGAACTAAACGGCTTGACCGTGCCCCGCTGTCTATTGTATTGCTGAGGCCACAGTAACCCCCGACCACACACACACACACACACACACACCATGCAGGTGGAGTGAAAGAGTCTAACAAAAAGACTGATCTCTCATCTCTTCTATCTGTAGCCCAATCCAGCGGTGAGTGTGTGCCTTCATGTGTTAAATTGGCCATACGCTGTCCTCCCTTTCCTCCCAGTGATCCTGATAAGGAGTATTAACTCACAAACAGGAGCAGACACACTGTTTTATCCACACATACACACTCACAACACAACTGTGTTGTCATATACAGTATACGCCAAACTAACTGCCCTATAGAGAAACATATATACACATCTATTCCAACCTGTGCCCCTGCTCATCTATTTTTTTTTCTTTTCATTTCTTTAGCCATTGTGTCTCTCAAAAGTCAGATTCCAACATTACAAAAAAGGTCTGTTTTGTTTTTTGTGCGTGAGCCACTAGGCAAGAGACAAGAGGAAAATAAAGGGAAGAAAAGTCATATTCGAACTCACATTTCCCACATGAGCTCAATATGTGCGCAAGCCACTAGGCCACAGCTCTAAGGTCTTGTTTTTTGATTACATACAGTATGCATTGAATTCATCTTCCTATATTATCTTTCTTTTTCTTCTGGCATTTTGACACTTTTAGAGAGAAGACAAGAAACAATGAGGAGGGCCAAAAATCTGATTCAAACTCACATTTCCCACATGAGCACAATAAATGCACAAGCCACTAGGCCACAGCTCCAAGGTTTTCTTTTCGATTGCATATGCATTGCATTGCTCGGAACAAATAACCACCCACATACTACATGGCGCACACACAAATCTCACCATCTCTGAAATGTTTTTCCCCTCGGCTCAGTCTGCATACTCAAACGCTGACAGCCCCTTCCAAACACCTCCTTGATAGTTGGATATCTCTACACTGTTACGTCACACATGTACACAATCACACACACACACACACATAAACGGGCCTCTCACTCACGGTCGGACTATAGTACTCATCTGTCTCGTTCACATCTTTCTTTCAGTTCCCGGAGCCTCCAGTCAAGGCAGACGGCTCTGCGAGGGGCTGAAGTCTCTCCAGTCTGCCTGGGTGTATTTTTAGAGCCTCAGCACCAGAAATACTCCTCAGCACCAGCGACTTGACAGTTTGAATGTGCACACAGGCTTTCAGAAAATGTTTATAAATTTCTTGAGCAATTTGGCAAGAACGACAGGACGTGGCCATGTAGCGAGTCAGAATAAATAAAGAAATAATCCCTCACAAAGCCAGAAACTCCAGACTGTTTCAGATGATTTTCACACTTGGAGCATATAAAGCACTCTCTGGGGACAGATAACATTAATATTTCAGATTTCATTGGGGAGAAATGGATTTTCTGTGTAGATCTATATGGTATCCTTAACCCGGGAACACTTCTTTCAAAATTGCATTAGTAAGCAAAAAAACGTCCGGGCAACGCTTATCCAAAGAAACAGCTGAAGCTGATTAATTCTCCGTCAATGGTGAAACCGAAGACGAAATGGTCCTAAAGTAATGTTTAAACGCCTCCTTTCAGAGGTAAATGCCTGCTATAGCGCCATTGCTTTTCAAATGATGTTCAATTGAGACATCATAAACAAAGCGACGTTGTCTGACAGGCCCACAATGGAGGCAGAGAGGCGAAGGACTATATCAGCAGACTCAAATATTGACTTTGAGACACATTAGCAAAACCATTCACCCTCAGCCTAAAAAAAACTCTCATTTAGGGTCTGTCATTTGGATGACCTTTTCCTCATTTGTATGTAAAGCCCCTAATTACAATATCCAAAGTGTTTAACCCTCTGCCACACACCACGACAGATTAGGACTTAGCGTGGAAACGATCTGATTTAAACGCAGATCCGGGTGTCACACAACAGGTCATTAATTGGACATTATTTATCAAAAATTGGCTCATAAGTGAAATGTAATGTAAAATTTAATCAAATAAGTCAGCTTAATCCATCTCAATTTGAATGAATTCTCCGCAGCCAGTGTTTGTGTGTTTAATTTTCCTTTTTTTTCTTCAATTTTTTGTCTTCTGATGAAAATATCCTTTAAATTTGATAAATATTTCATTATGTAATTTTAAATAATTTAAGTCGTTACATATTTATAAATAATTTTGTTTCTTATTTTTGTTAACAGTGATGTACATTAGTGTGTTACATTTTATGTTGTTTAGTTAATGTTTATTGCTTTATTTTAGTGTGTTACCCTGATGGGGTTTTGTCGTATGGTCTCTTACGGTGAACTCTGATTCATCATTTGGCTTTCTGTTGTGCCACCTGTATTATTGTGGTGGTTATTGGTACATTTAAAGGTAAGTTTGGATTGTAAGTAAGGAGTTTGGTTGTTAAAGTATGTATATTAACTCTATATCACTTACATATATAGTTATGTCCTGTAAAACTGGAAACATTAGCTGCGTTTCCGTCACCCTTAAAATTGCACAAAATTATGTTTTATTAACAAAGTTCAGGAGGAGCATGTTCAAATGATCTACCCAATCAGCATAAGAGAAGGCCTATAAATATGTAGCTGACTCACATATGTTTCTCAACAGTTTTTTCTGCATCCCTCCACCACCCCGTCTCCTCACACTTAGAGATACGGGGGAGTACTCAGGGTTTGGGCAACATTTTGAGCTCGGAGCCCTCCCCCGGACAGCACGCCAAATACGCATACTCTTTTACTCCATCTAATCAATTGTAAGTGTGAACTCATGAATTGAAATTGCGAACTGAAAATACGGCCAATGGAAAGTTTTTACGCTTGCATGAGGTGGTTTTTCAGGGAATGCGAAAAAGGAATATTTTGCAAAACTGCTATGGAAACAGTTTTTTCGCATTTACAGTACATACGTAAAAGTCGATCATTCTTTAAAGAACTTGCGGTATGTTTGGACAGAAGACAAGACATTCTTTATTAAAAGACAAAAGAATTATGGGAATAATGGATACTAAACAACAAAGAAATGCCACAATTTATTAAGACGCAGATTTATCAAGAAGCAGATAGGAGGATGAAACATCCAGAAACACCTCATACGTGGTGTAACACCTCATCCAAGTATAAGGGGCTTTCCTTGCCATTGATGCTTGGATAACACGCTTGCGTCTCCTTCGATTAAAAATAATGGCCACTGCAGTGGCTGCGATATACTTAAACCTACTAACATCCATTGCCATGATTTTTGGAATAACTTATCGCGAGAGGATTACGTTTTAGTCAGTTAACGGAAACGGCGTCATTTCACAGTAGTTTTTTATCGACATTTAAAAAATATTGCAAAAGATTTGCGCAAATCTGTAATGGAAACCTGGCTATTGTCACAGTATTTTTTACAGTAAATTTCTGTCAACCACAGCTGCCAGTTTTTTACTGTAAATTTAACGGGATTTTTTTTTTTTTTTTTTACAATGTATCTTTGTTGAATAAAAGTAGCAATTGTTACTGATCCCACATTTTTGAATGGTTTTGTACATATATGCACTGTAAACTCTACTGCTCATAAAAAATATAATTGGTTTGAGTAGGACAAACTTAAATTAAACAAATTAAATTTAAATCAACTGTTAGGAGTATTTAGCACTTTCTTTTGAGTTCATAGCACTGACATATTTTAAGTAAACTGAACTGTTTCATTGTTTTGAGCTGTATGAACTCATTTCTTTTAATTTAGAGTAACTTAAGTTTAACTGAAACTGGGCTGGGATTTCTATTTCCCAGCATGCTTGTTATACAGTATAATGTTTTTTGTGTAAGATCAATGGTAAGGGAGATTTAGTAGTGATTATGTTATGCTAATTTATAAGAGTTTCTGTTAATGTGGGTTTTTGGAGAGTTACCATTGTGGTGACAAGTGACACATGCTTCTTGATTTGAGAGCAGGTAAGTTACATGTTTTAAGTTGTTGTACTTATTCAGTAAGTGCTATAACATACTATTGTTAACATGTTAGCAAATTAGTAAGTTGGCTGAATTAGTTTGTTATAGCTAGCTAAATATTTAAGTTGAGATAACCTAATAATTTTTACTTCAAGTTGGGAGCAAACATGCCTGAGTACTACAAACTCAAAACTTGATAGTTCGCTTACTTAAAATTGGGAACATCATAACTCAAAAAATTTGACGTAACGGATTACCAACTTATTTGGGTTTACAGTGTATATCAACATTTAACAAGTTTTTC
>RJVU01019258.1:4702578-4726871 GCA_003731715.1 Anabarilius grahami | reverse complement strand
TGTGTGTGTGTGTGTGTGTGTGTAAGGGGAGGTCACTAAATATTCGCCACTTTATCCTATTCTTATCCTTTATCTGTATTTTTTCTGATTTTGTCTGTTTTTTTAATACTGCATACAAATTTTTATATATTCAAATAATTATATATGGTCATTATACCATTGCTAAAACAACATCTAATGGTGGCCTAAGACTTTTGCGCATATATATATATTTATACAATACAATACAATTTTTTTTTTCAGTGTATCTGTTAATATTTTCAAAGCTACTATTGAGCTTTTATCAACCATCTGTAACTGAAGTAAATAGGATGTCGTAACTCTCCAAACATAAAATACTCAACACATAAATCAAAACAAACTAACAAGACAAGCAAAGATACGGTGTGTGATTATGAATGTTATGTGCATGCGTTTCCCTGCAGATTTGAACTCTATTCCACGGCAGATTTTATCTCTGACATTTGACAAGGTAAAGGACACCCGAGATTGGTCTCTGGTGACCACAGGCATCTGTACCTGACAGAAAATACCATGCACATCTCGTTTTTTAGCGGGTCATCCACCTACCCTGCCGACGAGCCCGAGAACTCGAAACAACTGGAGATGCCACTCTCATGCCAGAGAAACGGTTTGTGTTTTTCTCTGTCACAACGTGTCTGTAACATCCATTGTTGCGGACTGAAGAAACAGCAGGAATGACAGGAAAGAACTCGACGGGGCTTCCTCAAACTTACTGCAGCGTACGGAAAATTTTGTGGATTGCCATTGATCGCTAAAACGATGTGCCTCAGAAATAACTTGGAAACCATTTCCAGGAAGGCGTCCTTGTGAGCAAATCAATCTCGCTCACACCGTGAGCCAACCTGGAGCAGTCAGCTTCAATTTCATTCACAATGCTTACCCGCCAACCCAGTGCTGCATTCCCTACGCTGATAATTGAGGAACTTGTGTAAATTGCAAACAAAATTATATTTGCCCTTTTCCTTCTTTCCATCAAGAGTGAACACAATGGCCATTTTTTAAAAATTATATATATATATATATATTATATATATAATTCAAAAGTTTCTTCTTCTCCTTTCATAGTCANGTCACTCATTAATCCAAAAAAACGCTGGCCATTTTTGAAACTAAACCGTTTTTATGAGAACACTGAGATTGACAGTTTTGACACTGTTATTCTATGTGGACAACAAAAGCCAAAAATGAGATTCCAGCTCGTCTTTAGTTTGTTGAGCTGACAGTGTGCAGTGAGAACAATTGTTGAATAGATGTGAGGAGTTTGTGTGTGTGTGTATGTGTGTGTGTGTGAGACAGTGGTGGTGTGGTGCGCCCCAGGGCCTGGCTATCTGCGGGAGGGGAAGCAGTGAAATTGTTGCACGGGAGATCAACAGTATCTGGTGTGAAACATGAACGTGTCTTCCAGGCTAAACTGAGATTTTCATGTTTCCTGTGGCCTGGGTGAGTAACAGACACACGTCACATACGCTCTTCTCCCTTCAGCTATTCTCAATCAAGAGTAAAGGTAATCGTAAAAAACGGAGGAAACTGTTTCTGCTCTGGGGAGTATGTTACACAGTTGGCCAACATTCAGCAGAATGACAAAATATGGGAAAGACTTTAAACATCTGTTATTGGAGATCTGGCTACTCCAGGGCAAATTCACTTTTGTGATAGTTTGGCACAAAAGAAATGTCTTATTCACTAAACACCCACAATCCAGTTTAACCAGATGCTAAATATAATAGTGGTACACTGAGTATTTAAGTCATTATCATTCTTTTCAGCACAAACATGCTTTCTATGCAGATCAGGCTTATTCAAGGTCATTTCTACAAAATTTCCTTTAAAAATTGATACATTTTCTATTGATTAGGAAAATATTAATCAAATAATTAAAATTCTGGGTAATACCAATAAGCTGATAATTAATTACATGTTAAGGCTGATAACTGACAAAAGCTAATAAAAGTCTAAATAAATAATAAAAGATAAAACATTGAAAACTATTTAAAGGATTAGTCCACTTTTAAATAAACTTTTCCTGATAATTTACTCACCCCCATGTCATCCAAGATGTCCATGTCTTTCTTTCTTCAGTCGAAAAGAAATTAAAGTTTTTGATGAAAACATTCCAGGATTTTTTTCCATACAGTGGACTTCAATGGGCACCAAACAGTTGAAGGTCAAAATTAGTTTTACTGCAGCTTCAAATTGTTCTACACGATCCCAGATGAGAAATAAGGGTCTTATCAAGTGAAACCATCGCTCATTTTCTGAAAAAATTGAAAATTATATTCCGGCAGTGTAGACACTGCTAAGTGTATTACTGCCCTCCACAGGTCAAAGTATATATACTAGCATATTGCATATAAAAATTAGTTCAAAACTTTGACCTGTGGAGGGCAGTAATACACTTAGCAGTGTCTACACTGCTGGAATTCTAATAAAGAAGAAGAAGAGAGCTAGTTCAAGATGAGCATTTAAGGTTAAAACTTATATAATTTTCATTTTTTTTCAGAAAATGAGCGATGGTTTCACTTGATAAGACCCTTAATTCTCATCTGGGATCGTGTAGAACAATTTGAAGCTGCAGTGAAACTAATTTTGACCTTCAACTGTTTGGTGCCCATTCAAGTCTACTATATGGAAAAAAATCCTGGAATGTTTTCATCAAAATCTTTAATTTCTTTTCGACTGAAGAAAGAAAGACATGGACATCTTGGATGACATGGAGGTGAGTAAATTATCAGGAAAAGTTTATTTAAAAGTGAACTAATCCTTTAACATTTAAATTATTAGTGTTTTTAAATATTTATTGATTACTGATTCTGTCATTATTTACTCATCCTCGTGTCGTTCCAAAACGTTCTTTTTTTTCTGTGGAACATAAAAAATATATACATTCTATGTCTATGAATATGTCTATGTCTATGTTTTTTGTCTATGCATTTGAAGTCAATGGTCACCAAAACAGTTCTATCCCTTTAAGTGAGCATTAGTTGATGGTAAAAGTCATCTAAATGTAAAAAACTGAGGTAAATGTGCATGTGCAAATAAATATCCAATATTGATTGATACCAATAAATAAAAAAATCTCTAATATCAGCTAACCAATATGGTACCAGTATATTGTGCATCCCTACTTATTGGGATAACTATAAGTAGGGATATGATGGGAGCTTATTATATAAACTTTCTATCTGAAAAATTAAGGATTAGTTCACTTCAGAATTCAAATTTCCTGATAATTTACTCACCCCCATGTCATCCAAGATGTTTATGTCTGTCTTTCTTCAGTCGAAAAGAAATTAAGGTTTTTGAGGAAAACATTCCAGGTTTTTTCTCCATATAGTGGACTTGGTTGGTTGAAGGTCCAAATTGCAGTTTCAGTGCAGCTTCAAAGGGCTCTACATGATCTCAGCCGAAGAATAAGGGTCTTATCTAGCGGCACGATTGGTCATTTTCTAAAAAAAAAAAAAAGTCTATACTTTTTAACCATAAATGTCCGTCTTGCACTGCTCTGCGATGCGCCACGCATTACGTAATCACGTTGGAAAGGTCATGGTAGGAGGAAGTAACGCAGTTGGGCAAAGAACTCCATCTCATTTTCTCCTTCAACTTCAAATTCATCCGACATCATTGTTTTACCTTCTTTTGTAAAGTCATTTGACTTAGCCTTTGCATGTTCGCTTTGTAAACACTTGGTACTTTCGCCTACGTCACACGTGACCTTTCCAACGTGATTACATAATGTCTGGCGCATCGCAGAACAGTGCAAGACGAGTATTTGTGGTTAAAAAGTATATAATTTTTATTTCTTTTAGAAAATGACCGATTGTTTTGCTAGATACGACCCTTATTCCTCGACTGGGATCGTGTCGAGCCCTTTGAAGCTGCATTCAAACTGCAATTTGGACCTTCAACCCAGTGAACCTGAAGTCCACTATATGGAGAAAAATCTAGGAATGTTTTCCTCAAAAACCCTAATTTCTTTTCGAGTAAAGAAAGAAAGACAAACATTTTGGATGACATGGGGGTGAGTAAATTATCAGGAAATTTGAATTTTGAAGTGAACTAATCCTTTAAGTTAAGATCTGAAAATTTAATTTAGGATTTTTCACAAATTCGTTTATCAGAAGCAAATCTTATCTTGATTTAGGATTTTATCACTATATTTCATGGGAGTCTGTAATTATCAGCATTTTGTCGTCAAAGTGCCGCACATCATAAAAGTCTTTCCACCATCAAACATCGCTGTTCTACATCTTGGGTCATTAATAAATGTGACGCCATTCTCAGACAGTTATTGTTATGTGATTTTTACAGTTGGCTTTCAAATAATTTTGAAGTTAGGACACCAGTAGGGTTGTCCTAAAGTTAAGACAGTTTTTAGGATTTTTTGTGGAGTTAGAATGCTTCTGTAATACCCCTTTCCTATCCCCAGTTAAGATAAGATAATGCACTTAAGAAATATCATTCTGTAATAGCTTTTGTCCTAAATGAAGTTCTAACTGAAATTGCCATGGTTACCAAACAGATAAGATAGGATTTTAAAGTTAGGATCTTTCTGTAATATGCCTCCTGGGGCCTAATTTTTTATTTTTTCCCCCAGACTATGTGCAAACATCCCTGTCTGTTTTTATTCCACAGTGGCCCAGGGGAAGTGTAATATTGATGGGGCAGGTAAGTAAACATACTAATCTTTCGATGATCAATACAGCATTCCAGTGTCTCTTACTCTGAGTGTACACTTCTCTCACATTCTCTCTCTCTAACCACCTTCATATGCTTTCTTTCTTGTCTTTCTTTTTGTGGAGACCTGCTGCAGTATAGTGGCCTTGGGGACTGGATGAGGTGCCAGAGGCTTGTCTCTTCCTGACATCCAGAACAGATGCCTTATACTAACAAACACAAGCGCCAGCCTCGGCGTCCTCAGAAAACCACCCTCACACTCACTCTCACCTCACCAGCGATACTGACACTCCAGGAAGTCCCCTAAAGCCTCTGAATGTGCAGCTGGCACAGCGGGAGGCCTCATCCCAAAGCTAATCTGGACAGGTGACGTGCAAAACAGCACAGCACCTCTGGACATGTTTCTACTTTATGTTGCTCTTTTCTAAATCCCACACTGAATGGCTCTTCTTTAACTCTCTTGGCAGATATTCAGGTTCTCTGCACATGGATGTCACTCAAAAATGTAATGGCTATTTTTCTCTTTTTTCCTCGTTCTTTCTTTTCAAAGAGGACTTTCAACTGCAAATCTGAATTTACGTGGGAAGTACAAAGGGGCTACTTGAGTATGTTCAAATATGCTAATCATTCAATTTAGCTGAAAGACCAACGCACATAGCAGATAACTTTGATGTGTTCATTTACAGCATGCAGTTTCTTTTAAGTTGTTCTTGTCTTTTGTTGTAGTTAACAACTGTTTGACCCTATGTTGTCTTAAAACATCAATGGGAGTGTTTACACTTGGGTGCTTCATGCGTTTTTACTGATGGGACAGCTATCCGATCATAAAAAGATCAAGTGTAAATGCTGTCCATGCATTTGAGATGGATATCAGGAAATGGTTTGAGCCAATGTATACGTACAAAATACAATACCAGTCGAAAGTATTTGGTCAGTAAGATTTTAAAGAAGGTAATAGGCTACTTTTATTCAGCAAGGATGAATTAAAGTGATCAAAAGTGACAGTAAAGTCATTTATAGTGTCACAAAAGATTTCCATTTCAAATAATTTCTGTTCTTGTGAATGTATATATTAATCAAAAAATTTACACAATGATATTAAAGAGCACAACTGTTTTCAACATTAATTATAACTAGAAGCTAATGTTCGTAAACAAACTTTAATGTTGGCTTGAGAAAGCCTAATGTTTCCTGAGCACCAAATCAGCATATTAGAATTATTTGTGAAGGATCATGTATTCATGAATTCAAAGTAACCATCACAGAAATAGATTACATTTTACAATATATTAAAATAGAAAACAGTTATTTAAAATTGTGACAATATAATATAATATTTTATAATATTATAATTTTTTACTGTTTTTACTGTATTTTCAATCAAATGCTGCAGCCTTGGTGGCATAACCTGATATTGCTGAGTTCAACATGTTCCTGGGTCAACATTTTTGTTGATCCTGGAACAACATTCAAATCAACCAATCAGATTTGAGGGACAAGTTTACAGATTATGTCAAGTTTAGGCTTAAAATCATGAATTGGTGCTTCTACAGTACATCAGTGTTATTCATCTATCATTTCCCTCTGATTTTTGGGATAACTTATGGGTAGGGTTAGGGTTAGGTTTAGGGGTAGGAATAGGGTTAAGACTAAATTTTCAGACTAGAATGTTGTTCCAGGATCAACAAAATATGTTGACCCAGGAACGCATCTAACTCAGCCAGATCAGGACGTGCGCCTTGGTGAGCATAAGAGACTTGTCTTATTGAAAAATACCGACTTCAAACCTTTGAAAGGTAGTGTATGGGTACTATAGTGTAGTGTATTGGTTATCAGCTGATATTAGAGTTTTTTTTTAATTCATTGGAATCAGCTGATATTGGAAATGTAATTGCGTTCATGTGCATTTCCACATTTAGATTGTCACCATCTAATGCTCACAAAACACTAATCATTTAATAACACTCTTAAAATTTAATCTTTAGCAAATCTTAAACTGAATATCAATTTTTTCAGACATTATGATGTGATGCCTAAATTCACTTGTAGCATTTAAAAGGACTGATTTTACTTTTTACTGTTTTATTTTTTTAGACAAAACAGAATTATAGACAAGTATAACCATATAACAAAAATTAGCTTATCAGCTTTTTTTTATTTTATTTTTTATCAGATGTAATTTCAACATTGTTGCATCCCGATTAGAGACAGGTAGATGTAACCCACCCAAGTGTAAATGCCTCTGATTGTTCTCCCAAACAAAACTATGCTCGCACACAGAAGTTCAGGAGCTCAAAGACAACAGCGAAAATATGGCACATAACAGCTGTTGCCTTTGGTACAGCAATCATCAAAGCAATTTTAGCTATTTTTGCCACCCCCTGTTCTTAGTTTTTGTGAGCCACACTTCAGCACAAACACGTCAACAGCCCAAACACCGCTCACTTACACTCAAAGTACAAAACTTTGAATTGACCAGGTTCAAAGTGCACAAAACCCCTGGAGGCCATAAAACAACCCACAAACACATTTAATTAATCTGACATGAATGTGTTACACGTATCCTCCTTTAAAGCTGGGTTATTATTTAGTATCTAGCGTTATGGTTAAATTAAGAAGAGAAACAGGCGCAGCTTGCCTGCATTTTAATTATCCCCCTCTGCAGGCGAAATAAACCCACTTCTCATCCTCTGCCAAGTGGTCCACCACCTACAGGAAAGCAGCAATGCTTCAGTTCTGGAGAGAGATGCTCAGCTCAGCTCCAGCTCCCAGAGTGCCACTGCAAATGTGACCTGCAGATGGGCGGGCTGGAGTCGATGGTCTCTGGTGACAGTCGTGATGTTGTTGGCTATCAAAACACATAATGAAAAACACAGAGAATGAATTAAAGCAGTGCAATAGTTCAATCTAATCACCTAAATGAGTCTGCAGAGAATTTCTGTGCATGTAATATTAAAATGTACTCAGCATAGCAACACAACATGATGTAAAACAATGTTTTTTTCTTGTGTGTGGGGGGAGGGGGGGGGCAATGAAATGGTGAGTATAACAGTAGTGTGATTAAAATTTTTGAAATAAATTTAAGTCTCTTATATGTTTCTTAGAAAAAACCCAAGTAAACTCTTGTTTCTCCTCTAGAATTTAGATAAGTCTCACAGCGTTGGGGAAACATCTTTGAAATTATAGATTGTCAACTACAAGCTAATAATCTGAAGTAGTCAATAGTTACACAGTCTACAAAGACGGTGTCCTGACGTAGAACCAGGAAGCGCTGTACTGTGTTTACAACGTCAACTGCGTAGGAGACTGACAGGGACCTTTCTGGGCCTTGAAATGTGTTATTACATTGCTGGGAGATCAGAAAGCTCTCGGATTTCATAAAAAATGTATTTGTGTTCCGAAGATGAACGAACGTCTTACGGGTTTAAAAACGACATGAGGGTGAGTAATTAATGACAGAAATGTAATTTTTGGGTGAACTAACCTTTTAATAAAAACAAGTGTTTTGAATGATTCAGCAATCTCATTTGTCAAACTTGAACGGGTAAATTTATAACAAATATCACTAAAACTATTTATTAACTAATTAATCATTGAATAGACCAGAAATTTTTATTTACATGAACAGACTAAACGTAACGATTCACTAGAACAAATCAGACTTTCCAACGCTACATATGAGAGGGAGAATCATCCGAACAAATCAGTTCATTAGAATCATTTGGACTCTCCAACAATACAATAGAGGGCGAGGACCATTTTAGAGTTGCTAGAATTAATAATTTGGACCACTTAGTTCACTAATTAATTCACTAAATTGAACAAAGCAAACTTTCCAGCACTACATATACTGGGGAGCATGTTATTATTCCTATAACACAGACTGCAAAGTAGCACTACTGTATTTAGTATTAAGTACTTATTAAGTAAGTAACTACTGTCATGCAACTGAAAAATGGTATGTTGATAGTTTTAGTTACTCCCAACTCAATCACAAACCTTTCTCATATTTGTCAAGATGCCAAAGTCTGCAATCAAAATTCTGAGATGTCATGGAAAAGTTACTTTTGAAATTACTTTCTAAAACTATGGTGAACGTGATTTCAACAAGAACAGCATGTTCCTGGATCAGCATCTTTGTTGATCCTGGAACAACATTTCAATCAACCAATCAGCTTTGAAAGACAAGTTTACAGTTTAGGCTTACAACCAGGGTTAGGTGCTTCTACATCAGTGTTATTCACCTACCATTTCCCTCTGATTTTAGGGATTAGTTATGTGTTTAGGGGAAGGGATTGGGTTAGGAATACATTTTCAGACAGGAATGTTGTTCCTGGATCAAAAAAATATGTTGATCCATGAACATGTCTTACATAACAAAATCAGTGGCCATGAAGCACATGAACTACAATATAAACCAACAAAATTCTTTTAAAAATTCTTCCAGATTATCTTATTTCTTGACTTTTATATGAATTTTATCAGAAACATCTGAGACAATGCTAATACTGATAAATAAAACATATCTGTGAAATTTCCTGAGCAGTGAAGAATATAAAGATATATTTTCCTCTGGGATCCCATCATAATAACCTCCATGGCTACGCAGAAACATCTGGCCCCTTGAACCGCTTTAATAACAAAATGAGAATTCCCTCTATCTTTATATGTCTCCACCTTGTTTGGAGTCTTTTTTTAATAAGTTATCAATTGTGACCCAGCTGCCTGCTTGAGCCCATGAGCTCTTGCACAAACATGCGCCTCGTCATGTCAGAGCTTTTCAGGACAAAGGCAGAGCTAGAGGGAGCAGCAGAGGTCGGGCCTGAGTGCTTGTCTTGTTCTCCTTCTGTTTTAAGCTGATTCACAAGCATTCTAATCAGCTTAAGGCCTCAGACTTCTCCCGAACCTTTGAGAACCTGGCAGGCTCCTTAGATTCCCAGCATCTCTTTCAGACGGAAACGCTCTCAGTTCCGCCTGGTTTGATTGAGACGTAACCCGCAAAAGTGTGCACGAGCACTCGAGAGTATCTGCTGTCTGCACTCAGGTCGTCAGGTGTCATGTCAAGTTACACGGCTGGCCTAAATGTCTCTCTGCAGCACTTTGAAGAGTGCCATGCGTTGGTGGCGGTTTAATTGATAGCTAAGAGGAGTCACAAAGGGGTGAGAGTCAAAGAGGGTGAATTATACTATGACTCACTGCACTGCAAGCATATTTCCACAGAGCCGACAGTAACACAGTGCTCGAATGTGACCTCGAGCATGAAAAATCCAATTCTTGATACTCTGTGAATGGGGAACTGTGACCATCAAAGTGCATTTCACTCACAAGAGTTTATTATCTCATCTGCTGATATTCGCATTGCGGTGAATATCTTGTGGCCTTTCGTATCAAAACATTGTGCTGTTGGCATTTGGTGATTGTGTAGCTAGCGGTGTATTTCTATTTTGGAGTTCAAAAAACAGCACAATATAGAGGAGACAATTACTGTTGGGGAAGTTACTCAAAAATAATTTACGATAAAAGAAAGTTACTTTTAAAAGTAATGCATTACAATATTGCGTTACTCCCTAAAAAAGTAACTAATTGCGTTACTTAGTTACTTTTTATGAAACGTAATGCGTTACATTACTTTTGCGTTATTTTTTCTCACCTGGGCTGGGTTTGCTTATTGGTTTTTTAACACCAACAAAAAAGTTATATTTTTGGCAAATGTTTTTCGGCCCTTTCACACTAAAGGCAGGAACAAACCAAGCTGACGGTCGGCCGTCGGGCAGTTTTTGTTCATCGGCCGACTAAGTTTTCTCAGTGTGTTCCGCACCCTTGGTTTGGTGTGTCAGGCCAACTTTGGACCCAGACGCTGCTGACGTGAGCCAACCCCACAGTCTGCTTTCGTCGCCACTAGTTCGTCAGCATCGGCTTGGTGTGTTCCTGACTTGAAAGTGAAATGAATAAGCCTCAGGCTAAAGGAAATGCATATTTACGCCTGTACAGTAGAAGGCTCAGCTCAAACAAACCTTTCAGCTGTGCTGCCATTCTGCATTAAAAAAAGAATAGGATACAGGAGATGGAAGTTCAATACTCTTATTTCTAAATGTAATCTAGAGTAATTTAATATATTATTGAAGGTTCAGCAGCAAAGGCATTTGTTAATAAAGTGAGATTAAAAACATAAGGTATATTTAATATAATTAATTATTACAGGTTTGCGTAAAATTCTGAGATTGCATTTCACTGTTTTTATTCATTTTGAGGAATACTGATTGTTTTCGTGCAAGTGAGATGAGTAAATGCATGTTCACAATTAGCCTAGAACTACAATACTACTGCACTTTATTTCTCTCAACTTGGGGACAGGAGAGCTGTCGGTCAATAAATGTGAAAAAGTAACTTGCGTTACTTATTTGAAAAAGTAACTTAGATATTTTGTTGAAAATTGAAAAAAGTAATGCATTACTTCACTAGTTACGGAAAAAGTAATCTGATTACGTAACTCAAGTTACTTGTAATGCATTACTACCAACACTATTCACACACCTACCTGGAGCAGTGGGCAGTTATTTTTGCTGCGGCGCGATTGGGGGTTTGGTGATTTGCTCTGGGGTGCCTTAGTTGTGGGTAATGAGAGTGGAAGAGAACGCTGTTCACTCACTCCCCCCACCTACATTGCCATTGGTAAGACTCGATCCAGCGACCTTCGGGTTACAAGTCCGACTCTCTAACCATTAAGCCACAACTGCCCCCATGCTCATATATTTAGAAATGTTGCTCATGTTTTGAATTGCAGCCTATTTATGTATGTTTGTGTTTGACAGAAAGAAACAACTAAAAAGAGAGCCTATTTGTAAATTACGTTTGTAAATTACATACATTTTTATGTAAAACTACTGGGTATGTCTTATCTATGCACATATACTATAGCTCAGGGGTCGCCAACTGGCGAGATGCGTCCATCCGGACCGCAAAGCCTTTTGACACAATTAAATAAATAAATGGCATACGCTATTTAACGTTATTATAAAATCCAATTTATATCATGCACATAAAGGTCAGCTCAGTAGTGCTGTTTGGGTCCTACATCGACACAGGTTTCGATTGCAGCGCCGGCGCGAACAGTGACAGACAGTGAAGAGAGCAGAGAGCAGAGAGCGGCGCACACCGATACAATTTTCATTCTCAAAAATTAGGAAAGTTGACGCTGAAAATCGAGTTTTTCGAGATGAATGGGTGGAAAAATGCGCATTTATTCTTCCTTCATCAAAATGTACGAGGCCTGTGTGCCTCATTTGCTCGGAGTCTGTGGCGGTTGTCAAAAGTGGGAACATTAAACGCCATTACGAAACTTAACATAGACTGTATGCAAGCTAACATAAATGTAATGTGATTTTTTTAACCAGGACGTTTTATGCTTCCATCTTTAAGTTCAACTCAGTTCAGCCTATTTTATTTAATTTTCATTTGAGCTTATTTACATTTTTATGGACTTAAAGGAACAGTACAAATTAAGAAAGAAATGTTTTCTTGCACTTTTTCATTTTTCCAACGCTGGCACTTTACTTTTGCCTGTTTGTGTTTCTGACTGATACTGCTGATGATCTTTTACCAATGCAACTTGAAGCACAGAAGAGAGTGTTCAACATTACATTTAGTAAAGTACACACAATACATGAGAATGAAGATAAAATGTGATATGAGATCTGATTTAATTGAACCAGAGAGGTTTGTGTTCATTGATTGTGATTGTTAATCTCAGTTTAGAAGAAAAGAGACTTAGGTTTTCCTTTTAAGCTGTTAATGTTGAAATGAATTCATGTTGTGCAGATTTAGAGTTGCATTTTGCACTGTTTCCTTCATATTTTTGTCAGACATTGTTACTGGATACATTTAGATATTTTGTACCAAAGCAACTGAAAGGACATACAGTAACAGAAAAGCTTTAAAATGAGATCGATTTGTGAAGGATTATTTATGCTTAAGAGACATTCTTCAATATACATGATAACATTATATTTTGTTCAATAAAAACAAATATTTACACTAATTTCTTTAGTCTGGAGAAAGCCGTCAATTTATGTTTTTACGTGCAGTACATAATTGTCCGGACCTCGGCTGGTGAGGATAGTTCATTTACTGGACCTCAAGCAATTTTAGTTGAAGACCCCTGCTATAGCTAATGTACAATACATGCGGGATGTTTCTCAGAAAGACAACATCAGAAATTGAAATCAAATAGGCTGAAAAACACGTTAATTTTTGAAATGCAATATCAAAAAATCCACATATAAAAAGATCTCTTAGATCCAAAAAATGTGATTTTGAAGAAATCACTGTAACTGTAAATGATAGAGGAATTTATGACATATTTGGTGAACCAGTGTGGTCAGCAAGTATTAAAATCATGCATCTTTTTATGCACTAATATGGCATTTGTCTATTTAAAAACTTTCTTGTTGTTGTCTGGTAAAACTGGTATTTACAGAACAGTCGCTTTCTATTTATTCCTCTATTATAGATAGAACTACGTACTTCACATTATACAAACTCCTTCAACTGTAACCTTGACTGGGAACACACAGCTTTTTCATTTCCTCTTTTTCTTTCCACTATCAGTTATATCCGGGCAAGGGGCTACTTATTGTGTAGCAGATAAGATTACAGGTAGGTGTCTGAAACATTTACATTTTCAAATCTGATCCCACTTTAGAACAAGTAGCAGTGTTTTGGATCTGGTTTTCAGTTGGTCATTTGCGGGTCGATCATCTATTATGTTTTAAAAACCAGCTTGACCATCTTAACCATCTTGTTGTCATCTAATTACCAGTTTGGACCAGCTATCATGCTCCAAAAGACAGCTACAGGCTTTATGCTATATTTTCCAGAAGGTCAGGCGTCATTTATTAATTTACACCCTCTTGTCATTGTTTATACACATATTCTTATGTAGGCAGCCTCAGTATTCAAGACTAGGCCTGCTCAGCATTTACGCCAGTGTTCACTGACAGCACACGTTTAAATTGTAGCGAGATCCTCCCGCCTCACACACACCAGGGTACGACCATGGAATTCTAAGATGCGCGTCTGAGACAGGAAGCAGCACTATGCCATGACAACCGCAGGCCCTGCGCTTGACGTGATGTCAGCCACAGTGACAGGCGGGTTTCGAAGCTCTGCGGGCTACAGACAGGCCATCCTCAGCCCCTGACAGAATCTGTCTTTAGGGGAAAAGCCGCCTCTGTCCAGACGGTCCGGCAGCCTGACCTCTGCGCCCTTGTGCATGTTGTTTACCTTCAGAAGTTGGCACCCGGACAAACACAGGGTTCTGACTGGTCGGCCAGGGCTAGAGGCTGGAATTGACATGGCAGAAGGGGGTTGGAACACCTCGCTTCAGCCCACGGGTCCCCCTGGGTCTGCCAAAAACTGGAGGAGAGAAGTGCAAACCTACTGACCACAGGGTCATCAGAGACTCACTGCTGCGCTGCATTTGAGAATAGGCGAAAATATGTTTTGTTTGACTTTGAGTTGATGCACATTTTCAATTAGATCCTTCACAATGAACAGAGCCTGCTGAGTTAGTCTCACCGGCTGCGTTTACATTGTCAGACAATTTTTTTTTGGCACAGATCAGTACGGAAGCTTCAGAATAAAAAATAAAGCAGTTAACTGTGAGATAATAGTAAAGTCATATTGTGATGCAAGAAAATTGCATTGTGAAATTACAATTATGAGAAGTCGCATTTGTGAGAAACAAATCAATACTTAAAAAAATATTCACAATTATCTTTTTATTAGTTTTTGTCTTAGGTGGAAACAGCCTTTCACAGATCTTGTTGTATGCATGTAAACAGCAAAAACACACATTGGATAGGTTTTTTTTTTCTTTTTCATCCAATTTGGCTCACTTTTAAATATGGTTCTAAACCTGGCGTGTAAAGTACCTGATATCTGTCCATCTGACTCAAAAGGTATGAAAATTCTTTAATCATTTACTCACCCTCATGTCGTTCCAAACCAATATTGCTTAGACCCCGTCGTTCTTCATAGTATCTTCATTTGTCTTCCACAGTTGAAAAGTCCTACAGATCAGTAACGACATGAGGGTGACTAAATGATGAGTGCATTTTCATTTTTAGGTGAATTATATTTTCTAAGTTTAACCCTAGAATGCATAAAGGGGTCAAATTGACCCAGCATTGCTGTGATTTAAAAAAAATAATTTATCAATGAAAGCATTTATTTATTTGATATTCTAGGGTTAAACTTAGAGAATATATATCACCTGAAAATGAAAATGTACTCATAGCAATGACTAAATGATGAGTGCATTTTCATTTTTAGGTGAATTATATTTTCTAAGTTTAACCCTAAAATGCATAAAGGGTCAAACCCAGCATTGCTGTGATTTAAAAAAATATATAAAAATGTATCAATGAAAGCATTTATTTATTTGATATTCCATGAATTCATCAAAGAAAAAAAAACTTGTTTCTGACCCTCATCAATGTAATTATTTTTATATTTCTTGATCATAGGATGGGAAAAAATTATGTATACTGTATAATTACCCCAAGAATGCATAAATGGGGTCAGATTGACCCGTATTCATTTCCTACAGAATTTTGACTCAACAGTATTTTGGGATACATTTTTGTCAATAACAATAATATATATTTTTTTAACTTTATAGATTCGGTTACACTATTTTAGGGTTCAATTCTCACTTTAACTAGTTGCTTATTAGCTTGCATATTACTAGTACCTGTATATTGGTTGTTTATTAGTACTTATAAAGCACATATTAATGCCTTATCCTGCATGACCTTATTCTAAATCCCTTAATCCTACCTAATACCTAAATTTAAACGCTACAAAAACTACCTTACTAACTATTAATAAGCAGTAAATTAGGAGTTAATTGAGGCAAACGTTGTAGTTAATAGTGAATATGTGTTCCCTGTACTAAAGTGTTACCTGGATTACTTAAAAATCTGTTGCTACTTTTTTTGCTCTGAGCCAAGAATTTGCCTCAGACACCAACCCTGTGTTTGAATATGCATATCTCCCTATATAGAAGGTGAAAGCAGTATGTGAAATGAGTAGTATGTCTATTCATAGTATTAATAAAACAGTAGGCAAAAATAAATAAATAAATATCCGGGTGACATACTACACTTCTGCCATGATTCTGCAGTTCACATCCAATGGATACTTAATAGACAATGGGAAAGGAGTCGTGACTGGCAGGGAAATGACACAAATCACTCTATAGCTCACATGACAATGCTAACATGGTGGCGGATGTAGTACCTTCAGTCTGCATTCATACTGCACAAATTCATGCTTGATAATATTCATACTATACACACTTTTGTAACAGTCATGAAGTTCTTCATCAAATGTAGAATCTACTCAGACAGTTTGTGACTTCAGATTCAGTAGATGAGTAGAGAAAGGCTAGAAAAGGACAGCTGAAGGCCTAAAGAAAGGAAGAGGTGCAAACTCTGCCGAAAAGTTATTGCAAGTATTATGTGAAGGTTCTTCCCTGTCTGAAAAGATAATTTTCACATGGTCTGAGAGAAATGTGGGTAGTGAACACTAAAAAAAAAAAAGTGTGTTGAATTTATCAGTCCCACATGAATCAATTAAGTTACACAAATATAAATTGTTCATGTAACTTCAACATAACGAATTATTAAGTAATTTTTAAGTGACCCAATTAAGTAGTCTCAAAGAGAAATTTAGGAGGTTCCCTGACATGATTAATTCATCCAAATCATCCATCCATCCATCCATCCATCAATCCATCATATTCTTTCATTCAATTCAACTTCATATAGTGGTGGTCAGAATTATTGGCACCCTTGGTAAATATGATCAAAGATGAATGTAAAAATAAATCTGCATTGTTTATCCTTTTGATTTTTAATTCATAAAATTAGCAAAAATCTAACCTTTCATTGAAGGAAAATAATTGAAAGATTTTGGATATTCTCCAAAACACATTGGCCACAATTATTGGCACCCCTAGAATTTTTTATGAGTAAAATATCTCTGAAGTATATTCCCATTCATATTTAATATTTTTATATATATATATTTTTTTTGCACACCAGGGTGATCATGAACATGAAACACCAGGGTGATTCATGATCAGGAGTATAAACATGAGGAAACACAAAGGCCAAATTCCCATAATCATTTATCACAATGAGTAAAACCAAAGAATATAGTTCTGATGTGCAGCAAAAGATTGTTGAGATTCACAAAATAGAAAGTGGCTGTAAGAAAATAGCTAAAGCATTGAAAATCCCCATTTCCACTATCAGGATAATAATTAAGATGTTGCAATCAACTAAAGATGTTACAAATCTGCCTGGAAGAGGACGTGTGTCTAAATCGTCCTAATGCACGAAGAAGAGGAAAGTTTGAGTGGCCAAAGACTTTCCAAGGATAACAGCTGGAGAATTGAAGAGATTATTTGAGTCTTGAGTCTCAGAAAGCCAAAAAAAAAAGATCAAACAGCACCTACATCCCCAACAAGTTGTTCGGGAGGGTTTCAAGAAAAATCCTCTGCTCTCATCCAGAAACAATCTCCAGCATATTCAGCTGTCAGACACGACTGGAACTTCAAATGAGACCGGGTTCTATGGTCAGATGAAACTAAAAAAAGAGCTTTTTGGATAAAAGGTATAAAAGGTGGATAAAAGGTACCCCATGCCCACGGTTAAATATACTGCTGGATCTTTAATGCTGTGGGCCTATTTTTCTGCACATCTTCCTGGACATCTTGTTCAGATACATGGTAACATGGTATCTTCCATCAGAACAACGATCCAAAACAAACATCAAAATCAACTCAAAAATATGTCACTGAGCACAAAATGGAGCATTTGGGATTTTTCTAGTTTAGAGTTTGTTTAGAAAAAGTACAACTGCATTTTAAAAAGAATACATTTTATCTTTTGTAAGGCACATATATAAGGCAAGAGGACAAATAAACATGTTTGACATAAAAAAAATGGGTATCATCAGTTATTTTAATTATTTCATTAATAGTATCAATAATATATTCAATAATAACTTTTTTGATGAAAACAAACATTAATTCCAATAAGCATAATTTTGGCCCCATTTATGCATTCTTGTAGGTTTTTTGGTTTCTGCATTAGGGTTAAAAAGCAATATCCGATTGTTTGCAAATGTGTTTCCATTGTTACATGATGTTACATGGTCTGGAATAAAATAATCACTTGGTGTACTCATGGGAAATCCTACAGTACATGTCCAGAAATGTGTATTCCCAGTGTATTCCCACTCAATTGAGTTATACTATTCAAAACAAAGTTTTTTCAAACCCTTAAGATATTTCTGAAGAGATGCAAAATAATATCATATTCTGTGGCGTTCACTTGTGAGGAGTACTACTAAACAACAAATCAGTGATGCTAGTTATTGCAGTTGGCGGGTCATTAATGTAAATGCAGTGTAAACAGAATGTAAACAGACGAGACAAAATATTGAATGTGTCAAAATAGCAGATGTGTGAATTAGGCATTAGTATAAATGCAGCCACAGACACTTTTTCCATTATGTTTCATCTAATCATATTTTTGTTATCTTTTTTCCTGTCAAAATGGTGTGTTGAGTTAATATTGTGCATGGGTGTCTTTTACAGTCTGAATACATTTGACCTGTCACTGGCACAGGTTAAAGAGAATGGACAGCAATTACACGCAAACCCACAAGGTTTTTCAGGTTTATGATCCATGCTTTAGATTCTCATGGGAAGCATTAACACATGAATTATTATGCAAAGTTATTCAATAGATGCATAATTATGCAAAGTCATTTTAAATGACAGCCAAGTCTGTTGCTTCACGTTCATTGTTTTGCAAATGCGACTGATGATTCCGTTATCTGTCTCTTGCTTAGCAACACCTGTTTAAGTGTAATTAAAACAAACTTTGACATGGGATTTTGACTGTGGCAATCAAGACAATCTTAAAGCACGCTCAAAACTCGATAATGATGGTGTAATGGCTGCCCAAAGATGAATTTCCAAACATGCATTTTCAAGCCTCGACAAAGCTTCTATCGCTCCTGCCTGATAGAGCGAGAGAATGAGCTGTAGAACAATTCACACAGCCTTGCTCTAGTTTAATGATTAAGTCTTTCTTATACATGAAGCAGCAAGCTACACAAACTAAGCAGTATTAGACAATGAGTCACTGGGAAATTGTTGGATTGTGTTGTTTTTAAAGCTAACCTATTGTGATTCATCTTTTTGGCCTTTTCAGGACATTCTCTGAATATTCAGTGGTCTTTGTTACAGGAATCCAAAATTAGTCAGCAAATCAGAAACTAGCAAAAAACATTACATGCAAGTCACGTTGGGAATACGCTCTTTCTATAACAACTCACTAAAACACAGATGAATGATTAAACATAACAAATTAACAATATTGTGCATTATTACACTATTCATTATATTGTTATTTCAGGTGACCAGCTTTTCACCAGTGAGGGCAGTCTTGACATTTTGTTTTGTTAAATGTTGAGATATGTTTTATAATATACGATGCACTTTCTCAACAACTAAAGTTATTTTCATCTACTAAAATTAGATGCAATTTTAGAGGAGTAAAACTGACAAAAACAAATGAATCTGACATGCTGTAACATTGACTAAATGCATTAATATAATCTCAGAAGAAACCAAAACAAAACCAAACAAATCAGATTTTCCTAAAATGAGTTAATCACCTAATGTCGCATGCTGCCTTTTATTATCATCAGACATCTGTCTTCATTATTTTGTAATGCCAGTGCTTTCTAATAATCTTTTTGTCAGCTTGAACAGAGTGAGAAATATGATCAGGGATTATATTCTAATCTGTATGAATCACTTGATTTTGTACATTTAGGGAAATGCTTGATGTCCCTTCAATGAACCGCAGCAGTTAAACGCTGCTCAAAAATGACATTTATTGTGGTGTTCAAAGGGACCCAAAAGAACGGCATTTAAGCATGTAACCCTATGAACTTTCTCGGCTCTCTCATTGGCTGCAGGCTACATGTAGTCCAAGTGTGAACCAGCATCTTTGAGAGTACATTCAGCGACATCTCTTTAAAGCTTTTTTGGGGGTGAAGCTCAGTAAGCGAGAGCAGAAATAAAGAGAAGTTTGATAATCCCACAGGCTAAACGGTAATGTAAGTTAAATCCGACCTAATAGCTCATACCCAGCTCTCAAAGGGTCAAAGTCAATAACCTATTACATGGATTAAAGGAGACCCTCCATCTCACATATGGCTCTTCACCAGCCAACAAATAGCTTCTGATTTTTATTCATTGGTTTCTATCACAGGGAGATAGTTGGTAAAGAATGTGTCAGAATCAATCTACGGTCAGATACAGAGACTCCAACGCATGCCAGTCCCATGCTGTTCACTTTAACACCAAACCCTCCACACAAGCACAGAGAGAGAGACAGAGAGCGAGAACTGAAGGGAGAGATTGAGAGAATTCCCATTCAGCTTACTATCTTATGCAGCTGAGCACAGACCAATGGAGATCAACAAGATGAGGCAGTTGGTGAAACACTGAAAAATACCTGGGGTGTTTTTAGTACACTAAAAAAAATAAAAAATAAAAAAAGGAGATATTAAACAGAATGTCCCAGCTGCTCTTTTCTATATAATGACTACAGCTGTATTTGGTCCCCATTAGTTTTTTAGCAGTTTAATTCTTCTTCTTCTTCAAATTACTCTTCATCTGTGACTATTGTGTTGAAATGCAGCTTAAAGGATTAGTTCACTTTAAAATGAAAATTAGCTTNAAAAAAAGGAGATATTAAACAGAATGTCCCAGCTGCTCTTTTCTATATAATGACTACAGCTGTATTTGGTCCCCATTTGAATTCATTGAATGGAAAAGAGTAGATTGAACATTTTATTTTTGTGTTCCACAGAAGTTTAAAATCCCTTTTAGTTTTTTAGCAGTTTAATTCTTCTTCTTCTTCAAATTACTCTTCATCTGTGACTATTGTGTTGAAATGCAGCTTAAAGGATTAGTTCACTTTAAAATGAAAATTAGCTTTACTCGCCCTCAAGCCATCCTACAGTAAGCGTATATGACTTTCTTCTTTCTGATGAACACAATCGGAGTTATATTAATAAATATCCTGACGCGTCTAATGCATTTGTGTAAGAAAAATATCCATATTTAACAAGTTATAAAGTAAAATATCTAGCTTCCGCCAGACCGCCTTCTCTATTCAACTTAGGAAGCAACGTCAGTTACGCTTTTTTCTTAATGGATTCGTTTACTTTCAAATAAAAATTAGCCCAAGCTTTACTCACCCTTAAGCCATCCTAGATGTATATGACTTTCTTCTTTCTGATTAACATAATCAAAGAATTATTAATAAATATCCTGACGCATCCGAGCTTTATAATTGCAGTGAATGGGGGTCACTATGAGCTGAAGAAAGTGCTTCCATTCACAACCATCCATCATAAATATGTACTCCACACGGCTCCGGGGGGTTAATAAAGGCTTTCTGAAGTGAAATGATGCGTTTGTGTTTATATTTGTTGCATTCACTGCCATGCAGTGGACTCTTGGACTCATCAGTATTTATTAATAAAACTCCAATTGTGTTCAACAGAAGGAAGAAAGTCATATACACCTGATGGCTTGAAGTAATTTTCATTTTAAAGTGAACTAATCCTTTAAGCCCCATTTGGACGGTAATTGTTTTTAAAATGAAGATGTGACGGGACAAGTCAGTAATTTTATTGCAGTCTGATTTGGAAATGTCAAATTATCTACTGTTTTACGAAATTTACAAATTTTACAAAAAGACACATTGAAAATGTAAGGGCTGCCTGTGTGGTAATCAGAAATATATCAAATAAATGTTTGAAAATATTCTCATTAGGCAAGTTGCATCACCGCTTCAACACTGAGAGACTATTGAAACTATTGAAAACATAAACTATTGAAATATTACACTAATGTCAGCAATATGTGCTTTAAAAAAATGTAATATAACATTTTAATATATAAATGTGTTTCATATTGTATACATGAACATACACAACTGGGTCAGTAATATTTTTTCCCCCAAAGAAATTAATACTTTTATTTGGCTTTGGTGCATTAAATTGAAAAGGAAAGACCATTATAATGTTACAAAATATTCTATTTCAAATAAATACTGATCATCTGAACCTTCTATTCATGAAACAAATGCATCACAGTTTCCACAAAAATACAGTCAACCCAAAATGTATTCATTTCATTCATTAATACAGTTTATTCACTATAGTTTAAAAAATGGTAATAAATATCTCAAGAGTTAAACTGTCAGAAAAAAAAAAATCTTAATTATGTCAGATAACACTAAAGCAAAACATGGTCAGGTCAAACTGTCTGAATAGTTTTTGGTTCCAAATGTTTATCAATTTTACTGGAAGTCCACTGTAGGAAGAATTTTTTAATATAATATGTCACAGTTTACTTTATTTTGCTATCCTCACTTACATAAATTAACTATATTGTCCTCCACCCACTAGTAAAAATATATCAAAAATAATTTTTGGTTTGACTGTATATTTTGACACAAAAACATTGATAATAATAAGCACCAAATCAGCATCAGAATGATTTCTGAAGCATCAAGTGACATTACAGGGATAAATTACTTAAAATATTTAAATAGAAAACAGTTAAGTTATATTTCACAGTATTACTGTTTTTACTGTATTTTCTATCAAATAAATACTGCCTTGGTGAGGATAAGAGATTTCTTTAAAAAAAAATGTAAAAGATTTTACTGAGCCCAAACTTTTGAATACTAGTGTAAATACAAATAAATCAAAATTATATTTTACAATATTTTACAGAATGATTATCATACTCACATGGCTGTGGAAAATTTCCAAGATGGCAGAATGACAGCTCGATATCTGAATTCATTGACATCCGAACACAGACTTTTCAGCAGAATATACACCACATTCACACAATGAAACCACAGTTTGAATGGAAACAAGACCCCCATGGAAACAATTCCACCTGGAGAGTTTGTTTTCTTTAATATCACAAACATTTAGTAGAGGTATTAATTCATCAGAATTTTTGTGAAAGTAGGACAGTAATCCTCAAGATTATACAATTATTTTCTACCTGGGTAAAAGCGTCAAGTAATTACAAAGCCTCTCAGACACAAACACAATATTGGGCTCCTGTAACTGTTTTATTGCACAAACAATATACTTCATTTGTGCAAACAGTTCATTGTCCACTGGGCTTGTAGTGGCCGATAATTGATTCATGTGGGTGATTTTCTTAAATGACTCACTGCTCTTCAGGGAAAGGTGCTACTATGGGCTAATTAAAGGAGGTGATTATTGCATAGCTACAATGGGATAGTCAGGTTGGGAAAGGGTTGCAGAGCATGAAAAGGTTAATGATTATCTTCTCCAACACTATAATGAGATCACTAATCACCTGAGGCAAGGAGAACTTCAATACACTCTCACAACTAATATAAGTTCTCTTGCTGAATCCAGATATCTTATCAAACAAACAAACTATCCATGACTAGCTTGATGTAAACATGTTCTTTGTCATTCTCAACTCTATTTTTAGGTGCATTTGTTTACAAGGGATTTCGCTCCATGAGGGGTATAATGTATCCTGACATCCTGTTTATGACTGTCTGATGGCTTTTTAAAATGAGATTAAAGTCACAGAGAAAAAATTGATGAGAGGACAAAACAGAAAAGAGGAAAGTGTAAGATTCTGCAACTCTTCCCTCCACCTCAATCCTCCAAGAACTTCTCAGCAGAGTTGTGTTGACAGGAAAGTAAAGTACATTGATACATTTGAGTGAGAGCAAGAACTTGTGCCTGAAATAACAATCAAGCTTTGCTGACAGCCATCCACTTTTCTACCTGTAAACATGCACAACAGAGTCCAGATAGAACAAGCAACATTGGGGCTCAATGTCTTGACATAATCAACACGGCACAAAAAGAAGGAGAGCGTGAAAGAAGGGTAAAGAGAATGCTAATTTTCAAATTTGGTAATGCTCAGAAATTGATTTTCCTTCGTAAAATGTCAGCAAAGAGCAGTCGGATTTGGGCAACCATGAGCGGAACTCGAATACTGGCACAGTTTCACAACCGCACTCGTATGAGCCAAAGGAAATGACAGGCTCCATTCACCAACATCCCTCATAAATTGACACGACAAATAAGCTGGAAAATGAGAATAAAAATTCAGAGCTCAGAGCATTAGCCGGGGTTTGAGCTGGAGTAAGAGTGCAGGATAGGAACCCTGGGGTTGGGAGATGGATGTAGACCACTGAATGGGAGAATGTACCTTAGCGATTTCTACCTGCTGGGTCAGCTGGCAGGAGGAGTTCTGTTTATGCAGTCCGCTTCCTCGACAGCCCCACCACGACTAGAGCAGCAGGACTCTCTAAATTACCAGTGCACAGATAGAGCATTGTTATGTACAGCCTCGGTGCTGTGTATATGCCACTGAAGGCCTAATGGAGCAGGAGAGTTAGAAGATGGGTAAATGACATACA
>RJVU01019258.1:4685163-4699925 GCA_003731715.1 Anabarilius grahami | reverse complement strand
AGTATCCCATACTTTTAGCAAATGAGCCAAATCTTACCAGGCTTTTCTGGATTAATTACCAGCTAAATACCTCCCCTCCTTCTTTTTTAAAACCTTATCAGCTTCTACACCATTCACAACCTGAAAAACGGTGGCCACTTTCCAACAGGACGGAGTTTCTGCCAAGCCTGAATTATCATATTTGCCAGGAGCACTGCATATTATTTACTATTTTCATTTGTTATGCTATAGCCATGTTCTTCAGAGTTTAAAGGGCAAGAAACTAATGGAGCGTTAATAGGTGGGCTAGAGTAGACCATGTGAATTGATAAATCTGTGAATTCTCTCATATCTGTCAGATTGTTCAAACCTTGCCTCCAGCAGTCTGTAATAAAAACACAAGGGAGTGTGATTATAAATGAGACTCTTCCTGACTGCTACATGCATTACATTTGTGTATATATAGATAGCCATTTGGTAGTCACTATGTTTTTTTTTTGTAATAATGTGTTGAACTCCTCAATGGCAGGTCTGGAGGTAAGGACAATAGTTTGTTTATAATAAAATAAAAATGTATTATAGTTTATGTTAATAAAAATTAACATTTTATTCTTACGGTACAGGTACTGCCATCCTGTGAAGTGCACAGGTACTTATGGGTGTGTGTGTGTAACTAATAAAAATTCTTCTGATTTTAAAGACTGATTTTATTTTGAATAGGTATATTAAAAACTGACAGAAAATCAATTTTAAATCTAAAATGGTCAGAGCAGATTGTTTCTCTGATGGTCGGAGCAAGTTGTGATAGAATTGCATTTTTGAAGTACTACAGTGGTGATATAGCCTTTGAATCTTAATATCAATCTCACGCCAGTCTGATTTCTAAAGTCCTTCACTGGATCAATGCATCTTTTTACTGTTTATATTGCTTCACATGCCACACGTTCCAAGCTTTCACCTCTCTCTTCACATAATACATCCAATTGTACTTGCTCAAAGTAGCATATCTCCAGTATCAACATCATCATCCAGATTCCTGCAATGACAGCCAAAGGCAGTGGTGATGATTTGATGTGACAGGGATGGTTCACCCAAAAATGGAAATTCTGTCATCATTTACTCACCCTCACGTCATTCCAAACATGTACAATTATCTTTGTTATTTGATATTTTTTTATATATTTTGAAGAATATCGGACTGTCAATGTACACTGAAGAAGAGATTCTATACATACTCAGCAAAAAAAGAAATGTGCTCATACTTACACTTGCTTATTGCTCTGGCCACATCTGCAGTCCTCATGCCTCTCTGCAGAAGAACTATGGCATGTTCACGCCGGTGATCAGGGACCCTGGGCATCTTTCTTCTGATGGTTCTCAAAATCAGCAGAAAGGTCTCTTTAATGTCCCAAGTTGTTGGAACTGTGACTTTAATTGTCTACCGCCTATAAACTGTTAGTGTCTTAAAGGGAGAGTTCGGCCAAAAATTATCCCATGATTGAAAATATCCATATTTACAACTTTATAAACTATAATAACTAGCTTCTAGCAGACGGCCGTACGCATAGATTTACACCAAAAGAGTAAACTCTTTGATGCCTCTCGCGGCTCAAACAAATAGGGCTGTGCAACAAACTCAAGCTCCTCTTCAATCATATCGAAATCCTCTGACATTTCTCTTTAAAAGAAATCTTGTTTTAGACTTCTAACTCATGACCGGTGTTTTGTTTTGCTCTATCCTCTGCGCTTCCGAGTTCATCAATATGTCATGCGTCAGGTCAGGGGTCACTCAACCATTGTAAATCGATGCATATGGTTGTCTGCCGGAAGCTAGTTATTATAGTTTATAAAGTTTTAAATACGGATATTTTTCTTACAAAATCCCATCACTTCACCTTTATTATCCACCTTTATTAACCACCTGGAGCCGTATGGATTACTTTTATGATGGATAGATGCAATCTTTTTGGGCTTCAAAATACAATGCCCCAGTCATTACCATTATCAAGCTTGGAAGACCCAGGCTGTATTTTAATATAACTTCGATTGTGTTCGCCTGCAAGAAGATGGTGAGTGTGGTGAGGGTGAGTAAATCATGGGATAATTTTCATTTTTGGGTGAACTATCCCTTTAAGGACTTTTCATTGCATGTGCAATAATTGTTCACGGTTCATTGAAAACGCATGAAAAAATATGGTTTACACCATTTCCAATAAAGATCTGTAAAGCTTATTTGGATTTTGCATAATAATCTTTAAAATACAGAAAACTCCCGAAAAAGGGATGTTTCTTTTTTTTGCTGAGTTTAGAAGTCTTCTGTCAGGTGCTTCATAAAACATTTAGGGGTTACCATCATGGGATCATTTTATGGATTTAGTTTTAATTATTTTTTTATTTTGATTAAAAGTTATTAATTAAATAGTTTGTAAACATATTTTAGTAACTTTGCAACTACATGACAGCTTACTCTCATTCATTTGCAACTATATTTTAAATAACTATCATTAAGAGTATTAGACTTTTAGGTTTGGGTAAATAGAATAAGTTGACATGTAGTTGCAAAGTTACTCCTGTTCAGTAGAATGTCTATTGGGGAACATCAAAATAAAGTGTTAGGAGATATTAAGGAGAGTCTACTAATACTCTAATGAGAGTTAGTTGGCATGTATAGTTGCAAAGTTACTTAGAGTTAGTAGAATGTCTAAAGTGGACCATCGAAATAACAAGAGTGTATAAACCCAGATATATATATATTTTTTAAATATCTTTTTTGTTACACAGAAGAAAAAAAGTCATAAATGTTTGGAACAAAACAAGGGTGTGTAAATGATAACAGAATGTTATTTTTGGTTGAACTATACCCTTTAAGTGTGAAAACAAGAATCACTGCACTACCTTGAGTGATCAAGCATGTCTGTTCTCATGAAATGATCCGTACAGTCACACAGCTTTACAGTTGTTAGTGCAAGTACGTGACTGCAGTGCATCATGGGAAAGAATGACATGCCCTCTTGACAGCCTTTGCCTTTCCACAAGCGCAGACAAAGAACAGAATGAATGCTGAAAGAGATTGCCATGAAGATCTGAAATGATCAGGATTACAAATCTGAACAAAGACAAACATCTGAAAAGAAACAAGGTTGTTTTATGTTTTCTTATTGCATGGCTGCACATAGAACCAGACCCGTAAACAATTAGGAGTGTTCTTAATTAATTTATTTTTTTAGTACAAACAAAGAACCCAAGAATCCAAATTAACAATAGCAAATACGATCATGGCCATATGAGTGTCTAGCATTATTTCCGGAGAGTTTTATTCATAAAATTCTTTATCCATTCTGTAGAAGTGTGACTATCGCTAAGATTGAGGTCAGTTATTCCACTTCATGCCATCAAACGTATCATGCGCTTACAGATTCAGCTTTGATAGGATGTTGTTAAGAGCTTTGTTTCTAAAGCATCCAGGGGAGTAAACACTCATCCAAACAAATCTATTTTCATCCTCTTTTTCCTCACATCAATCTAGAGATATTAACTCAGGAATGTATGGGTAGAAAATGAGGCCTAATACCTGTCTCAGCATGTCAATCAAGTGTCACGATTTGACAGAAAGTACATTATCCTCCAGGCCTCTGAGGCCGTGATGTCCACGGCGCTAGGACGAAGCTTCTGGAATGGGAATGGCTGATGAGCTGTGAAAATGACTTATTAAGTTTTCAGATGCCATATCTGTTATGTCAGGGGAGAAGATTTCAATTTAATAGAAAAAAAAATGGGATTTTATACCTATTCAGAGGCAAAGTGCAAACTTTGAGAGCCTTTGTTATACATAACCGGTGATGGTGAAGAGCTCTCGGAATGAAGAATAATTGCTAATCTTGCCCTCCATGACGACAAGCACTCCGGTTCCTCTGAAGCTAAGTTATCCCTGGGAATTAAAATGATTTTTTCCCTTTTTTTGGAGGCTTTGTGTCTCCCCGAGTGGCGGTTTCAGATTTCACGTGTTAAGTCAGAGATTTTAAGAAGACATAAAGCACAATTGTTTCTTGATTTAATTATCTGATATCATTGTGCGGCCGATGCTTCTTCAATTAAATTCATGTTTCGAAGCAGCTTTGCCACTCGCGGCCTCAACCAAAATCTTTTTTCTCATCCCTATAAATCTCTTCCGTCCTCAAGGTCCAGCAGATTATTACTTTGCGCTGCCTGTCATCACTGACACATTTCTAGAATATTCTCCTACTTTTAGATCAGAATCGCACCCAAGGCTGAGCTTTTGTGCAATTTGAATGTAATTTTTGGCATGATCTTAAGATAATAACATTATAACCATGTGTGCCAGTCCATCACCTGAAGCTCCCTCATCTATGTAAATAGTCAATGTTTGCCTGCATTGCTGCAAGGACAAAAAAACTCTATTAATAATTTAGCTGTGCAGCATACTGCACTTGTTACATCTTTTATGACTCATCATAACAGACTCTCTAAAAATAAGATTATTGATATTTTAATTTATTATTTATATTTTTGATATATTATATTAAGATTATTGAATGATGTGAGGGTTAACATGAGGTTTCAATAATGTTTTTATTGACCAAAAGACTCTTTTCTCATCATACTGTACTGAGTCTGACCTGTCATTTTGAAAGAACACACACTTCTGCTGAATACATTGTACAGAGAAACTCAGCAAAATCTAATTACTGCACACCAGTCCAGACCTGAACACCATTCAGAATTCAGAATCGACATGGTTTTAATTCAGGATTTGAAATATAAATTGAAGAAGGAGTGTCCCACAGGATATTGAATCTGAAATGCAATAACAGAAAGAAGAATTTGCTGAATACAATTCAAACAAATAAAAAAAGTCTTGCAATATTATATATATATATATACACACAGTGCACAGCATAAATGAGTACACCCCCTCTGAACAAATACAAAAGATGTATTTTTTTTATGATCACCAATACAATTCATGGAAAGATGGCAAAACTAAAATGTATTAAACATATACATAATAAAAACTGAGAAATATATGTCATTAATAGCCATAAAATAAGTAAATCAGCCAATTTTGTTTAAATTAAGGATTGCAGAAATGAGTACACCCTAGATATAATTCAACAAATGTATAATATTCTAGTACTTAGTATGCCCTCTATAATTTTGAATATACTGCTCTGACCCTTCTTGGCACGGATTGTACAATTTCATGACAAACTGTCACATCTGTCACAACTCCTGGATGATGAGCTCCTTAAATGCCCTGATCTTTAATGGGGAGTGTTGCTCAACTCGTCTCTACAGACTCCCCCACAGGCACTCAAGAGAGTTAAGATTGCAATACATGTCCACAGAATGTTTTTCACCTTGGGAGAATGCATATCCTTATTGTCATGTTAAAAAAATGCCCCACAATGCAGGGAATGAGGAAAGGCTAACAACATCTGTTTCAAGTTTGTGTATTAAATTACACAGTGGTGTGGGAATTCATGACAGCATTGATAAAGCACAACTCCCTCACACCTTCAGCACTCATTATATAAGAGCTTTACTACCACTGAACTTTACTGTGGGAACCAGGCACTTCTCACTGTACTCCTCCTCTAGCAACACCTTAACATTTTGGATGCTGTTAGATCCAAAATGATTGATTTGGTCTCATGAGACCAGAGTATTGATTCCCAGAATCTATATTTTGTAAATATGGGCTTTGGAAATGGCTAACTGACTTTATTGTGCTTTGGTAGGTAGTTCCAGTGAGAACAACAACCATGCATGTCATTTCTGCAGGCTGCATCTTACTCTGTGAGATAAACAGTCACTCTTTTCATAGTTTTTGCCGGCTCTGAGACACTCACTTGGTATTTCGCCTGCTCTTTGTTTACTTCCTCAAATCAAATTCAGAAATTAGAGCTGGCATTCCCTATTCAAACCTGCACACAACACCAGCACTTCTGAAATGGAAACAAGTGGTTGTTTGTGCTACCGTTTGGTTGAACAGATTCTGAGTATAAGTTTTTGTAAGCATGGAGACTTACTGTATGTGGCACAGAGTGGGGTCAGCTCTGCCTATTTGTACACAGCAGTGTGTTTGGAATAAACTTGGGAAAATGAGCTGCCAGCTAACTCGGATGTGACACTTGAGTCTTCCTGTCAGCATCAGTATGTTATGCCCCACTGTGATGGAAAGTGGGGTGCAGAGAAGAGCAAACAGTGAAAACAACTTGTGAGGTGACAGGAGCAACAAAAACAGGAGAAAGAGTAGAAGAGCACTGCATTTGGAAATGAGAGATAAAGTGCAAATGAAAGACTGTAAGATGGAGAGGAAGAAAGGGTGAGAGAAAAGTGAAGGAGAAGGACGCAGTGGAAGAGCACAAATGAAAGAGAGAGAGTATATTTCAGCCACCAGTCAGCGCTTTCACCTCCTCCTTTACCCTACAAAGAATTAACTGAATCAAAAGATGAAACAAGGCAGAGGAACTGGGATGTACGTGCTCCAATCCCCTCAAAGCTTACATAATCCCTCTTTTCTTTCCCTCAAGGAAATTTTACCTATGCTTAAAGTCAAAAGTCCATGTGGGCGCCTTAATGATGGAGATGACTCCAAACTTTGCTGAGAGCTGCTGGCATCTCATTATGGATACTTAGACTATCAATAAGGGCAAAGGCATTTCTCCTCCCCTTTCCCTCGCCTTCCTATGTGTTAATTTTTTAAGAAGATACAAAATACTATTCTTATTTTTCATGGCTTCCTTTCTAAGAAGAAAAGCAACAAATGGAATTTTAATGGTGCTGCGTTTAATTGTTTTCTATGAAAAACAATTAATTTAAAAAACAAAAACAATGCAGATTAAACTACACGCAAAGACGGATTACAGACCCGGGCCAATAAGGGGCTATTGCCCCAGGGCAAATGACTGCTAGGGGCCTCAAGCTTAGATTGGCACAATGTGAAGTGATGAAGTTGGCACAGTGTGAAATAAACAAAGCACTTGCAGGGCCTTCTGAACATCTTAAGGCAGCTTTGATGTTCTATAGTCATAGTACATTGTCATCTCTTTTTTTGCTTTGAGCACACAATGTGTTCATTTTCATGATGCTGATTTAGATCTTGTGTGTATAATATATATATATATATATATACCAGTGGTGAGTGGTGACTTTTTTAACTGGGTATGCTGGGTGGTGCATCATGTAAAAAAAGTTACGTTGAATGGGTTTATAGCTAATATGCGAGACGCTCACCTTCTCAGTGTTAGTTTACTCATTTGCTTGCTCGTGACAAATAGCATCACAGCGAAAAGTATTTATAATATGTTGGACCTTTTACTGAGAGTAGCCCATATTTACCTGTTGAGACGTGCACCTGTAGGAGCTTTTGTGATGTTTGAGTCGATGGAGGCGCAACATGCTAAAGGTTTGTTTGCAAGATATGCTGTACTTTTGTAATCCGCTAGTGTCACACAAACAACATATTTCACCTTTAAATGTATCAGTTTAGGACACAGATCTAAATCAGACACGACAAATAAAAAACATCATTGCGTCAATTTAAATGTATGCCAGAAGTATTTTTTCAACTAATAATTAAAAATAAGTATAACATAATACATATTAGCAGCCTATTATAAATAAAAAAATAAAATGTAATTATAATAAATATAAGTAGGCTATAATAAATAAAAATATCAGTATTCTTAAAAAAATAAGTTGAAATTGTGCAAACTGATGACTTTTAACAAACGCACAGACTATCGATTAACATCCTCTGATAGGCCTAGTTACAGTTAGACTGTCTTAAACAAGTTTTGACAAGTTTTCATAAAAAAATTTCTATAGAGAAAATGAAATACTATGAAAATAGTTTTAGTTATGATTTTTTCATAACNCAGTATTCTTAAAAAAATAAGTTGAAATTGTGCAAACTGATGACTTTTAACAAACGCACAGACTATCAATTAACATCCTCTGATAGGCCTAGTTACAGTTAGACTGTCTTAAACAAGTTTTGACAAGTTTTCATAAAAAAATTTCTATAGAGAAAATGAAATACTATGAAAATAGTTTTAGTTATGATTTTTTTCCCCATTTGGTTAAGTCTAGTTAGTTTTGTATCAAATACAAAGTGATTTTCGGTAAACGAGATCTGGCAGCAGGACAGTTACATATGCATTTCCAGTCATGTAGGCTTTATGGTACACCTCAAACAAGGGATTTAATAGTAATTTATAATGTTAATATTAGTTGCCGAGTCCACGAATGGCTTGGGTACGCAGCGCATTCGCAGCTTATATGGACCACACGCCACTGATATATACACAGATGAGCCATTACATTATGACCACCCCCAGCCTAGAGCAATGAGCGCGCCTGGCATAAGTGTTCGGTGTCAGAATGGAAAAGCTGCAGAGTTATCAGTTTGATAAAGGACAAATTGTGATGGCACAGCACCTCAGAACTTCGATCTTGGAAACGGACCCTTGTAAGTTGTTCACATGCTGCCTTAGTGAGTATCAAAAGTGGTGCATGGATGGCCAGACAGAGAACTGTCATCCAGCCATGTGTCGTCCACAGCTCATTGATGCCAGAGGGGAGACTTTTGCGCATTGTTCACAGCAATGGCAGGGCCACAGTGCAACAAGTCACCAGCAGCTACAACAGTGTTGACCAGGGCAATGTGTCACAGCACACAGTTCATCATAGCCTTCTGCGTATGGGCCTGTGAAGCCGATGACCCAGCCGGGTTCCCATGCAAATCGCACACCATCGCCAACAATGCATGAAATGGGCCAACGATCATCGAGATTGGACTGTGGATGATTGAAAGAAAGTGGCCTGGTCTAACGAATCAAGATTCCTGGTGCATCACGTCGAAGGCCAAGTGTAGATACGCCGATTACCAACAGAGGCTATGGCACCTGGATGCACTGTTGGGTGGACACAGGCCGGCGGCGGTTTTCTTGGGACACTTTAGGCCCCATTATCCCAATTGCACAATCCTTAACAGCTGTCAGGTATCTGAACATAGTTGCGGACCAAGTGCACCCATTCATGGCAACTGTTCCCTGCCGGTAATGGCCATTACCAACAGGATAATGCGCCATGCCACACTGCCAGAATCGTCAAGGAGTGGTTTGAGGAACATGACGGTGAATTTCTGTTAATGCCTTGGCCTGACATGAACCCAATCGAACATTTGTGGTTCGACTTGAGAAGAGCAGGTTTGTGCAACATCTCCACCACCCCGTGCAATGTACGGGAATTGGAGGACCTGCTGTTGACATTATGGTACCAGATACCCCAGGAGACCTTTTGGCACCTTGTCGAATCAATGCCTTGCCACATGGCCACTGTTTTGCGGCCTACATGTAATTAGATAGGTGGTCATAATGTAATGGCTCATCGATGAATATATATATGTAGGGTAAATTCAGGGTGATTGGGACACTTTTTGCCATTGAGATGACACACACACACACACACACACACATATATATATATAGCTGTGGAAACATCTGTTTCCATCATCTCCTGGATTTGCTTTTAATGCAGCTACAAAATCTGGAATTGAAATCAATGAGTGGCATGTGCCAGATCTGACACTTCAGCATCAAGCCAATGCTCCTTGGGTATTTTTGAATTCACTTGTGTATTGGCTTGTTTACTTTTTGGCATATTTTGCCATTAACAAATAAATAACAGCCAAAATATTAACATGGATACACAATGAATACATTTCAGGTGCATAGGTAAATGACTTTAATGATGAATGCTGTATCATCAAATATAAATTTACTTCTATTTTTTAACATACACTCATTGTTCTGTTGAAATAAAAATTTAAATACAGAAATTCAATACATAATAGATATACAAAACAATATTTATTTATTTACACACTACAGTTTAGTTATACAACACATTCAGCCCTGCAAAAAAGATAGGAAGATACCAACAATGTTTATGTGGGGAAAAGTGAATAAACTAATATATTAAGCAAACTTAATTACAATACATTTTATAATACAATGGAATTGTGAAATTGTATTATTAAATCTAGATAGGGAGTGGAAGTTGAAGTTCTTTTGGAATTGCATGTTTATTAGTTCCTGTCATCCTTACTGTTGCAAAAATGACAAAGAAACTCAAGACACGCCACAAATTGACATTTTTACATTTTATGTCTTGTATAACTGCCATAACTGCCAGTGGGATCCATATAATGATTATTAATTGTCTTTTTTCCCTTCCAACTGAACATTCAACTGATGGTGCTTCTCAGGCAAACTGACATCTCAAGGTTTGTATAATCATCATGCCTTTATGATTTGTCATCACCACAACACTAGTGTTAAATTCTGTATGAGCTCCAATCACCTGTGTGCCAATGTACACAAAGTCAGCAGCCATCTTAGTAAACCCCCTGGGCAGCATTTCCAGTCAGGCATGTATGCCTCCTATCTGTCTGAATGAGGAAAGATTGTCAATGTTATGTTTAAATAACTTCAGATAGCCTCCATATTGAGTGTTACGACTTCTCCCATTAATTTTTATATGAGTGAAACATCTCCTACTATTACTCTAGATACAACCAAAGCAATGTGTTGATGTGAAATGAAGCCCATGTGAACATAACGACAGTCCTGAAAACCTGGATTGCTGGGAACCAATATTGCTTGCTTTCATCACCACAGATGCTTGAGTGCATGTCATTAAAGTATGTGTGTGTGTGTGTGTGTGTGTGCGCGCGCACATTTTTGTGACATATCAGGACACAAATGTGTATAATGACATGGGTATTACATAGGTATTACAAGGAGAGGGTGACTTATGAGGACATTACAGCATGTCCCCACTTTTCAAAAGGCTTATAAATCAAACAGAATGAGTTTTTGTGAGAAAATAAAAGTGTGCACAGTTTTCTGTGATGGGTAGGTTTGGGGGTAGGGGTAGTGTATAGGGGGATAGAAAATACGGTTTGTACAGTATAAAAACCATTACGCCTATGGAATGTCCCCACAATTCACAAAAACGAACGTGTGTGTGTGTGTGTTCAATGTCTTTCCCTAAAGTGAGCTCATTTGGGCCTGTGTTTTATGTCATTAGCCTCCTGATTGAACAATAATTGCTGAAGGTTTCTGGATCACTATTGGTTGTGCTTTTGTGAAATTAAAAATCAATATGCTTCATATTTGTTATATGCCTCAAGGACAGCAAATTCACACCTATATTTTCCCGCTCAGCCTGATAACGACAGCTGTTGTTATTGCATGATTTGAAGTTATGTTCATACATAATAAATTTAGATAATAATTGTAGTCATAAAGTGAAACATATTGTGCTGGTTCATAAGTCACGGGGGAGATTATACGAAGCCTTTAACGTCTTATCTTGTAGCATATTTGCACAAACAAATTAACATTAATTCCAAGGGAGTGATGTCTGGATAACACACGCATGCGGATGGCAGCATAGCGAGGTGATGCAACGCGGCTGATGGGTCACGGATCAGCAAATTGAGTACCGTCAGCATTTAAGGGCTGCCTGAGGCAGCTGGGGTAACACTGAAATTATACACCTTTCTGCTAGCCATCCTTCACATTCAAACAGGGGCCACCGTCTACTATTTCACACCATGGAAAACCCACACGGGCTGTTTTCTCTCTCTCTTTCTCTCACGGCTGGTTGATTTATAAGAGTCGGCTGAGTAATGTTAGACTGTTGCTACATTTGGTCCATGCCTGTCTGCTGTACCTGGGCAGGAGGTTTATTTGAAAGGTAAGCTAAGAGCCATATATTTTTTTGGCAGAACAGCTGCGCCGTGTTAAAGATCTGAAGAACATCAATGGAAGACTGAACTGATGCAAATAAGCCATTGTGACAACATTTAATGTGTAATTCATTCCAATGTAACTTCAACAGTTGTGATGAGGTATATTTGATGCTTAAAAAAACATAATACATCATCTTTTTGAAAGATGTCATGGAAGTGGTTTACCATTCTAAAGGAATAAAACAAGCGATAATTAGTCTGATTCTTCCATTAAATGAAGGCTGTTAGCCAGTTTTCTCCATTAAACTATTAAAATATCTCAGTAAGTGCATTTGCATATAGTTATAATTAAGCTACAGCTAGTTTTTACATAGTCAAGTTACAGTCTTCATTGGTCTGTCTGAGTATACATAAAATGCGTAATCAAATTTTAAAAAAATGAAATACATTCACGCACACAATGTAGAGGCCAACTGTAGTTCAACTAGCATGCATACATGCTAGACAATGTCGAGCTGCAATAACACAATCTAGGTTTGATAGTTCATAGTGATCTCAAAAGTATTTCTATGCATTTTACATAAAGTTTGCATAAACAAAACATACAATGCTGTTTTTATACTCTCTATAAAAGAGGTTATGTTAAGATGTTTAGGTTGGGGGGGGGGGGGGTGGGCTTAAAGGATGGAAAATGTATCTATAAAATGGTAAAAATGAAACTTTACAAATATATTTATGATATAAAAGATTACAGAAAAATATGTAATAATGTTTACATTTTAGATGTTGTCTATATATCCATATTTTACATTTTCGTATCAATTAAAAAGTACAAAAAAAATATGTTTTTGTACTTGTAAATATGTTATGTACTACTACCTAGACAATGAGACCAGGCTAGATAGTTCGACTTTCCAAAAAAACAGACTGGTATCATTTCTTTTTGACTAAAGCATTAATGGGACATTTTAAAGAAAACAAATGATTGCTTTAGTCTGACTGATACTGAACTTTTAAAGTGCATGTAAACATGCAGCTACATCAAAGTCCCTTTCAAATAAGTCAGTTCGCGCAGCAGCCATATTTGCAATGCCTCTGGGCAGCTATTTTTGGCATGCAATACCAACTCCTACTTGAATGGGTATAATGTGAAATCTGTAAAACTGTTTGCAAAACTCACATTTAAATGACATTTCAAATCATCAATGAAATCTGACATAATCCCATAAATGGTGTTTTTTACGCTCAATTAGAGTTATAAAAGAGTATTTTTTAGGTTGGTCCAGCTAATGCGCACGTGCAGTCGTAAACATCTCTCAGGACACTGATTGTTTGTGCAGTGATGCAATGACTTTACTAATAATTAGCTCTTAGAACTTTAACTTAGAAGGCAGGGCTTATTCTGCCATATTGTACGGTGCACTTTCTCCCATTGAGAGTAATATGAATGAATCTTGGTATATAACATCTTTGGCTACATTCTTCCTTTATCATCAGCGCTAGGTGTTACCTTTAACCTAAAAGGAATTTGTGTAGATCTACATGGAGTGATATATGAGAAAAAGGTCTCATATCTGATCAACTGTAAATCACTCAGCCAATTTTACTTTCCATTCCTTGCTTTCATCTCCATCGATCGTGAAGGGAGCAAGACAAGACACATGGGTGGGAGTAAAATCTTTTTTGTACAGTCACCTTGATGAAAGTCCAGATTTCTGCTAGCGATTTTGAAAGCCTGAGCACTATTCATCTCCAGATGTGCGTGTCAGACGCCTCCACACTTGCGTTTCAAGATGTGATTTGTCTGTTTATCCTGGGACTAAGTGGTAACGTAGCTCACTAAGCTTGTAGAATGACATGAAAGGCCAAAACAGACATCATCAAATGGCCATAACCCTGCTTAGGTCTACATGCTGGACTGGCATAGCGAGCTAGTGTGACTAACTCCACGCGGCCATCTGGATGTCTTCATCTGTCAACTACAAAATCGGTGTACAACTACACAAGTGTCCCTGTAGTCCGTACAGACCAGAAAACTGACACATATGGAAATAGAGATAGTCATGTTGTTGACATGATAATCATGAGAGCGGTGCCTGTGGAATTATATAATTCAGGCTGATTTTTTTTTTTTTTTCATTTTTAATCTTTTCATAAACACGTATTTCATTTCAGAGTAAACTGAACAGCTCCCCATAAAGAGCTTATTTAAAGACAGTTATACATAGCACTTATACATGCCTGTGACGTGAATCCACAGTAACGCTGAGGCAGGACACGAGTCTTAGAGTCATCTTGGGAGGCTTCGCCTGACAAATAAAAGAGAGTATGTTTTACTTTCTAAATGACAGATATCCTCCCCATGTTGTATAAAAACTGTAGATTTCACTCTTTCACACGCATTTTGAGTAGAATACAAGCTGTGGTTAAAAGCTTAAATCAGTTTTGTTTGACTAATAATAATGCTCACATAAGAACATGAGCAGGCTTTGGTTCTTCACTTTAATGAGCGCAGATCAATCAATGCATGGAGTTTATTGCCGCCTCTGGTGACAGACTCACATAGCTCAAGGTTCAGGCAGTCCCTCTTCTGTCTCTGATTTGTACTGCATGGCGACTGTTGCTCTGTACATAATTAAATTATAGATAAAAAGAGCTTTGTTTTTCATGTTACTCTGACAATTAGTGGAGTTAAACAGCCTTGCTGTCTAAACTGACAGATCACTGCAACATGCTTTCACCGACACAAATGAGGTGTCTTTGTCTTTCCTCTAGACAAAAACTGTGGGAGTGACCTGCCACAATAGACGTTTGAAATTGATGCACATGTTAAGTTTCATTAATTGTTGTTTTTGAAAAGGGTAAGAGGAGATATGATTAAATTCCTCTAGTTCGCTTCTGCCTGAGAAGTAATGGTTGCTTTTTGAAAATGTTTTCAGTCTAAAGGGCAATCTATAATTGCAAAAGTTGGCAGGCCATTTGTGGTCGTGAGCCTATA
>RJVU01019258.1:4657466-4685064 GCA_003731715.1 Anabarilius grahami | reverse complement strand
TATTTGTGAGGGAAGAGGTTTTTCTGAAAATATTTTTCTCTAAAAATGTACATTTATTTACTTCAGAACTTCATTTGTATCAACTATGACAGACACATTAAAAAGCATTCTATTAATTATGTAATAATGGTGTTCAGTAAAGGAGCTAAGTGAAAAAATAAACTCTCTAAAAAAATTTATTTAAACTGCATCAATTACTTAATTTTAATTGTGCCTAACCTGCATGACTTAAGCAGTGGAAACTGGCATGTTCGCTCTCTATGAAGTCCATTACATCAGGGTTTGCTATTGTGTGACAGGTTAAAAGAAAAGAAAAAAAAGAAGAAAAAAGATGTGTACAATCATACAGATGTGTTTTTTTAATGTAAAATAAATGCAATATTCCATAAATAAATAAGAATCATCAATTTTGATTTCATGGTGACAGCAGATGTAAAGATGCTATGTATAAAGCATGTAAATCAGGCCAAATTTAAATAAAATCATGAAACAACATTTATATCAATATATAAAGAGTTTTTGTGAGCATTTGTCAACTCCGTCATACATAAAACCTGACGGAGTTGACAAAACTGAATATTTTGATTTTGATTAATTAATTTATTTTCAACATAAAGAGGGCTTTTGAGTGTAGGACATGTTTTGTCCCCCTTCAACTTTAGTATATCACTTAAGGCATAACTATCAGCACTTTGCATGAATTTCAGACTTCAGTCAGACTTGTTAAGAAGCCAAAAAAAAATTCCTAATACTTTTACAATTTAGAACATGTCTTACAACACATACCCAGTACAGGTCTAGATCTGTTACACCAACATACAGTGTTAGGTAAATGTTAGTCAGCCCACAACAATTCCTGAGTAATATTAAACACCCCCGATTTTGTCTGTGTCTGTTGGGACACTATATTACTAACCTATAAAAAAAATAATAATAATAAAAAGAAAAATACAAAAGAAAAAATCGCCATGAGTGCTTAAGCCCATGTTTCTCCAGCCGTCCACCAGGCTTTCAGTCCCTCTGGATATTAAATCTCAGGGTGGTTTTCCCTTCAAGCTCTCAAAGAATCCAGACAGCCCGGCTGTGCTCCACCCAGCCTGAGCGAAGGGATCAGGCCGACAGCCTGCCGCTCTTAAGGTGTTCCACTCGAACAAGCTCGGGTGAAAGTGGAAAATATATATTAAAGTATTTAATAGTACTTTTGGCCTGGCCCTCTATTCATTTCAGCCCAGTTGAGTTGAGAAAGTATGAAAAAAAACAACAAGCAGTCCTGAAGGAAAATAACATCAGAATAGAACAGCATGTTATTGCCTGCTGATGAAGATCTAGTCTCTTTGTGCTGTGAAACATGCCGCAAATAACTGCCAAAAAGATCAGACATAATAAGAACACCTTGAACAAGTCATGTCCTAGTTTTTTCATGCCTTCTTTGTTGGTTACTAGCACTTGAGTGTAGGCAGACATTTATAAATGTGGTCAATTCGCTCACTTGAAGTGGTATCCCTTGAGGGTCACAGTGTTTGGAATAAAACTATTGTTTTTAAGTTCCAAATAAACATTTGTATGACCTCTATTGCAGGATCACGTCTTCAACAATGTAGCTAATTTCAAAAATTTTGCTTTAGTAGTCTAGTACACTTCACTCAACTTCGGCCATTTAATTTAAAATGAATTTTGGTAAAATGACAATAACGGTTAGAGTTATCACTGAAGGATGGTAATTCTACTCAGGGAAGACGCACTAAAGACCTACTCAGAATGAAGTATCCTCTAAAATGATTAGCTCTTTGTGAGGGCTCAACTTAGAGCTCTATGTGGAGTCAGGTATAACGTTGCTAACACAAACTGTCATCTCCACATGACTACTATGGTATAATCCCAATTCAAACAAAAGAATTCAATTAACTGATGCCATGGCAACATTAAGCTGATGAGGACTCAGTAATGTGGCTGCTAAATGTGTATTCTGAGTTTCAATATTAAGATTTGGGGATTTTTTTTTTTTTTTTAATTAAACAAAAATAAAGAAATCTGCAATTAGTATGTTAACAACCACAGGAGGAAACCTGGAAAGCCTGGCACTATCACTCGAGACTTAGCTGAATGAGAATGTTAATGAACATTTTGTTGATTATAAATATTCAAACATGAATTCATACATGCTTACATGGCTGTGTTTAATCCAGCTCAGACAATGATATTCATATGAGCAAAACAAATGCTGAATATCTTGTAATTTTCACACCCATGCCAGTTGATCAGAAAGTAGTTTAAGATATAGACTACTAAAGCATGTCCATCCAAAACATTACTAATTAAATCTAGTTGAATACCCCAATAACAAGCAACATGGAAATATGCAACACAGGAGTGTGCATCAAGGGTAAAGAGGATTAGAAATCATTTGCATAATAAACAGGCCAAACAACAAAAAATAAAAATGAAAAGAGGTAAATAAACCTTGAAATGAGTCCTTGTCTACCTCCATCCATTTATGATGCACAGAGTTTATTAATCAATATTTGTGGTGCATAATTACAGTTGTTTTACTCATTCTAGGAAATGGAGATTCATAAGTGACCTGTAACAAATGCATTATACGTTCGTGGGGTAATGAGGTCCCTTTCATGCTTTCATTTATCAGTGATTTGGCAAGTCATCTGAGCAGCAGGAAATTAACTTTACACTTTTTAATTGTGTTTTGTGTTTATCTCAATTCCTTGGCGCCGCTTAAAACCCCAGCAGCTCAATCTTCATAGTGAATGTTTCTTGAGCAGTAACGCATATAATGAATCGATGCATCCACACCCAGTGCCCAGAATCAGCAGGGCACTTTCCTCATTAGGTGACCTTCTAAAAAACACAGCAGTCAATGTTTATCTGTGTTTGTCTGTCTCTGTGTCTTCTGCCCTTCACTGGTCAGTCAACTTATATAACACTTTTAATTTCAGTAAACATCTGTGTATATTTTCCAATGAAATAACAATTGTGAAAATCTGTCAGTCCCAAGTGTCATGGAATATGGAAGCCCGAACCTCCAGAAATTAAAAATAAATAGATAAAATCTATTACTTGATAAAAACAAATATAATTGATTGTATATGTAACTTTTTTCCTTTATTTATCATTGTCTGTATTTATTTTTAACTTTATTTTTATTGTTACGTTATTTGCTTTTATTTTCTGCAGGCTTGGGCCTCTATAACGGAATACACAGATAAATGTAAAACAAAGAGTTTAAATTTGTAAAATTGTTCATCATGTTTAACTTAATGTTTGTCCCTTTGGAGTACATGTGTACAAAAGGCCTGGTTGTTATGATTTGCCAACAAATAAGAAATTCTTAATAGTTCTAGAGTGTCCTAGTTCTTAATATCTCTAGAGTGAGATACAAGCAAACATACAAGCAAATATAATCTATACTCAGGTACACAAATAGCCTATTCTAAAAATCTGGAAAATGTCATTCACTGGAAAATTGAACAGACAGATATATGGATAGGTAGATAAGCTATTATAACTCAAGCGGTATGATGGCAGATCATTGAAAAAAACAATGTTTTGACATTGCAAACTATGAGTATGTGTTTCAAAAACAGCTCTCAGACAAGACAGGCACCATGATAAGGTTTGCTAAGGGATTACCTGCTTATGATGTAATGCTCTTCAATGACTTGGGAAAAATATAAACGTTTCCTCTGATGTCGTGACATGCTTGAGTGCCCTACCCAAGGTTCAAGTCTTATCTTGATAGAGTAGGCTTCTGAGCAAGTGGTGTTCCAGGGAAAGTTCTCTCACTCTCTCAAAGTTTGTTTTGATAAAGGTCTATCTACTGTATTTACTTTTCATTAAAAAGCAGCGTTTTAAGTATTAGCTTCAAGTACAGTATTTCGAATCGAACATTAGAATATAAAATGTTTTTCTTAAATGTAACAACGATTTTCTACAGTGTCCGACTATTCCTAAAGTTTGTGAATCCACACTAGTCTGTTTAAGACTAAAATTGAAGATCCGCCTTCGCTTTAAAGTGATTCGTCCGCGTTTTTCCACCGAGAGCCTCTCGCGCGCCTAATGTGGGTGTGCTCTCTGTCAGTCAAGATGAATGACACGCTGAATGCTCTAAGCCCCGCCCCTCAGCTGCCGATGCTATTTGAGTGAGAGACGGCTGTTTTATTCACCCAGAGCTGGTGCTGGAGCGTCGTCAATGGGAAGGAAACGCCGCGTTGGAAAAAGCGCACACTGTTTAGCCAACTTTCAATTGCACCATGGTTTGCACCTCAGTTTCGTGTTTGTGGACTATATTTTGCCTTCATTTATGTTTTTATGTGAACACTGGAATAGCACAGAACACAAGAGAGGGTGAGTGCTAAAGTTTCCTTTATTGCATCCTGACAGCGCGAGCAAATCAGCAGTTACAGCAGATACAGTATCGACAGTCTGACAGACAACAGTTTTATTTTATCACACATTAGACAACGATATACGCCTGACTGTGTCTGATATCATGAGTATTTATTTCCTTAACGCACAGACTTTCGCTAATCAGACACGAAGACGTGTAATTTACAAAAGCACATCGCAACTTGACATGAAAACCAGATATTGTCTATCACGTTAAGATTAACCCTCACAGCCCTGTATCGTCTGGTTATCACGTTCTCATTTAATCAGAAAACACTACGTGCTTTCCATATAGCCTGCTGCAAAGAAACAACAGCAGTATCAAACTTGAAAAGATCTGCTTGGTGTGCCTTAATGTTAACCAACCGGGCAGTATACAGTCAATTCTGCAACATATAGCTACCACGTAATTATTTTAAAACACTCATGGGATCATCTTCAGTTAGCCTAGTAGTAAAGGAATTGTCCGGGATGAAAACCTCCTGCAATCATCAAGCAATCGAAGTGCTTCTGCAGCTATTACCAAGTTATCGAGTATAGATTTAACATGTTTCTACCGTGTCTGTACTGCAAAATAAGTAGCCTATATCACACATTAACATAGACTATATTACATATAGCATAAGCCGAAGGTATCGTGCCTCCTTGCCGAAATATGAAATTAAAGGATCATTCAATTCTGTAGCTATATGGTATAGGCTATAGCCTAAATACGTCCAGTTGAGCTTATAGCTGTTTGCTGTTGTTCAATTAGATGTGTATTGATTTCTCAACATACTCAGTGACGAATCGATTTATTCAATTATTTGATTTCTCTTTTTTTAAAATTAGGGTTCTGATCTCAGCTAATGCCCCTTTGAGAGTTTTTAATGACAATAGCCTATCTCAATAAATTATTTTATTATTTAACCAGATCTATTTAATCACATGATCACCAAAAGCAGATAACGCTTCAGTAAAATGCATTTAAATAACAAAATAGCGGTTAATTTCGCACGCGACGAAGTGGTTCTTAACCTGCGCGCGCGTATTCGCGTAATATCCTCAACGGTTCGAACGAAGGAACTTTACCTATTTCTCGGTCGCACACCAAAAGAGAAAGCGTGTCCGTCGGTTATATTGACACACGAACAGGTGTCGCACAGGTTTCAGAGGTGTAAGGTGCTTATTGTCATAAATCTCCACCGCTGTCTGCTGAAAATGGGTCAAACTCGCGCACTCTCTCACTTTAAGACTGTCTCTGAGCTCGAGCGCGATGTAAAATGCTTCTGGAATATGCGCGAGATGTGTGCCAAACATTTCTCACAATTAAAGATGCATTATTGTAAGTGTGCGCTTTATGTGTCGTCGGCAGTGATCCTGCTGGATTCAAAGGCGCAGCAGACAGAGCTGGAATGGATATCGTCTCCTCCAAGCGGGGTAAGCTGGAAACTTTACAACTTTTTCTTTACACACAAACATTTATGATTTTCACCTCTGTAACGCGCTTACTGCTTGTAGTATTTTAAGCGCAACCTAAAATTATTTGGTGGTAAAATGTGTTGTTTCTTTTTCTATTGTGAGTCTTTGCACCACATCACAATGTTTCTAAAAGGCTAAACAATGGTAATTTGGTTTTACTTTATGAAGGTGGTTTTGTTACTTTTAAAAGTTGATTGTCGTTGTTGATCCTCAGCTAGTGTTTATAAAGGTTTAAGGAAGGCGTGTAAAATACAAACGCAAAGTAAAATACAATCTACCAAGTCCTTTTGCTGAACTTTGTAGATTAATTTATGTTCTTTATTATGCTCTTGTTAGTGTTTGGGTTTTAGGTTTTTAGGTTTTGTAGGTTTTTGTAGTCTTGTAGGTTTTTAACAATTGAATTGAACACATCATCATCCTGGAAACTCATAACCAAAAAAGTTTAAAGCAATTTGAACGTTTAGGATTCAGAATGTATGTTGTTTATCAGGTGATTTGATTGCAATATATTTTATTTAGTGTTTTAAAAAATTACAGCATTGTAACAACATATTTGTTTTTATTCATTTAACTTGTCATAATAATTTATGTCAAAGTTTTACTCGCTTTTATGAGTTTTCAGAGTTATAACTTGCATTCAAAGTGGTTGAAAAATGATGTACAGTGTGTTTTTATAAACTGAAAACTTTTTTCAACACAGCCAACAAGTTTCCAGCGTACATGGAATTTAAGCCTTAGGTGGAAGTTGTTCGAGAGAAACCCAGAAAATTAAAGTATTCGGGTTGAGTCATATTTAATAATGTTTAGAAATTAAAACCAGTTAATTTTGATGTTAACACAAGAAGCACACTGTTTGGATACTTGACGAAACTGTTTTTGTTGTGGGATTTGATGACTTTACTATTATTCCAAAATGTGGAAAATATTTTGACTGAAAGTGTACATTATTACTATTGGGCATGCATTATTTTTTTGCAGCAATATATTTATAATATTATTTAAAAATGTATTTTACTTTAAAGCATTTAGAAAATGTGCTCATTACTGTTTGAATTGACTGACTGATACCAACAATTATGAGAACTGCGCATATAGTAAAATAAATAAATATTTTAGGTTAACACAATACAGATATTTTAAATTCTCAAGTTATGCAAAGGATTTAAAAAATGAAGCACCTGGCTGCAGATGGATTCATGTAGATCATTTCGTATCAAGGCGTTGTGCATTTGTTCACACAGAGGCCAGTTTTAACACGCTGAAACATTCTCCCTTGAGGTTATTTCTGAGCATTTTAGTACAGCGCACGGTATAATGATGATTAACTGCGTTTTCCTTTTTCTCAGTGGGAAGAGATCAGCGGCTTGGATGAAAACTACACACCCATTCGCACATATCAGGTCTGCCAGGTCATGGAGCCAAATCAGAACAATTGGCTACGGACTAACTGGATTGAGAAGGGCGATGCCCAGAGGATTTTTGTGGAGCTGAAGTTTACCTTGAGGGATTGTAACAGCCTTCCAGGGGTGGTTGGCTCTTGCAAGGAGACATTCAACTTGTACTACCAGGAAACCGACATGGAGGTGGGCAGGAATATAAGAGAGAGTCAGTATGTGAAAATTGACACTATAGCTGCGGACGAGAGTTTCACTCAGGGTGACCTGGGGGAAAGAAAGATGAAGCTCAACACAGAGGTGCGTATAATCGGACCCCTCTCCCGCCGAGGCTTCTACCTGGCCTTTCAGGATGTAGGTGCCTGCATCGCTTTGGTCTCCGTCAAAGTGTATTACAAGAAGTGTTGGTCGATTATTGAGAACCTGGCCACGTTCCCAGATACGGTGACGGGGTCAGAGTTTTCGTCGCTGGTGGAAGTGGAGGGCATGTGCGTCAGCGACGCAGAGGAGGAGGCCGACAACTCTCCCAAAATGCACTGCAGCGCTGAAGGAGAATGGCTGGTACCCATTGGGAAATGTATATGCAAAGCTGGATTTCACCAGAAGGGAGATGCATGTGAACGTGAGTACTTTATTTTCGTTCGCACACATCTGTTGGCATGCATTAGAGTGACACTGATTAACCTTGCACGCAACAGGAGAGAGGACAATGGAGCAATTAATAAGTTATTATTATGTGTAAGACTTGCTTATGTGTCCATTTACCAAGACAATCCCTGTTCTAATTGTTTGACTGAGTGCCCAAGCATAGAATTATCCCAATGCGAGGTAATTCATCCGAATTGCAGCAAAGCAATGCAATAACAAAACAAACCATGCTGAAAAAAGGAAGCAGCTGAAGAACGATTAATAAAAGGATTGCAAGAAAAAGAACATGCTTATTGGGCAGAGATAATAATAATGGATTAAATGTGGGGGCAAAAATCCTTGGCACAATAATTGGAATCCCTGTTAGTAGTTTGATTTGTGGGCTCTTAATTTATAGCCTTATGCACATTGACACTGGAATTAAATGATAACTAGCACTCCAGCCTAGCTCTCAGAAACAACCCCGCTCTCTTTCTTCGTCTCTTATCTTCTCTTTACATTTGGCACCTAGCCAAACCAATCGTTCGCAAACGACACCGCGTCCGGAGGAGGTTCAGCCCGACGCCCGGTCCTTCTCCGGACCTTTGAAATGACCCTGACAATATGAGAAAACAAACAGCAGAGACCTGGGGTTATTTAAGAAGTGTCTGAACAGGAAACGGAATTACAGTTGCCTCTGATATACTTTGCAATTAAAAACACTCCCAGTGCCATCACTGTCACTAATGGTGCTAAGCATTGTTTTTTTGGCAGTCACATGACACACGATTAGGATCTGCGGGAGGTGGACCTCTTGGTTTTGTGTGATTTAAGTGGCCGTCCAGCCTTTTTTCTGCCAATCTGGGTCACCTCCTCCACCTCTATAGATTATCACATGTGCAGACCAGTAATGATTTATCAGATATCTCCGGAAGGCTTGAATAGCTTTTATGCTGTGCACATACACGTCTACATCATTAAGTTATCACGTAAAGGGTGCTTCAGAACACTATTATGTTATCAAAAGCTAAAATGGGCAAGGCTGCTTCACGCTGAGAGGCTGCTGCAAAGCTGAAAGCCATTTCAAAAGCCAGAAAGGGAGCAAAGGAGAAAGTTGATGGTGCTTCCATGTAATATGGGCTATTTGGCACACATTAAGCATAATAAAAGGATGCCTTTTATGTCTTTTTTTATAATTCCACCCTTTTTAACCTATTAAACATTCAGGAATTTTTACTCACTCAAAGCAAAAAAAAAAAAAATTGTGAAGCAACGCCGAACTCTCAGAAAGTCTCGATTGCTTTTCCAGGGAATGAATCACTGTTCACGAAGCCATCTTGCATTCCTCAAAAACAATGTTGCGTGTTTCTCTCAGAGCTGGCGACAAACAAACCCTGTCACCCATTTAGATTCCTGCCCCCTTCCATTGTCACTTTATGAGTTGTGCGTCGCTCCTGGCATGAGTGGCTGTGATATTACCGCTGTAGTTAATCTAAATAAAATGAGCATGAGACTGCCGCATCAGCACTTCCTCTTAGCGATCCTCCCGATATTAAATTGCCTGTTCAGAGTTTCCCCCGAGCACCAACCAGACTGAAAAATACTGGTGTGTTTTCCCCCTCTGTCACAGAAACAGTAATGCAGTGCACGGTATCTGGGGCTGAAGGCCTGTGAGTGACAGGGGTCTTTTTAATATGGAGGACTGATCTTTCCAGGAGTATACAGCTCATGTTGCAGTTCTTTCTTTTTCTTTATCTTCTCTTTCTTATCCTCCCCTCGGGGCTCGGCCAAGGCACTGTGACCCTGAAGCCTTCGAAAGCTCCTGTTTTTACACCATCTCATCATGTTCTGTTATAAAATCCACACTATTTATGTACGCATAAGCACACAAACAGACGCTCATGCATACGGAGCAAAGTCTAAAATGTCTTGCATTAAAAATTGAGTGGGGAAACCTAAGGAGGGCCATGAAAATGCTTGTTTTGACCGTCTCATTCATCAGATGCCTGATGGAGGATTGTGTGTGTTTCATTTCTTCCTCCTTTTTTCTCTTCCTCTTCCTCTAAACAGCAGTTTGCAAAGGAAACACACATCTGTTGGTACAGTATTTTAATTGCTTTTCTACATAAACTTGCATTAGGCGGATGATTTTGACTGTTGTGATGTGTTTGAGACACCACAAACTTATTAAATATCTAACTTAAAACAACAACAACCTCTAAACCCATCCTGTGATAGGGATAGTTCACCCACAAATTGAAAATTCTGTCAAAAATGATATCTTCTGTGGAACACAAAATAAGTTATGGTAACACTTCAGTATAGGGAACACATATTGACTGTTAACTACGACTTTTACCGCAATAAACTCCTAATTTACAACTTATTAATAACTTGTAAGCTAGTTGTTAAGTTTAGGTATTGGGAATGTAGAATAAGGTCATGCAGAATAAGGCATTAATATGTGCTTAATAAGTCCTAATAAATGGCCAATATTCTAGTAATATGCATGCTAATAAACAACTAGTTAAAAGACCCTGAAATAAAGTGTTACTGAAGTTATTTTATAAAATTATTCAACGAAAGTAAATGTTCTCTAAAGCCGCAGAAACTTTCTCCAGGAACTAGGGAATTTGGGGTGGTACTCTGTGTGTTTTGACCGCAGGAACCAGGGTCTAAATGAAGTTCCAGGTAAAATGTCCCCCTTCAGGAACTTTTGGGGGTGGGACTGGGGGAACATGCTGATTGGTTGAGTTCATGCAGCATTTTTTTTTTCAACCACCATTTTTAAAAGCCTGTTGCGGTGGGTGCAATAAGAGTTGTTTGCTTTTCAAATCAACAATGGAGTTTAAAAAATATGACAGATGGGCTGAGGATGATGTTCAGGCTTTATTAAGCTTATACGTTGCATGCAGTCCTACGTCACCGGACTAATTTGCCTAATTTTCACGGTACTGGACCGCAATGGAAATGCAGACAGCAACAGGTCTGGGGGAAAAAAAGTTCCTGGGACAAATTATTCCGGGTAATTTCGGTGGAAACGCGGCTATATATTGTTTTGGCCCTCATTGACTTCAATTTCAAATGGTCAGAAACCTTCAAAATATCATCTTTTGTGTTTCAGAGAAGTCATACAGGCTCCATCCCTTTCTCTCGTCAACCCATGGCACTCATGCAAGTCTCAATGCAAGGATTCACTCCTTCCTGCTATTCTAGAGATCTGCTCCTTGCAGTTACAAGAATCAGTGTAATGGGTGTTGGAAAAAAGCTATCTGAAGTGTTCAGCAGCATGCTAGAGTTTATTTGCATAGAGCTCAAGTAAAAATAGCGGCCATTCATTTGCGAAGCTCTGTTCAACAGTGTCTACTCAGAGAAAATGGAGACACTAAGTCCTTTGGAGGCAAAAAAGAGTCCTTGTAGACAGACATTGATCCCTTTGTTTTCGTTAAGCTTTTGCGAACAACCCGTGGAATGTATGTTGCTCAATCACATCACATTAATAACTGTATCTTGTCTAAAGAAATGCCTAATATTAACCGATAGTTGACCCACTCCTCCAGTTTGTGTTATTTACAAGGCAAGCCTCTGTTTATTATTCTAAGGGGGAAAAACAAGCTAGCATTGGCTAACATGCTAACAGGAGGAGGTACTGGCAACGGCAGGCGCTGACACCATCCATCTCCCAGATGTCAAATAGTTGGACAGAAGTTAGTCAAAGCCTGATGGATTGCCAGAACACAGAAGGAGGGCAATAGCTGTGCAGACAAGCTGCAGAAGTAGCCGAGGTGGAGGGACGCAAGAGCAAGACCAAGACCAGGGCTCAGTGAAGGCCGTGCTTTGCATTTCAAATGATGCCACCAGGAGTTGGGGGAGGGCGGATTGTATAAAGGCCTGACATGCAAGTGATTGATAAGGTGTGAAAGTAAAGGCTACAAACGGTCATCCGTTAGAGAACTGTAAATGGGCTTAATTATTCAAATGGAGGCAAGTTCCTCAGGGAAGCCCGTTGGGTCCGAAGCTGTCAGGGTTAGAATCATCAGCTGATGGATAATGGCCTTCTCGGCCAGTCAGGGTCTTGGAGAACAGCGGCATGCTCTCGGAGTACTGTTTGTTTTTCCCCCTTGGTTTTGTCAGATGGAAAGTGGCTTTGAACACGAGCGGAGCTGTCATTGTGTTGTTGTCAAGGCTGTCAGTTGGCTGTAGTCCAGTTATTGATGTGTTGTAGTTGCTTCATGTTCACAATCACATTTACTGTTGTTTCACTGGATCAAAAAAAAAGTTATTAGGTTAAATGACGAGTGGTTAACATACTGTCATTCATAATTAAATAAATAAAAAACACACACAAAAAGAACACTGTTCTGTGATTTTGATTCTTTAACTAATGTCTTGTTTGAACTGGTTCTTTATAATGAATCAGTCTGGCAACTTAGCAGTTCAGAGCAGCTATGGCGGTTTACTGATTAAACTGTGAGTCATTCTTCAGGTATATCTTCAAAATAAGCAGATGGTTATACTGATGGTTATTAAAGATACTTTTCACAAAATAGTTTTGTTTTGTGATGACTACTACACATCCTTTTTCTACATATTAAAGCCCTGGGTAAACTTTTTTACGCGTACGCTAATGTACGCGCACAGTCGAACACCCAGCCTTGGAAAGTATACTTCATTTGACACGTACGGATACACAGACGTTCGACGCATGCACAGTTTTGAGCAATCTCTCGCCACGAGTTATAACCCATGTAAACATCTTTGTATTCTTTCATGCTAGAGTTGTACAAATGAGGGTACTTTCTAACCTCTTTGCACAAACTCGTCTATGTAGGCCTCCATTGTTGCTGTAGCATTCCGGTCTGTTCTGTTTATGCAGTTTTTCTTTGACTACCTTGTGAATCGTTGCCCCAGGGCACGGTTGCCACCTTTTGGATAAATTAATTACTGCAAAAAGAATTAAATGCGCATTTGCAACCTGCGCGTACAAGTACGCGCGGTTACAGAAATCCGGCGGTGTACGTACTCCCCTGATGACGAAATTTGCATCACATGCACTGTTTGCACGTCCTCGTGTACGCGTAAAAAGTGAACTATACTTTGGGCTTAACTGATCTTCTAAATTCATAGTGTTTAATACACATCCCAATGGATCTACATCACAGCAGTTTGCAAACATGAACATGGGCAACAGCACTTCTTAACAAACATCTATATCGAGTGATTCTGTAATTTGTCAACTAAAAGTTATTTGGCTCCTAAATGATTCATATTATAGGGGCCAATGGCTCCATTTTCATTTTCTGGAGTCCTGGTTGTAATATTAGCAGGACATTTTCATACAAGAGCAAGCCTCCTCCTAAGACTTCCTTCCTTCTTTCCTTCTCACTCTGTAAAGGAGAAAAGTGTGCAGTTATGTAATAAGTTATTGATTTTGCTCTTAGGGAGAGATTGAGCTGCTGAGTCTCCTGCTCTGCCTCTCTCCCAGAGGAGAGTCACTCTGACAACAGACCCTCCCTGATGCTCACTGAGTGTTAAGGCCTTCAACCTGGTCACATATCACTTTCACCCGGTCGCCTCGGGCCAAAGCTGCTCTGAACACACACACACATACACACACACACACACACACACATGCGCACGGCTGCTTTGTTGCTTTTAACACAGTGTCCGCTTGTCCAATTGCATCCATTAGTACGGATGAGCAGAGAGCAATTCGAAAAGAGAAGTGTGTGTGCCAGCGTTTAGGCAGCTAAAGGGGGTAAGCCGCCCATAGTTTGGGCTGCATGTGTGTGTATGCATGCATAAAAGAGTGTTTCTCTGGGTGTGTCGGGCTAAAAAGACTAAGCCTATCAAAATCTGCTTGTGTGTTTGTGTGCATGCAAGGGTTGATGGAGATGTCGGGACCTGTTAGTGCTGCTGGAGTTGCGAGCAGGGCGGTTGCTAGTAGGGGGTCTTTGTTCAGAGGGGAAAGAAGCCATAGAGCTGGCTCCTCAGGCAAGCCAAGGGTCAACTGCTCAGCTCATCCATCTTCCAGCCTGGCAGTGACCTGTCAGCTCGGCTGCTCACGTTACTAAGCAGAGCAGGCAGGCCTGCATTGTGCAAGCTGCTCTGTTTGCAACCATGTGTAAATGAAGTTAATATTCACTGACCCCTTGCCCAGCCCGTGAGCGACCCTGGTGACACCACGGAAATCACAACGTTACCAGCGAAACGACAAAGATTCTTGGCTATTCACATGGGCTATTTATTTCACATTGCTTCAGTGTTTTTGTTCGCCCTGTCAAAATATGTGAGTTTGATGTAATGCCACATTTCTCTGCTGAGTCATGTTGAGCTTCATTGTGTTTTAGTAGATTGCTGAACTTTAGATTTGCATTACACATGACAGAAATAGCATGCTTCGAATGTTGTTGGATTGAGGGAGCTCGTGTTTTGTGCTTTTCCACTCAAAAGCAAAGTAGAGTTTGTGTGTCTTAAACCAGAAAGGCTGGTGTTCTCAGATGTTTTGTGATTATATAAATAAGACTTACAGAATTAGAAGCAATACAAGGATTTTGGCTGAATCCCTTTTTTTAGGTGAAAGTTTGTATACATTGCTTAGAAGAAATTGTTTATATGTTAATATGTTATATATTATAAAAAAAACTATAAATTTATTTAAAATTTAAATCAGTTTCAATTTAATTAATTGAATTCAAATCANAAATAATAATTACAATTTTATATATATATATATATATATATAGTACACCCCCTTTGAAAAGTAACATTTTAAACAATCTCATTGAACACAAAAACAATTTCCAAAATGTTGACAAGACTAAGTTCAATATAACATCTGTTTAACTTATAACAAGAAAGTAATGTTATTATTATAACTAGATTACACATTTTTCAGTTTTACTCAAATTAGGGTGATGCAAAAATGAGTACACCCCACAACAAAAACTACTACATCTAGTACTTTGTATGGCCTCTATGATTTTTAATGACAGCACCAAGTCTTCTAGGCATGGAATGAACAAGTTGGCGACATTTTGCAACATCGATCTTTTTCCATTCTTCAAGAATGACCTCTTTTAGAGACTGGATGCTGGATGGAGAGTGATGCTCAACTTGTCTCTTCAGAATTCCCCATAGGTGTTTGACTGGGTTCAGATCAGGAGACATACTTGGCCACTGAATCACTTTCACCCTGTTCTTCAGAAAACCATCAGTGGCCTTAGATGTGTGTTTAGGATCATTGTCATGTTGGAAAAGTGCACGACGACCAAGGGCACAGAGTGATGGTAGCACCTTCTCTTTCAGTATAGAGCAGTACATCTGTGAATTCATGATGCCATCAATGAAATGCAGCTCCCCGACACTCATGCAGCCCCACATAAGGACACTGCCACCACCATGTTTCACTGTAGGCATCGTGCATTTTTCTTTGTATTCCTCACCTTTGCGACACCATACAGTTTTGAAGCCATCAGTTCCAAAAACATTTATCTTGGTCTCATCACTCCAGAGTATAGAGTCCCAGTAGTCTTCATCTTTGTCAGCATGGGCCCTGGCAAACTCTAGGTGGGCTTTTTTGTGCCTGGGCTTCAGGAAAGGCTCCTTTCGTGGACGGCACCCATGCATGCCATTCCTCTGCTGTGTACGCCGTATTGTGTCATGGGAAATAGTCACCCCAGTTTGGCTTTCTACTCTCTTTAGATAACTGCAGTGAACTTGCATGCCGATTTTCTTCAACCCTTCTCATCAGAAGATGCTCCTGTCGAGGTATTAACCTCCGTGGACGACCTGGACGTCTCTGTGAGATGGTTGCAGTTCCATCTTTTTAAAATTCTTGTACCACTTTTGCTACAGTATTCTGACTGATAAGTAAAGCTTTGCTGGTCTTCTTGTAGCCTTCACCTTTCTAGTGTAAAGAAATTATTTTCTTTCTCAGGTCTTGTGACATTTCTCTTCCATGTGGTGCCATTGCTGACAGCATGAAATGAGAAGGGGTTTTAACACCCTTTTATTGTCAACTGTCTCCTGGACACCTGTGTAACGAATAATTAAACTCACCTGTGGTTGAATTCTTGTTAAATTAGACATTTGTAGTCTAAAATTTAGCTTTGCTCCAGAGACTTTCAGTGAGGTGTACTCATTTTTGCATCACGATAATTTGAGTAAAACTGAAAAGTTTTATTATTAACCTTACTTTTATGTTATAAGTTAAACAGATGTTATATAAAACTTAGTTTTGTCAACATTTTGGAAATTGTTTTTGTGTTCATTGAGATATTGTTTAAAATGTTTCTTTTCAAAGGGGGTGTACTCATTTACGCTGAGCACTGTATATATTTGTAACATTTATGTTGTAAATAATCTGAAAGGTTTTTATTTTTTTAGTTATATAATTATTTAAATATTGGAATATGATTGCGATTTGATCAACAGAACTCCTCATGTACACCGTACTGAAAAAACCTATACCAAAATATATTTAAAATATATTTATTTCATACAAAGTACAGTACAAATCCATTAACATATTTACTGACATATCACTTGAGACTTACTAATATAACTACTATAATTTAACTTTATTTGGAGTATTTCTTTATTGTGCAATGCACATTTCTTAATATTAAGCCTAAAATGCGTTTTGATCACATTATTAGTAAGGATAGTATGATCAGTGTATAATATCAGTCTTTAAATGCAAGATATTGAAAGTGTACCTAAAGTATACTTGCAATAGTTCCATATTAGCACAATCAAATATACTTAAATATATCTTTATTTGGACCTCATCACTACTTCTAGATAACTAAAATGTATTAAGTAAAAAATTATTCCAATTTAGCAGACTTTAAGTACATCAATTTAGTATACAAAAAGTGCAATTGCAGGGTATTTATATTAAGTACATAAATATGTAAATGTATTTGTAGCATACTTAGCATAACATATTTCAAATACATTTTGGTATATTTATTTTTCACTAGGGAAAAGATCAAATTAATGAGAAATTTAGAAATGAACAAAACTTGTTTGCATAATAGGCAGTTTTTATGTGCAAGGCATTACTAATTTTATGTTTTTCGGAAGTCACAGTGTACTATTACAATCGAATCCTCTGAGATCCCACGTTTAAACAAATAGTATGCTTTTTGAAGCTTTCCAAATTCACATTCAAAATCGTTTCACATTTGCAGTGCTCTGCTGGGGCCGAGATGCTGTTTGTTAATGAGAAGCAGACTAAATTCTCTCTGCTCATAAAATGAGATTAAGGAGAAGAAATGTCACACACACAGAGTGCTGTCTCTCAGCCAAGTTATTACTGAATGTAACTCAAAGTGAACACATTGTGCCAAAGAAGAATCAATAAAATTAGAAAGTAATGCCGTTCTCTACTTTTGTGGGGACAGCTACGAGCGGCACAGTAATCAAGACTATATGAAACGATCATTTGTCTGAGGAGATGATTATTGGAAGATAGAAATGTGTGCCACATGTTAGTTTTTCATGGATCACCAGTGGTGATGCCGGGATTTGATTGAGTGCTGTATCATTTAGTCTCTAGGCAGGGATAGAGACGGGTATTAGAGTGTGTGTGGGTGGCTTTGGGTGTGCGTGGGTGTGCTTTTGTTCAAATGGGTGTGCGTCCGTGCACGTTTGGACAGGTCACGTCTGTGTTTGGCTTCATAATGAGGGACCTTTGCTGGTTTGCCATTGTGCGTTCACTTAGTCACCTCTGTCAAAGCTGCAAAGTCATCCAGACGGTGTGTCTCAGTGTGTGTGTGTGAGGGATAACTTGCTGATGGTGGAGGTTTGATTTAGATCCGATTAGCTGTGGTCATAGTGTTCTTAAGGAGATCTTTCACTTTTATCTTCTAAGAAAAGACCAAATTTTGGGGTTGTTTACTACAGTAATAGGTGTGCTTTCCGCACTTCATAAACACACATACATACAAAGTTTGTGTTGAAAGAAAAAAGATGGGTAAAAAAGACAGGTTTAAGGGGGAGGAGCTAACTCGAGATGTCAATTTAATTGCTGGAAGCAGAGTAATGCTATATGTTTACATGCATTCATTTTAGGGCTGCCGCCTAATAGTCAACTGAACGTGGAGAGGCTTAGTCGACCAAGTCGGTTAGTCGCAGAAAAAAAAAAAACTCCACAGGAAGTGGCGGAGTCACGCAGTCCGTGAGGGACAGATCGTTAGCGGTGAGTCCTTGTGGTAATTACAGCATGTCGGGCAGGAAATCCAAACGTTCGCCTATCATCCATTGCCCTCAAATTTGGCTTATCAATTGAAACGTAAATAGTAGCAACTTTACATGGCTGCTCACTCTAATGGTAACCTAGATAAATGTGCACTATTATATATCTAAGTGTTCTTGCGGAGTGTGGAAGGCAGCCAAAGTATATCGTGCTTTACTGCATGACATGGAGGCGCTGCAGCGAACACTGGCACACTTTTTTTTTTACTTAAAAATACTCATTTTTGGTCATACGGATAAGAATAATACGTCATTACGAACTGTCAAGGGTCTACTTTTATTTGTGTACACTCACAATAACAAAAGTTTCTGCTTTTGTAAAATAAAGAAAACAAACAGAATGCGCTTTCAGCCATCAAATACTCTCTGGTTATGTAATCCATATGAAAGGTGCATTTCTCTCTATAGGCGCGTTACTGCAGAGATAACGATCCAGCATCGTCAACTTTATCTTTGCAGCTGGCAATGACTCAGAAAACACTAGTTTATTAATAAACAATTCAAATGTTATTTTATAATAATAAACTTATATAAACTTGCTATTTTTTCTGACACATTCATAATCATTACTTTTGCCAGTGCTTTGTGGCAAGCTTTATGCTTGCGCTTAAGCGCGAGGCATATATTCCACCCCCCCAGTAAATTTAAGTAATTAAATTAATATAAATGTATGATTAGTCGACTAATGGCTTAAATGAACAACTATTATTCGACTACAAAAATCTTTAGTCAGGGGCAGCTCTAATTCATGTACATTAATCTAAATTAATTCAATACGATTTCATTCTGAAAGGTCCTTTTCACATTTTCCAATTCACATTTTTAGAACTGTAGAGCCATCCGTCCGATTTGGGTGCATGTAAATGTAGCTAATAATTTGTGGTTTCATTTCTTTAATGTTAAAATCTTCTTTTCATTTGCAAATCAATGCTGTAAATCAGGGCGAATGACGTGGAAGAGGAAGTGGAGGTGCCTCGGGATATGCTTATATTTTCTGTTTTGCAATCAGCCGCAAACAAGACCAGCATTTACACTTGGAAGGAAGCATTTCAAAGGCTTTTAAAATTCTGGTGAAAGCCCAAATCCCTTTTTCCTAAAAAGCTGCTTTGTTCTAAAAGTGTTCCTTTTCACTGTAAAAGTGACATTTCATGTTTCCATCTTTTCCGCTATCACAGAACATATCATATGCCAGGAAAGCCATCTGGGCAGATGCTGTGGGGATGAGTTGAGCTGTTGTATTTAACTGTAATGGATATTTTTTTGTCTTGGTCTGTTTAACAGCAATAACATTTTACAGATCCTTTCTTTCAGTATTTTGCCACAATTTCATGTCCATCCAGACAGTATTTCATGTGTAATTGCATTTATTTGCAGTCTGCCTCATATGAGAAATGAGGAGCAAGTTGAAAGATCTGTTCTCGGCACAGACATGACCACCTCCAGCCAACACAAATGTGACTGTCAAAGTATAATGCATTCAGCAGTAATTGCAGAAATATAATGTTCATACCCTCTTCTGTTTAAAATGTACATGTAAAAGAGAAGAATTGCCATACTATTATGTTGTGCACAAAAGATGCCATTACATATTTGCTGTATTTACGTAGGTAAAATTTATTTAGCTTAGCGGCATGCAGATGAATTTAACGGCTGTTTTCATGAAGGTTTGCACCACAGCTTTTCCTCAGTATTTGTTTTTACCTTTTTATATACCTTTCACAATTAGATTTTTCATAGACCAAATTTTTCAGAAAACATGTAACCTATTTTTAAAATGAGTATAACTGGCACTGAAGTGACTTTTTCACATGAACAGCTGTTTTTTTGCACAATTCATGATGTTAACATTTTAACTATATTTAGGAGAGAGCTCTGATAGGCTTTGATCTGTTCTTTCTTCACAAGTCTTTCTTGTTCCTCTCTGAGGGCTTCAGAGGGCATCCTGGTGTGTCCTTCAGCACAGTGTAAGAAAATGCTAATCTTCTCTTTGTTTCTGACGGAAAGCTACTTATCTCTCCTCCACACAGGTAGCTGCCATGAATGAGATTCTTGTCTGCATAAGGAACACACCCCTAATCCAACCTGTTCGCTCCGAGTAATGCGTGGGGCACTGTGCGAATAGCTCGGAACAAGATCTATCTTTTAACATTTTAATCTGACATTTTCACAACCCTCTAATCCAACTTTCTTTCTTTTTTCTGTAACCATTACGGCTCCCCGTCTCAGTCCAACAGTTGAGAAATGCAAAGGGTACAGGGCCAAAACTGGACCCCATCCTGGTGTGTTGCTTTCTTGCTGCCTTTTGATTCTTCCCCTTTCCTTTGTACCCTCGGCCTGTTTCCTGGAGTTAGGTAGATTTCTCGCCTTCTTAGGAGGAAAGATTAAAATGCTTGCCACACAAGGGCTGACAGCATGGTAACAGGCTTCCTGTGAGTTTGAAAGGTTTTAGGTTCTCTCAGACTGCTTTCATCAGGGGTGGAAATAATGGTATCTATTGATATCTACTTCTTTTCATAGCCAGAAAGTTTACTACATGCAATTCAAGAGAAAACATCTAATGCTACTCTTGTTTATATACTTTCCTCTGCCTCACACTGTAAAAAGTAAACAAATTAATTTAAAGGTGCCCTAGAATTTTTTTTAAAAAGATGTAATATAAGTCTAAGGTGTCCCCTGAATGTGTCTGTGAAGTTTCAGCTCAAAATACCCCATAGATTCTTTTTTAATTCATTTTTTTAACTGCCTATTTTGGGGCATAATTAGAAATGAGCCGATTCAGGGTGTGTGGCCCTTTAAATCTCGTGCTCCACGCCCACGGAGCTCGCGCTTGCCTTAAACAGCATAAACAAAGTTCACACAGCTAATATAACCCACAAAATGGATCTTTACAAAGTGTACGTCATGCAGCATGTCTAATCGCGTAAGTACAGTGTTTATTTTGATGTTTCCATTAATTCTGAATGAGTTTGAGGCTATGCTCCGTGGCTAACGGCTAATGCTACACTGTTGGAGAGATTTATAAAGAATGAAGTTGTGTTTATGCATTATACAGACTGCAAGTGTTTAAAAATTAAAATAACGACGGCTCTCTTGTCTCCGTGAATACAGTAATAAACGATGGTAACTTTAACCACATTTAACAGTACATTAGCAACATGCTAACGAAACATTTAGAAAGACAATTTACAAATATCACTAAAAATATCATGTTATCATGAATCATGTCAGTTATTATTGCTCCATCTGCCATTTGTTGTTATTGTCCTTGCTTGCTTACCTAGTCTGTTGATTCAGCTGTGCAGATCCAGACGTTCTGCCCTTGTCTAATGCCTTTCATAATGTTGAGAACATGGGCTGGCATATGCAAAATTAGGGGCGTACACCCCGACTGTTACGTAACAGTCGGTATTATGTTGAGATTCGCCTGTTCTTCTGAGGTCTTTTAAACAAATGAGATTTATATAAGAAGGAGGAAACAATGGAGTTTGAGACTCACTGTATGTCTTTTCCATGTACTGAACTCTTGTTATTTAACTATGCCGATGTAAATTCAATTTTTGAATCTAGGGCACCTTTAAAAGTAAATGGAATGATATGTCATTGATATAAATATAAAAATGTATGTGTGCACAGTATGAAAATGTTCTGTATGTATGAAATATACAGATGATCTACTACATATGCCAAACTGCGCAGTAAACAACAGTGCACACTGCGTGAGATACTGTATCCCACATTGCAATGTGCTTGACTTGACCTTCCATTGCCAGTGTGATGGATTTAATTAGTGTTTATTTAACTCATTATTTGATTTGGATGTCAAATGTTTAGATTTTTTTATATTTTTTTTTACTCAAAATTAAAGGGGTTAGTTCACCCAAAAATGAAAATTCTGTTATTAATTACTCACCTTCATGTCATTCCACACCCGTAAGACCTTTGTTCATCTTCGGAACCCAAATTAAGATATTTTTCATAAAATCTGATGGCAGTTTGATATGCGCTCTGAACCACTTATTCAAAACAAAAGATTCGTAAAGCTTCGAAGCTTCATGAAGCAGTGTTTTGAAATCGCCCATCACTAGATATGGTTGAATAAAGTATTTATTTTGTTTTGTTATTTTGGCACACAAAAAGAATTCTCGTCGTTTCATAACATTAAAGTTGAACCACTGTAGTCACATGAACTGTTTTAAATACATCTAGCTTTCTGGGCATTGAAAGTGTTAATTGTCTTGCTGGCAATGCAGGCCTCACAGAGCCATCAGATTTTATGAAAAATATCTTAATTTGTGTTCCGAAGATGAACGAAGGGCTTACGGGTGTGGAACGACATGAGGGTGAGTAATTAACATAATTTTCATTTTTGGGTTTAACCCTTTAAATTTTGTTGTATGGTATTTTGTTATGTTAATAATGTTGTTTTTCCAGGATGTCACTCACATGCAATAATATGAGGTCATGTGAAAATAAAGTGGCAGAATAGAGCTTGAAACATTTATAGTGAAATTATTTTATTTACTATTTAAAAAATCCTAAGTAGCTTTAGAGGAAAAAAATACTTATAACAGAAGTAATTTACTTTTAAAGGACTTAAAGGATTAGTCCACTTTTAAATAAACTTTTCCTGATAATTTACTCACCCCCATGTCATCCAAGATGTTCACGTCTTTCTTTCTTCAGTCGAAAAGAAATTAAGGTTTTTGATGAAAACATTCCCGGATTATTCTCCTTATAGTAGACTTCAATGGCCTCCAGACGGTTACAGAAATTACAGTTTCAGTGCAGCTTTAAAGGGCTTTAAACGATACCAGACGAGGAATAAGGGTCTTATCTAGCGAAACGATCGGTCATTTTCGAAAAAAATACAACTGTATATGCTTTATAAACACAAAATATCGCCTTGAACGTACTTCCGGTTTCCACATTCTTCAAAACGCTTACGCTGTATGTCCTACGCCTTCCCTATTCTATTTACGGAAAAAAACGAAACTGTCGCCACGTTCGTTTCGTAAGTAGATGACATGGGGGTGAGTAAATTATCAGGAACAGTTTATTTAAAAGTGGACTAATCCTTTAAATATACTTAAGTGAGAACTGAATGTAAATAAATTGCATGTTAATTTCTTTAAATCATGAGAAAACAAAAGTCATGAAAGTGTACTCTCTTTAAGTACACTTAAGTGGCCTTTTATTTTATTCACATATTATCTGCAAGTACAGTTTAAAAAAAAAAAAAATACTATTAAGATTTAAAGTACACTACAGTTGCACATTCAGTACAATTAAGCACACTTCACAAGGGAGTACAAAGTATGCAGCATTCCATAAGTAGCAAAGTACTATTCCATGCTGAACCTAGCCTGAGATCAGAAAATAATATACCAAGTTCTAAAAAGGGCAGCCCCGAGGTTTATAGGAAATTCATCGAAAGAAAGCCAACAAGAGAAAACAACTGACAGCACAGGACCAAGAGAAAAAACAGCACTTGGTTTAGGAAAGCCTGTGATTAGGACATTTCCTCACCCTCCCTAGAGGGAGGACTGTTAGAGAATTTTGTAGTCAATACGCTAATTTTAGACAAGTCAGCAGTCTGTGCAGTTCAACTGGACATTGTCTTGAATTTTACCTCTGGGTTGTTATTAAATCTCTCTAATAAGTCTTTAAAAATGAGAAGGGATTCTCTGTTGCAAAGGCAAAGACACTGTTTAAACTGATTCTGACGGAAATAAATGTAACCATTATCTAAACCCTTCAAAACAATTCTGCAGTCTCGTGATTGTCTACACGTAGATGCTTTTTGTGCGATTGGCTTATGCAGAATACATAATAGACATTAAGATATTTTAGTGGCAAACCCTTCCTGCATTATCAGTGCCGTGTAAGAAACGCTGAGAGACCTGTTTTTTCCCCTTCAGCTGTACCAGAGGGCTTGACCACTGAAAGGTAAATTACTGACGCTGGCACCCGCCGCCTGCTAAAGACTCTGAGAGGAATGTCAGGCTGTTTTAATCTCTTTCTCTGTTGTTCTGTTTAACCTCAACCTGTGTTTCTAAGGGGCTGACTAATTTCTTTGTGCAGTAAATGAGGTTGCTGTTGCCTGCTCTGTGTGCCCATGTCAACAAGCACATCCCATTAGCTCGCCTTCATGCTCGTGGCAGCTCGAATAAAGCTCATGCTCTCCAAGTCCTTCTGCTAACTTTTTAAACCTACCTAAGCTAGTGTTTTTCCTTTCCGTTTCGCAATTTAGCAGCCAAGTGGTTATGTTGGCAGGACATGTTTTCAATTCAGAGCAGAAATGGGCAGTTAAGTGGAGGATATCGTCTCAATGTCAGTTTCATAGATTGGTTACCATGCTCTCAAGAGCCGCTGGCACACGGGGTCATGTAGCGCTAATTCAGTCATGATTACATGCTAGCAGACATTATGCAGCATGGCAGAAGGAGGCATAATTGGGCAAGCCTCATCTTTTTCTCTCTCAGAAATAAAGCTGTCAGGAAGGGGAAAACAAAGCTATCATTTATCTCTGCGGTGGCGGGTTACTGCGTTAGCACAATGGTAGCATGTTTTTTGACTAGTTCAGTGCCAGTATTTGCACATCTTGTTTTGGGAGGGCAGGAATTTGGGCCTCCGAAATGGCTGTGTTTGTGCATGTCACTCATAGTAAAACCAGAAAGGTGGAGTGGAGACAGGTTCTCAGGCGGGCCCCCGTGTCAGTGCTACATTTGATTTGAGGTCTAATTTGCTGGTTGGTTGCTTGTGTAAACAACTCAGGGATACTTGGGCTTCTCAGACGCCGTGATAAACAAATCCTGATCGCACGGATGTAAAAATAAACCGTCCCTGCTTCAGAGACGTAAAAAGGCAGTCGTGTCGGCAGTTGAGAGTCCTCCTGTTTTGGTGATTTGTGATGGCGCTAATCTTAGTGTGTTCACGAGAGAGCCGTTAAGTGCCCGTGGCCAGGTCTTGAGCTCTCGGGCTCAGGCCGGATCTTTTCCCCATACAGATCGGCTCAGAGCTGAAAACTAAAACTAACAGACACACCAGCTTACCAGGGAAATGGTTTCTTTTTTCTTCTTTTCATTCATTCCTTTTTCCTTTCCTTTTCTTTTCTTGTTCTCTTTCCTTACCTTATCTTTCTTGTCCTTTTCCTTTTCCTGTAACTTCTTGTTCGATTTTGCTTGTGTTACCTTATCCCATTCCAGTTGTTATTCCTCACCTTACTTTTCCTGTCCTTTTTTCTATTCTTTATCTTCCTTTTTTCCCCATTCCTGTTCCATTTTCTCACCCTACCTTACCTTACCTTACCTTACCTGTCCTTTACTTTTGGTCTATTTTCTTACTCTTCTTGTCCTTTCTCCAATTTCCTTTCCTTTCCTTTCCTTTTCTTTCCTTTCCTTTCCTTTCCTTTCCTTTCCTTTCCTTTCCTTTCCTTTCCTTTCCTTTCCTTTCCTTTCGTGTCCTGTCCTGTCCTGTCCTGTCCTGTCCTGTCACTTTTGCTTGTGTTTCCATTTCCTGTTCCTTGTCCCTTTCCCTTTTCGGTTTTGTCCTTTTCTTTACTTGTTTTCCTTCCTTTCCTTTCCCTGTTCTTTTTCCTTTTACTTCTTCTTTCCTCTCCTTTTAAATAGTTTAAATAGTTTAAAATCCCTTGTTCCGTGACAATAATGCATAAATATATGGAAAGAAACCTTAACAGATGTTTTGCCTCTGATTAGTTGTTGAATGTTTTTTTTGTTTTTTTTGTGTGTGTGTGTGTGTGAGTGTGTAATGACCTAATTTGCACAATGGAAAATAAGTAAAAAACTAATTTAATGAATATAAATAATAATTAATCTAATNNNNCTAATTAAATGATAAAATAATAATAAAATAAATAAATAAATAAACCTGAATACCTTTTTCTTTTAACCATGACTATTTCACGGTACACTTTGCTAGCACCACCTCCTTACAACCAAGAAGTAGATTTGCTGCTTTCAATTACAAGTCCTCACTAGTTGAGAAAGATCCCAGATAAAATCACATCCCTTTCCTCCTCTTTTCAGCCTCAGAAGGGCCTTGTTCTTTATGTTGCAGGGCCACACCATGCTATAGTTCTGAGCTAAATACACAGTGACAGGGCTTTCATGTAGCTGAAATGGGGATACCGTATCCCTCAACCACCCCCCATCTCAATAAGGTGGTGTTTAAAATGAGGAAATCAGCCGACCTCCTGTGCGATCTCCATTTTAGTCTTGTCACGGAAAGCTGCAGTATTTTCCCCCCATTTTAGAAGGCCCTGAAACAATAATGCAACTACTTGAGATATAAAAACTGGATTTGGAATTGAAAATCAGTAGTGTTGTGTCCTTGGTAATAATCATTAAAATGCATAGCTGTGAACAAAGTAATATTTATCCTGTGGATGCGGGCGTGGTTGGGGTTTAAGAAAAATCATGTGGGCCCAATTCCCTCTTTAGGCTGAAGGGGGTTTTTAGCAAACAGCTGCTAAGTGTGGATTAGTGTCTCTCAGCAGTGCCGACCAAAAGGCCAAACCGAAAATAGCTTATTTCGCTTTGCTTACTGATGTGAACCAGGAAAATACCTCAGCCTGTGGAATCACCCTAGATTTGTTCTCTCTGCAGTTTTTTTCTTTTCTTTTCACAAGGTTAATTAACACAAAATTTACTAGTAATGATTTATAAAGTCTGGAAAAATTTAATACAAGGGGCAAAAAATAATTTTATTAGGTATTTAATGTTGTCTAATCCTAATGCAAATAGTAATATATGATGATGGTGCTTCATTGGAAATTCAGCCCATATGGGCATATGAAATAAAGTGTGGGAGTAAATGACTCGTTGTCATTGGAACGTGTGAGGGTGATTCTTGTGCATAGCCTAAAGCGATCTGGCCCTAATTTCTGCTTTGTCTCTGATCCCTGGCTGCCTGTGGGATGTCCTTTTTTCCCCTCATAAAAGGTGAAATACTGAAATAATCCATTTAAGTTTCCTATTTTCCACAGTAACCTTGCCTCTAGGACATTTCTGACTGCTAGAGGTGGTGCAAAGGCAGGCATGCCAGTGCTTTTGGGGTGATCAGGAATATTAGGCCTCTGGTTGATGCGACATATGAGTGACTGAATGTGTGTTGTAATGACCCAGCAGAAAATGTTATTGCTCTGAGGCTGATCTTTTCATAGTTCTCAGTTATTTTATGGATAGACTTTTGTCTGTTTGTAAAACATCTACTGAGACAATTGTTGACAAAATTCCTGCTATAAACAATGTTATTTTAGTATTATTTATATACTATAATAGTATTTAATAATATAAAGTATTTATTGATATTTTCAATTAGCTTTTATTTTCATATTTTCAGTTTTCTTTTTAATTTTACTTAAAGTTTTTTTTTTACTTTGTTGTAAAAGTGTCATTTTTAAAAACATTTTTTTAGTTGTTTTATTTTTATTT
>RJVU01019258.1:4642873-4657416 GCA_003731715.1 Anabarilius grahami | reverse complement strand
ATTTTAGTACTTTAACTTCAAATTTTTTTTAAGTTTAAGCTATTTATCTAATATTTATAATTTATTTTATTTCAGCTTTATTTCATATGCTTTTTTGTTAGCATATCAGATAATTTGCTGTTGAGAGGATTGAATGAGATTTGTTTGAATTCAAAATAAAATCGAGTTTGAGCACAGTCGGATACTTTGAGATGTCTTCTGAAACGCTAGAGCAGATACATATGAGATGAACGTGGCCTGAGAATCTGAGAAGCTGAAAAGTCTCCATTTGTACTCCATTTAATCTCATTTATCTCTATGAGAAACAATTGAGATATCAAATAAGGCATCTTTTGTGATCCCTCCCCCCTCTTTCTTATGATGTTGCTAAAGGGACAGTCTGATCCGAACACTAGATGATATAAAATGCGAACACATGCTAATGCTTTCTCTCTTTCTCTTTCTCTCCATCATCATCCAGCCTGTGGTCGTGGATTCTACAAGTCTTCATCTCAGGATCTTCAGTGTTCCCGGTGTCCCGCGCACAGTTATAATGACAGAGAGGGCTCGTGGAGATGTGACTGCGAGGACGGCTACTACAGAGCCCTCTCCGACCCCCCTTCTGTCGCCTGCACCAGTGAGTGAGCTGTTTGTGAACCTCTGGTCTTCTTCCTTTTCATTCCCTCCATTCTCTATGTGTCTTTATGACTGCAAACTGGCACATCTCATTCCCACTAACTAGCAGCTCATGATCAGACAAGCAATTGTCTGCTTCCTGTCTGATGAGATTATAATTACCTGGGGCGTCAGGCACCTATGTTTTTTGAAGGGGCACTGTGGTGGTTCTGGCTTACTTGGTGCCCGAGGCAAAATAATAAGAAAAAATCTTTTAACTTCTCAGTAGTTCTAATTTAATTTAAGTATAAGACAGGATAGCTCAGTGTTAAAATGTTGGTTAATTTTTTTTTTTTTTGGATTCAGTTTGAATAGGCATAACATTTCTGGTAATTACAGTCAGAAGTAACGGAAGCAGGTCTCAGCAGTTCTTTCCTCTCTGTCTCTTTTTTATGTTCTTCTCCCCTCCCTTCTAATAACCACCTGTCCTATCCTTTCCTCTCCTTGGCCATCTCTCTTTATGAATAGCACAACTATAGCCATTGATGACTTATTTACAGAGGCCAGACAAGGGTGAAAAGTGGTGGTGAGGGAGTTCAGGGCGAGTCGATCTGCCTGGAAATATGCTCAAGGACAGGTTCAATCAGGTAGAATCCCAGGATGTGCTCAACTTCCTGAAGACAAAGAGATGGAGAGAGAGCATTAAAGTAAGGATTAAGGCTGTACAGTTTGGTCAAAAAAAATGTAAGTGCAATTTATTTTGACAAATGTTGACAATCTAATTTAGGGCACAGTATGAAACTTTAACATAATACTGATTCTGCTTAGATATCAAGGCTAAAGAGAAAAAAAAACAAATTCACACTGTAATAAAAATTACAAACTAACAAGAGATTTTGACGTAGACTTATTTTATGTATTGTCCATGCTCTGCTGCCATGCGAGAGTTAGTTTTTGCAATCATTTATTTATTTGTATTTTATATTATTGTAGTTTAATATTGTCTAATTATTATTATTACTACTGAATTGAATAAATCTATTAATTTGATGTAATAATTGTTATTAGTTGTAGTAGTTATAGTAACTATATTACAATTGAATTCTATAATAACAATAATAGTGATATATATTTTTGTTTTTAATATGCGCTCAAGGCCATATGGCAATGATTTTAATGTGGTTAATTGTGCAGCCATGATGCTGCAATAGACAGCAGAGAATGATAAATTAATTTGAGTAGATGAGAGAAACTTATTAGACCCTAGCTGTGCTGTTGTGGAGCAGGCCAAATGTGCAGCCTGTCCTATGATGACACATATGTCAAGCATTAATCATTCACTATGCTTTATCTCTACAGTACTTTCCACTCTGTATCCACCCTCATTCCTGCTTTCTTCTTTATTCCATTACAGTAACTCCCCCAATTTTTGTCTCACCACTGCCTTATAAAAGAGATGATCACACAAGAACTGATTTAGTCTAATTGTTGCCCAATGCCCCCCAATAAGAGAACAAAGGAGAAACAGGCCTGAAATTCACTACACAATTACTCTCATTTCCTCTGCCTTCTTTCTCTTTCTCTCCAAGTACACATCAGATCTTTTTCTACCCTGACCATGGTTTGGCTGTTGTTACATGAAAACATTGACTTTACTGCAAAATGCACACAGAATACAGAGATTAAGAGTCATCTACGTAGTTTTTTCTCTATGGCTTCCAGAGGGCAAATAAATGGTGAATCATGCGAGTTGTACAATGTGGAAACACAGTAGGCCTCATTACAAAGGTGATTCATAAATATAATGAGTTATGAAGATGACACAGGCCCTTAAAGGATTAGTTCACTTTTAAATAAACTTTTCCTGATAATTTACTCACCCCCATGTGATCCAAGATGTCCATGTCTTTCTTTCTTCAGTCGAAAAGAAATTAAAGTTTTTGATGAAAACATTCCAGGATTTTTCTCCTTATAGTAGACTTGAATGGGCACCAAACGATTGAAGGTCAAAATTAGTTTCACTGCAGCTTCAAATTGTTCAAAACGATCCCAGATGAGAAATAAGGGTCTTATCTAGTGAAACCATCGCTCATTTTCTGAAAAAAATTGAAAATTATATAAGTTTTAACCTTAAATGCTCATCTTGAACTAGCTCTCTTCTTCATCTCCTCTATTAGAATTCCAGCGGTGTAGACGCTGCTAAGTGTATTACTGCCCTCCACAGGTCAAAGTTTGAACTAATTTTTATATGCAATATGCTAGTTCTATAGTATATAACAATTAGTTCAAACTTTGACCTGTGGAGGGCAGTATTACGCTTAGCAGTGTCTACACTGCTGGAATTCTAATAAAGAAGAAGAAGAAGAGAGCTAGTTCAAGATGAACATTTAAGGTTAAAACTTATGTAATTTTTTTTCAGAAAATGAGCAATGGTTTCACTAGATAAGACCCTTATTTCTCATCTGGGATCGTGTAGAACAATTTGAAGCTGCATTGAAACTAATTTTGAAGCTGCTGCTCCCGGCCCACTTTTCAAAAGAGGGCGGAGCTTTAACTGCTTGCACTTCGGTTGCTCAACAACAACAAACCTGGAGAATCTCCCGCAGGTAAAATGACGGTGTTTATCCTTACATTGTTCAAACCGGAGTCGGACACTGATCGAGAGACTCCGGAAGAAATACAGTTTTTTAGAATGCATCGGAATGTTTCTGAATGGTTAGTGGGTAAATTTATGTTGTTGCTGTAGAGTTGATTCAAGTCATAAACTATGTGCCGTCATGTTAATCTTTTATGCAAATCCAGCGTTGAATTGACCCTCGTTTGTGAAGCAGTCCGACGTAAAATGACGACATGGTAACAACACTCTCCTACAACAACTCTTCCTCTTCTCTAAAGCAGCCCAACATGGCCTTGCCCCCTTTGTTGCGTGTTCTCAGGGGCAAGGTTTATGTAAATTTTAGAGTTAGTGATGTCACTAACCCCAGAAGAAGCTCGTTGTAGTCCCTACCAGCTATTTGTTGTAGTCCTTAAACAGCAAATTCTTTAAAAGAAAATATCTTTGCATTGAACTTCGAGCGTCATAACTTTGCAAACAGCAACATTACATGCTAACTAAAGTTAAAAAAGTGAAATTATAATCAACCACCCCTTTAAAATATATTAAAATAGAAACCATTTTAAATTTTAATAATATTACTTATAAGCTATATTAGTCTGCTGGCTGTATTTTTTCTATCAAATGCAGCATTGGTAAGCGTAAGAGACTTCTTCCAAATAATTGGTGTGGGGGGCGGGGGAGTGTTCTAAATCACAGAGGATGTGGCAGGAGTGTGGGATAATAAGGATGTGACAAGAGGGAAAAAATGCAAATCAAGGGGGTAAAACAAAAAACTTTTTAACAAACATAAATCTCACCTCTTTTGAAGTGTTGTGCATTCGAAATACTCTCCTCACCAGACTTGTCTTAATTATCTCGGGATTAAGTTATTGTGACCATCTGAATTGTCTGGGATGAAGATTTCTTTCTTTCGATTTAAAGCTGCGTGGAACTGAATGGTAATTGGGGGTGAATTTACATTCGCTGAATAAACACCCTGATGGACAGCTTTTTAAATGAGCGAGGTGTAAACCTACCGGATCTTAAGCTCTGTCAATACACACTCAGCTCCTCAGAACACGGATTAAGAGTGGCCTTAATGAAATTCAGATTTCCAGAGTGAAAGGAATTAATATTGAATTGAAGAGAAGAAAAAAAAAATAGCACAAAGTTGTACAGAAATATTCACTTATTTATTAATCCCAATGGCATGGCATAATTCACCCAGTTTACCACAACTTGTGAGGCGCCAAGATAAATAGGCAATACTTAGGCAAGCCTGCTGCATATTTTTTTTTTCTTTTTAGATAGAACGAAAGAAGGGAGTTCTTGACAGCTTTCAGAGATGACATCGATCATTTGACAGCTGCGCATGGTGTCAGCACTAGCGAAGGTCTGAAAGGGGCGGGAGGAGGGTGGGACTTTGTGTCAGAGAGAAAAAGAGGAATAGGGAGAGCAGGAGATATTGAAAAAGCGAGAAAGAAAGTAAGAAAAATAGAAAGAGAGAAAGTGAGTGCGCATAACCTACATAGTCTCTTTTCAGCTCCCTTCAACCCCCTGGAATCATCACCTCCATTCGTTGACGTGTCCCTGAGGGTGAGACTTTCCTTTTTTCCCACAGTTGCTAAGGGACAGGAGTACAGTAGAAAAACCAGCCTCACTCGCCAACCTCTCTCTGGCTCCGGCCCTCAATCTATCCTTGGCGCTTTGTACAAGTGAGGCCAAAGTTCAGGTACCATGTTTGTAGATTAAGGATTAGTGGCTCGACTGTTTAAACACGGTTCACAAGTGGCGACCCTCTGGGAACCTCATTATTGGGGTGAGTCTTAAAGGTATAATCACCCAAAAATGAAAATTCTCATTTACTCACTTACCCTCATGTCAATCCAATACTTTATGACTTTCTTTCTCCAATGGCAAAGAAATTACTTTTATTCAGTAAGGATTCATTAAAAAAATTGTTCAAATAAAGGCTGTTCTTTTCAACTTTCTATACATCAAAGAATCCTGAAAAAATGTTTCAGTTTCCACTAAAAAATTTAATTCAGCATTGATGATAATAATAAGAAATGTTTCTAGAGCACCAAACCAGCTTATAAGAATGATTTCTGAAGGATCGTGTGACACTGAAGACTTGGGTAATTTTGCTGAACATTCAGCTTTGCATCACAGGAATAATAACATTTTAAAATATATTAAAATAGAAAACTGTTATTTTAAATTATAATAAAATTATAAATATTTTATAATATTACTGTTTTACTGTATTTTTTATCAAATAAATGCATCCTTGGTGAGCATAAGAGACTTGTCAAAAACATTACATATGTTAACTTTTGTTAATGTTAGCTTTTTTTAATCTTTTTTCTGTGACAAGTGTACTAAAATTAAAGTCATCATTCACTGCGAAATTAAATACAAAGTTCTGGCATGAAACTCTAATGGGCAGGCTAATAGGTCCTTTAACACAACCTGCTAATTATCACATCATTATCTATAGGTCACAGATGACTGGTTCCTGCTGTATTAGTAGCCAATGAGCTTGCGTGCTTAATCTTTAAATACATGAGCTAGCATTGCTTAGCAGCGCAGCATGCTTCAGAAACCCTCCACCTTCCCCAGCTCCACCTGTATAGATCTGCTACGGTTATTCATGTACGCTATATTGTACAGCAGCAGCATGTCTTACTTGCTCACAGCAGCATGTCGTGTATGTATTGGCAGTAGCAAGTCCCGTACTTGCTCTTTAGCAGCAATAATCAACAGCAGCAGCAGCAGCAATAAAGCAGCAGCAGCGTAGCAGATCTATTCCGCCAAGACCAAATTGGTCATATCCATTACCATGCCAAACACTCCGAGAGTTGTCATGACAGAACTACAAATTTTGTATAGACTACAAAAATATCACATGAATTCCAATAACTTTCATTACATTGAGAATAGGATATTTCAAAAATTCCCCTTTTGTGTTTCACATAAAAAAAAAAAATATCATACAGGATTGGAATGATTTGAGGGTGAGTAAATGGCAGGATTTCTTGGATGAATTATCCTTTACTAGGAGGGGATGCACTAAGACAGTCAAGAGCTGCTCAAAGTGCAGATAACAACTGGATTCCTGAGTTAAGCTCCAGTACTGCTTGGCCAGAGACTTCAAGCTTCACACACACACACACACACAGGATCAGCGGGTTGACCTAATTAGCATTCTCTCACAGGAAAACAGCAAGGGTAAGAATCGTGACCACATTTTTACTGATTTCAAAGATGATTTAAATATATTTTTTTCACATGCGTTAACTCACTCTTTTGTTTGGAAGGATATTCAGCTCCTTCACTTGAAAATCACTGTTAGAAAACATGTCATGCGTAGCTCACGTAGCCAGACTTTTGACTAAAGGCTTAAAATTTGGTTCACATTGCAGGTCATTCTGGTCGAGAACTGCCCACGTAGACAGGGAAAAACTGGCATATAAAGCGATCAATCACATTTTTTTTGCTTTTACATTTAAGGGTGGGGTTATCCGAAATAGATTATACCACAACAATAGACTGTTGAGGAAAAAATCATTCAAATGGCACGGCCCTTGCTGTAAATGACTGTACAGAAAACAGAAAAATAGCAGGGATGTTAGCAGTTTTGTGTGCAATCTTCATCAGATATTCCGTGAACAGACTGTGGGCGGTTTGAGGCTATACAATCTATAAAGTGTGGGTTAAAAAAAAAAACCTGTTTTAAAAGAAGGTTGAAAGGGAAAGCAAAAAAGAGTGAGTGTGAAAGAGTGTGCCCGGGCTTTAAGCAAACTCCATATCCATTAAAAGAATAGTTTGGTTTGTGGTGTAGAGAATGAAGCTGTCTGTGGCAGATATTTGTCCCAGTTTCCCCCAGACTTCCTCCAGCATCCCTGCAGAATCAGTCTCAAAGCAGACTGCAGAGGAGGTGACAGATTACCTATATAGAAACACATATGCACTCGTGTGTGAAAGAGCAAATGAGAGCCGTAAACTCAGAGGGCATTTTGTTGTTAACCAGCAGACGATGACGCTCACAACAGTGCATTAACATGACTCTCCAGACGCCAGATCCACGCTTGACAGGAAAGTCTTGCTTTAGCTGTTTTCAGTGCACTCAAAAAAAAAAAAAAAAGGAAATTTGAAGAAAATGTCAAATTTTCATTTTTATTCAAATTATGATCCCATTTATAATTTCTTTAATTACATTACATTAACATTTATGGATTCGCCATATGGATTTGCAGTAGAGAAACATCTATTACATTCTCTAAATATTTTCTTGGATATGTCTAAAACTCACTTGAAACTATTTTCCCTCAGAGGGGTCATACCTTCTTACAAAAATGCTGTCCGTTAAGTGATTGACTGTTTCGTACAAAGCCTCAAATCATAAAATTAGAACAACATCATGGATTGCTATTAGATACGTGCTTTTATTTAACATTTTCCGAGAATTAAATCAGTAGGTCCTCTCCATGATGAGTCTTGAATAGTGATTCATTGCTACTTTGTTGTTTGAATAGATATGCTCAATGACAGCTTGACTTGAGTCCCTTCCTGTCTCAGCTGTCCATTTAAAGATAAACAATCCCTTGATCTCTGCCACTCAAGAGCAGAATGAGAAGGCCCTGCCAAATGGAGCCATTAGTGGTATTATTATTATTCTTACAGGTAACCATAGAAATAAAATCCTATAAAGCCCTAGGAGGATGAGAGTGAGTGAGTGAGTGTGTGAGCGGCTCTCCCCGTGGGGAATAGAGTAGGAGGGACATCATTAGCATCAGTAGGTGAAGTTGTGCTTCGAGCTTGAGAGATAGATATTGAGAAGATAGAGATGGAGAGACAGACCACATCTCTTCACCTTCCACAGGTGGCCCTTTCATCTCCTCCGTTCACTCGTTTCCCTCCTACTTTGATGAATATGTATGGATGCGTCTGCCATTAGCTTTAATGAGGAGCAAAATTTAAGTGTCATATTAACCATTCGCACAATTCTAATGCCTGCTCTTTCCCCTCATGCATATGCAACAAGTGTTTTGTTACTAAATGTCCCCAGAATCGCAGACGGGCGGCACTGGTGACATACGACTCAAGGGGGCGTTCACACTGACAGTGTTTTGTAGCTACAAAGCGAACAGATGTCACTCATGTAAAAATTTGAACTTTATTTCATTATGCCTAAAGTATACAAGGAATGCATAATATGTCACTACCTCACTACAATATTGACCAATGCAATCTACCAATTAGCATCTGGTTTAAGACGTGCTTTTTTGGGTGGTAAATAATGCCGCAAATACCAGTGAATTGACGAGCGCAAATCTTAGTAAATCACCTTGCGTGATTCATTTAAATACTGTCCTCCCATACATTTAGCGACCGAAAGGGAAACTCCTACAAATGAATATTCAAGGTGAGACGCAAAAATAACTGTCCACACCTTTTCAGAGCTAATTTCTAACTGCGTGTCTTTAGTAAATCCTGACAGTAGTTTTTAATGCTAAAAGAGGGTTTGCGCTGGTGCAAGCTGTTAGTGATCTTAGTAAATCAGCTTGCGTGATTCATTTAAATACTCTCCTTCCATATATTTAGCGACCGAAAGGGAAACTCCTACAAATACGTATTCAATAAGGTGAGCCGCAAAAATAACCATCCACACCTTTTCAGCACTAATTTCTAACTGCGTGTCTTTAGTAAATCCTGACAGTAGTTTTTTAACGCCAAAAGAGGGTTTGCGCTGGTGCAAGCTGTTAGTAATCTTAGTCAATCACCTTGCGTGATTCATTTAAATACTCTCTTCCCATACATTTAGCGACCGAAAGGGAAACTCCTACAAATGCGTTTTCAATAAGGTAAGCCGGATTCCCAATTCCACAATCCCTTTCATGAGCCTATCGTACAGCTCCACAAGAGAATGGATTGAAAACGCCCATTTAGCTCCACACCAGTGGACACATACGGGTCACTGTTTCATTTTAAGGTACAAAAATCTAACCTTTTCAAAACGACAAACACATGATGCAAGACCACCACAAAGACAAGTTCTAATAAAAGAGATATTGAACAGGCAGTGGTGCCGTTATAAAAACATTAGGGTGATAAAAGCAAGGGCTTGGTGGTTGGATAAAAGTAGCAAAATATAAATCATTGCTTTATGAGACACGCCAGATTCCTTGGCACTGGCGGGGATTAGGGGATGATGGGTTGTTTTCCACTGTGGTCATCCGTCTGTGAGCTGGTTATTGTAGGCTGAGCGGAATCTGCACTGTTGCTATTGTCGGGGCGATAACTCGCTCATGATCTGACTCTTAAATTCTGGAAGTGACTCAGACTCCCTGTCTTCCATGGCTTAGACTTCTTGTCACCCTAGCAGTCAAGAAAAAAAAAGGGTTTTGCCAATTGTATCGCCTCTTTTCTTTTCACAGGAAATTCATAACTCCCTGGCTCAGTAATGAAATGCTACTGCAAAGATACCAAGTACCAAGTAGGAGGAAGACTGTCTTATCTTTTAAGGTTTTCTACCTCAAAACCATATCCCGTTGTTCACCATTTTATTGTTTTGCCATCACATCCCTGGTCTACATCGACCTTGGCAGCACTCAAGTTCAACTCCCCAGAATTCTTGAGCATAACATCTCTATGTATCTAGGTTACAGTATAATTGCATGTCAGGATTTGCCAAGGGCCCGGATTTCTCGTGTTTCCGTGGTGTTTTTTTTCTTGAGAAAAGAAAAATCTGGAGTCTTATGTTTATCTAAGAATCTTCTCTTACTACAGGGCCACCATCAGCTCCTCAGAACCTGCTTTACAACATCAACCACACCACCGTCAGCCTGGAGTGGACCCCGCCGGCCGACACGGGTGGCCGTAACGACGTGACGTACCGGATTATATGCCGCCGCTGCACCTGGGAGCCAGAAGAGTGCTTTCCTTGCGGGAGCAACGTTGGCTACTCGCCACAGCAGAGTGGATTAACAGACACCTATGTCACCATCACCGACCTGTTGGCTCACGCGAACTACACCTTTGAGGTTGAGGCCGTGAATGGCGTGTCCGACCTCAGCCGTACCCAGCGACTGTTTGCAGCCGTCAGCATCGCAACCAGCCAAGCAGGTAAGAGGTTTGGACTTCAGTGGCTATTTGATCACAGATCTAGCAGGTACTAGAAGTATACAACCAAATCTGCATTTTAAATACTGCATTTATATTTGCAGCATGTTTGGTTTTTGGCATCGTTCTGATATTTATTTTAGGCTACAAGATAGTTTTTTGTGTTGCTCGGGTGGACTCTCATCTCAAGCCCGTTTCTAACGTGTGCATTCACGTTACTGTACTTATAATTTATCAAATGATCTGCCAACCATTTTCCTGCAATTCATAATTTGTGGTTTTGTGGTGGCGATACAGCGGTGAACAGCAACAGATGATAAATAATAGAAGTCAGGCACAAGAATACCTCTCTCATTTCCCCTTTGGTTTTTATTGTCTGCCAGGAGAACCGCCACCTTTAAATATCACTTACAGTCGCCATGGTTGACATTTCCACAAGAGTCTTTGTTGAATTCCTGATAAATGATATGAGCTTTCACTTTATCCCCTGAAATTAAATGGGTGGCAAATGCTTGCACTGGTGCTGAAGTCATGGCCGCAAACATTATTAGCTCGACGAGTAGTTGCCTGTCTTTGGCTGTGCCTCTGTCTCTCTCTCACACTCTCTCTCGGGAGTTGGCCATAATTTAAGAGCTGTTTCTGAGACTACACATGCCAGAGAAATGCATGTTTTTTAATTAACTATTTTTTATGGATCTGCAAAACAAGATTTCTCTTTCATGCCCAAGCATCCATGAAATACAATTTGCCTTCAAATGCATACTGGTTCTGGTCATTAACAAGAGGTTAGTAGACAGTGATAGCTTAGCACCATGCTTCAGCAACTAGCACATCGATTGCAATGTTGTTGTACAACACATTCAGTATTTGAGTGTTTGTTGTTTGGAAAAAAGATCCCACTGTATTGGATGTGTTACCTAGGGGATGGTCACAATGGTTGACTAGTAATCCAATAACTGACTAGTCTGTTATTGAAGCTGATTTTTTTTTAAAATAATATCTAATAATTTGTATCTAGTTTTTATCTATCTTTAATGTTGATTAGTTTATCTAGATTTTTTAAATCTTGATAATATACGTCTATAAAATTATATCATCTTAATAAAAAATCTAGTTTATCTAGCTCTCTTGCTAATATAATAATTATTCTAGAAATATGCTGCTCATGTTATCCAGATTTGTATTTATTTATTGTATCTAGAAAATATTTTTATTTAGGCATGAATGTTGATTATGTTGAGATATATATTATACAATATTATATATTATTGAAATAAATAATCTAGTTTATTTAGATTTATTTTATCTCAATGTATAATTATAATATATAATTATAATATATTAATATAATTGTGTATTTATTTATTTATTGTATCTAGAAAATATTTTTATTTAGGCATGAATGTTGATTATGTTGAGATATATATTATACAATATTATATATTATTGAAATAAATAATCTAGTTTATTTAGATTTATTTTATCTCAATGTATAATTATAATATATAATTATAATATATTAATATAATTGTGTATTTATTTATTTATTGTATCTAGAAAATATTTTTATTTAGGCATGAATGTTGATTATGTTGAGATATATATTATACAATATTATATATTATTGAAATAAATAATCTAGTTTATTTAGATTTATTTTATCTCAATGTATAATTATAATATATAATTATAATATATTAATATAATTGTGTATTTATTTATTTATTGTATCTAGAAAATATTTTTNTTTTTTTTTTTATTATTTATATTTTATCTAGACATGTTGACTATAGTTTATCTAGATGTTTTATCTACATAATATACTATTTTTATCTAGACATATGTTGTCTATTTTTTTTCTCCTTATTTTATTTTTTTATTTTTTTATTTAGACACCATACTATGTAAAGTACCACAGCTAAGGTCTTTGAGACAGACATTTTTGGCTGTTGCAGTTCGTCTCGAGACTCCTGCTTCCTCCTCCATTCTGTTTCACTTAGTTTAGCTGTTTTTGAATGCAAGAATGTGTTTTATGTAAACACTGTCTAAGAAATGCAAAAAAAGTTCTTTTTAATCTAGCCCAATTAGTCAACTAGTCATTCAGGCAACTCACAGACTCGTTGATTCAGACAGCGTGTAGTTTTGTACATCCCAAGTGTTTCCCCACCTGCATTCAAAACTCAAGTTCTCATTTGCATTTTTGTTGTTTTTATGCTTTGCAAACAAAACAAGGTCAGTGACAGGATAATACGAGCAGCTCACGCGTGCACGTGTTCACAGAGAGATGAGGAAAGAGACACAGAGGGAGAGGCGATAATGACCAGCAGGCAGTAAAATGAAGGAGGAACAGAGCCGAGGAGGAAGGGGAGAGGGGATGATGTATGTTTCATGACAGGGATCGTGACAGAGACACTCGCTGGAGCTAGGAGCCACAAGGACACACGGACACCTTGGTAGGTTAGGAGCGAGCGAGAGATAAGGGACAGAGAGAGAGGGAAAAGACCCTTGTCTCAAAGTGAGAGCCGAGCGTAATTATGTCTGGCATACTGACAACAGACAATTACACCAGCCACCCTGGGCAATATTTAGTCATTAGTTATTGTCAGATTGAGAAAATATATTAGTAAAGCCCTGTTTTCTGTAGTGGCAGTATTAACGGTTTCATTTTTCATGTCTTTCAAACTACAGAGTTGGCCATGGAGACTGAAAAATGGAGAACAGAATAAAATATTCCCATCTGAGTATGAATAGATTCTAGCTAGGAATAGGGTCTGTATCGTCAATTCAACTAGTCTTTCAATGACAGGTTAGTCGTTTAGAGGTTGACTAGATTTTCTCCTTTTTTTTTTTTTTTTTGCAACCAAATTTAAAATATTTTTTTTGTGCTCTGTCCAGCTGTTTTTGAGCACAAGAGCCCCATCTTCTATAAAGTACCTCTAAGAAATGTATCTAATTGTGGTCAGGTGGATCTAAAACGTGCTTAATTATATAGGACTGCACATCCTTGATTATAGCTTTGGAAATATCTACATTTGAATTCAAATGAAATGGTTGCCCACTCAATTACTAATAGATTTAATGATTCACCTTTAATAACTAAGCTCAGGCTCCATTTGAATACAACAGGCTCTCTGTGATGGCAAACCGATAGGACCCCTGGACAATCAGACTCTTGTTTAGAGCCGAGATGGAAAAAATTTAACCCTATCTGAGCATGCTCAATTCTCTGCTCACCGGAGCCTTACAGGCGCAATTTTACCCCTGGGTTACCACGGCAATGGATGACTACCTCATAATGGGTGAGAATGGAGCTTCCTGAAACAATAAGCTGCCGGCCAGTCTGACAGAGCAGGACACTCGTTAACACTGATGACTTTATCAAGGCCTTTTAGAGTAGAAAAAAATTGCATTTTTTAAGCTCTGCCCAAGACTTGTTAACCTTGCGGGGATAACTGTAAGAGTATAAAGAAGAGAGAAAGGGAAAGAGAGGAGCATTTGGGGTGAGGAGCAAGAATTAAAATGAATCTAATATAGCCTAAATTAAAATAAATGTCTTTGTTTTAAGATTCATCAGTGCATATTACTCTGAAATCAAAACCGTCAAAATATAATCAGCCTCCCCACCTCTGAAATTACTTCTTATTTTTGTTAATGAATATAATAGAAATACATTATATTACACTAGCTTTCAAAAGTTTTGGGTCAGTACAATTTTTTAAAGAAATTAATGTGTCAGCAAGGACACATTAAATTGATCAAAAGTGACAAAAGACTTTTTTAATATTACAAAACATTTCTAATTCATATAAATGTGGTTCTTTTGAACTTTCTATTCATCGAATAATCATGAAAAAATGTATCAGTTTCCACAAAAATATTAAGCAGCACAACTGTTTTCAACATTGATAATAATAAGAAATGTTTCTTGAGCACCAGATCAACACATTAGAATGATTTCTGAATACTGAAGTAATGGTTGCTGAAAATACAGCTTTGCCATCTCTGGAATAAATTACACTTTAAAATATATTCAAATAGAAATGTTATTTTATATTGGAATATTTTGCTGTCTTTAACTGTTAATAATTGCGGTTTTTACACTATTTTGATCAAATAAATGCAGCCTTGATGAGCGGACAGTCATCTTTCAAAATAATGTAAACATTTTTAACATATATTATTTTATATTATATTATATTATATTATATTATTTGCATGCATGTTGACG
>RJVU01019258.1:4622525-4636344 GCA_003731715.1 Anabarilius grahami | reverse complement strand
TTTCAGACATATGATAGACATTTTCATTTTCAGACACTGATATTTTTGATACTGTAGTTCATTTATGTGAGTGAGGATAGCAAAATAAAGTAAACTGTGACATATTATACCCAAATATTCTTCATACAGTGGACTACCAGTGAAACAAAAATTATTCAGACACTTTGACCTGACCATGTTTTGCTTAAGTGTTATCTAGATTATTTTTTTCTGACACAGTTTAACTCTGAGATCTTGTCATATTTTATTACCATTTTTTTTTTTAACTATAGTGAATAAACTGTATAAATGAATGAAATGTTCAAAGTATCTGAATAAATTTTGGTTTGACTGTGTGTGTGTGTGTGTATATATATATATAGTATATAAATTATTTACCAAAACAAGCAAAATGATTTAAAAACTTTTGATTAAAATCCTTGAATCTTTACCAAAAACAAGCTAATTAAACAAACAAACAAATGAAGACTTCAGATGCAAAAGCCTCTAAGTGGCGTCTGAAATTTTCTTGTAAAATTAGCACTTTTATCAAGCTCGTATGTTTAGGTTCAGTAATTTCACTTTAATGGCAATTAATAGGTCCTTTTCATTGCCATTAAAGTGAAATAACTGAATATAAACATACAAGCTTGATAAAAATGCTCATTTTAAAAGAAAATTTCAGATGGCACTTAGAGGCTTTTGCATCTGAAGTCTTCAAATATACATTTATTCATTTAATTAATGCTTATTTTGATATAGATAGATTTAAAACCTTTAATTAAAAAATAGATAGATAAATAAAAAAATGTTTGTTTGTTTTGTTATGTTTTTGGCTTTGAGAGTGAGACCAGTGAAAATATTGTCAGGGCAAGTACAAATCTGAACTACGACAGATATAAAATCCCTTATTGTTGAGCCCTGGTTTTCATGTAGTTAAATATTTAGCCGTGGCTTAAATTTGTAAATGGTACCAAACAAGGGCATTTGACATGACCATGTTGTGCTAACAACCATGTGGAAAATACCTGTGCAGATTTGAGCAAAGGAACAATTTCAGACTCAAGGGAAGGCTTAGTTGTTTGCTCTTTTGTTGCTTTCCTACGTTTTCTTCTGGCTTATTTATAGATTTCTTTCCTTTTATACTTTCCTTTGCGGAGAGGAATGTGATTTCTCTTCCCTGACAGTACAGAGGAAAAAACAGAAATTGCGAAAATGTAGAGCATTTTTCCACCCTGCTTTAGAGAAGAGCGGGTGCCCACTTTGACGTGCTGTTAAAACAAAACAAAACAAAACACAAACCACTGCCTTTGTGTTGCTTTGTCTGTTTTTGCTGAGCTTTCCTCTCTATTTGTGGAAAAGAAAGAACGGGGGATTCAGTGTGGTCTAGACAGGTGTGTTTCTCTCTTTCAGAAAGATCACAGACTGTAAACAGGTTAAGCCCCTTACCACAACCCTCGGTGACAGACGTGAACAAGATATATTAACTAGTTAATTAAATAATTAATAAGTGTTATTTAATTTGTATTTAAATGCATTATACATTATCAATTATGCAATTTATTTTAAGTTTTGCATAAAATAATGTAACAATAATTCTTTTAAAATATTTATTTCAAATGTCGCTCCAAAAGCAGGACTACAATCTGACAAGTGTCTCTCAGGCTCCCAAAATGTCATAAACATACTCCATTCCATGGAAAAACAACAGTATGGCAACAAACAAATGGGGAGAAACAGCTTCCATACAACTTATCAATCCCTCATTACTCTGAATCCATGTTTTCATGAACCTGACTGTACATTATGACCACCCAGTCTGAATCACAATGCCTCTTTGGGCAGGTGTGGGAACAGAGCAGGGGCATTGAAGGGCTTTTCTTACACTTTTACCCCTAAATAACAGAAGAGGTGGCTGTTTAAATGAAGTGAAAACTTTTCCCATTTGCATAATAGAAAAGCAGCATCTTCCAATTAACTGCTGACAAAGTGGATTTAATTCCCTTAAGAAAACAAGTCGAGAGCACAAAGAAAGGCCAAAGCCTTGTTCTAACCATTATTGTGCTCTGAAAAGTTGGGACCTGGCTTGGTCACAATTTATTAAGCAAACAGTGGTCCTGGTCCCCCACTTATGACCAGGCTCATGTAAAATCACCAATTACCTTAAAGCTATTCAGTCCCCGGAGAAGTAACACCTGTTAAGTTGTTATCCAGTAGAGTGGCCTGATGGCTTCAGGTCTGTTTTCTCTTGGTCCTTTGTCTAGGCTGTGTTCATTGTTACGAGGATCCTGTGTATGTTTAAAAGCCACAGGAGCATGGTGGTCTTTATTTTCCTGATTGGCCCACCCTTACAAAAAATAAGTATAAGTTTAAGTTCATTTTATTAAGTAAACAAAGTATATTTTATATACTTTATGTAGTAAGTATACTAATATCAGTGTACTAGAAGTATATTTGTAAGTGTACGGTTTCAATACTGCTTGGGACTTGGGTCCACTTTTTAGTGTATAAAAGTATACTTTTAAGTACACAAGTACACAACTAGTTTACAACTAAGTTTTTTGTTTGTACTGCACCTATGCTGCAAGTGAACCTTTAGGTATACTGATAGTTTACTAGTGCAAAAAAAAGTATTTGACATTTTTTAGTTTATGAAAGTACACTTTGAAGTATACTCTCAGTAAACATCAACACCCCCCAAAGCTTTCATTCGGTAACGTTAGGCAGTTTTGAACTTATATGCTGTTCAATGTTTGATGATCGCATTATTTTACATTTGCGTAAGCAATATTCTATCTATTATTTCTGCTTCTTCTTCACCTGGGTTTTGATCCGGAGATTCAGTACTCTTTCAGAAGATCCGTAATAGCGCCCCCTACCATATAACAGTGAAAACATGGATAGCCAGAAAATTCAGTCAATGGTGGGTGAAGTACTAATGTGCAGAGTAAAGTAGATTTTAAGTAAATTCCTGTACACTACCAGTGGACTAACCTACACAAAAATTCAGATACTCAAAATTAGAAACATATCTGTTTTTTTTAAATCAATATTTTCAAAAAATGTACGTTTATAAGACAGTATGTAAAACTATGTGAAGTATTTAATAGGCTACTCAATCAAAAGATTAAACACAACTACAAGCCAAGTATACTTAGATTACTTATTTGTACTTTTAAGTATATCTCGATTAAACGATTGAGTAAAATTATAGGCCAAATATACTTAGACTTTTCTGTCAGTATAAGTCAAGTATACTTAGGTGCAATTTTAAGTATATTTCTGAGAAGTACATGAAAAGTAGACAAAGTATACTTTCTTAATTTAAGTTTAAAAGAAGTATACTAATAGCACACTTGAATAAAGTTTTTCGTAAGGGTAGTCTGGCACGGGGAGGGATTATAGATTTGAAAGGCTATTGGTCTGGTTTAATAGTGAGGGATTACAGTAATTCAAGCCAATAAACAAAGACTAGACAAGAGCAGCTTCTTTTTTTAAAGATGTGTACTTTGATTAATGATGCTTGTGTTAGGCAGACCACTTTTAGAGACAGCGCCATTAAGAGTGATTCACTGCATCGGATCCTGATTAGTTCCATATGGATGGAGAGTTAAGTTGACCGGAAATGCGGAGACATCTTTGTTACGTGTGTGTTGTTCTGCGCTTCTGCATTTTTATGTATTGTACATCTTTTCCAGGGGGAAAACGGTGAATTTTTAATCTAAGCTGGAGGTTTTGAAACGGGCTATTCTCCAAACTTTAATCAGACTTCAAAGGATCCACAAGACCTATCTATTCCCCCCTCACATCTCAATACTTTCCACTTGCTGTCCTCTCCAACTTATAGATGTACAGAGGGAAACAAAGAGAGCGAGTAGGGTAATGTTTTATGTTACACGCCGAGCGGCTTTTTATTTGACTCTTCTACGGTTTTGTCATTTTAAAGAACCCACAATAATGTCCTCCGTCGGCCGGCAAAAGAGTCTGGCTTTGATCCTAAATTAGAAAACATTACCCATTTAATGGAGCAATTTCAGCAAGTACCCTCAATAATTACTTAATGACAAAAGGTATGTTATCTAGAGACCACCATATTTATAGGACTATTTGTGGAGTTCTTCAAGTGAAGTAGCTCTAAGCCGACCTGAGCTGCACTTTGTGCTTCCTGATGTGATACTTCTAACTTTTTAACGGTTTTCTAGGTTTTTTTTTCACAGTACACTCAAAAAAAGGCAGAGTTTATTATTAACTATTTACATGTATTTGATTGTATTTAAATGCATTTATTAATGAAATTGCTTAGAATTTGTTTATTTGTAAAACATTTAAATTTACTTTATACTTTATTATTTAAAGTATAAATATGGTTTAAAATATGGCTAGCTGTGAACAAGCAATATTCAATTAGTTAAAATTTATGAGACTGAAAGAAATGGGATTTATTGATGATAAATATATAAACCTGATTAGTGTATATTGGAGACATTCAGTTTATTAGCACTATTACGGAATATGAACCTGTTTCTTACTTATTTAATGTATGTATGATTAACAAATATGCATCACATTAAGTTTATTAGTTAGTTAAAACTGTGTTATCCAAATGGATGGAAATTGTATATGCATTACAAATGCATAAATCCTAAAATGTAGGTCTAATTTGTTTTGTTTTTTTAGTTTATATTGCGGTTGATTGTACGGCATTGTATGTCTTGTGAAATCTGTTTAATAGAAGCTTATTGCTGTGTTTCTCATAAAAAACTACTAGTAAAAATAATGAAAAACATAAATGTACTGGAAACGTGAAGTCAGTATCTAGTCTATTAGGGGTGACGGGCTTTAAAAGCTCACTTTTATTGTCTTCACTGACTCTGACTATGTTAATATGCTGCTGAGTTATTATGGAATAACGACGCTAGTGAAATTTGACACTAAAGGCGCTCACGTCCTAGACCTATTAAAAACGTCAAATGCGTGCCACTGCTTTACGGAAAACTGGTATGGCAACTGTTTGCAGACGCCGTGCTAAAAAGAGCAGCATAGGGAAAATACAGTTTTGCAAGTTGAAGATGGATATAAAGATAAGGCTTTCATTTGCAAACTTCTGGAAGCGTCAAAAATGTTGTGTAACCAGAAACGATAACACACACAATGTATACTAATTTATAGTAGTGATAGCAGACGTGTTTACCTCAGGAATAGCTTTCTTCCACGCACAGGTCAGAGTTCAAGCCACCCGGGCGAGCCGGCTTAAAAGAGACCCCTTCCAGCAATGAGATGAATGTCGCCACCGCTTTATCCATCAGAATATTGTTATTCTCATTTCATAAAAGTACAGAAAATAGGATTAGGGGCCAGCTATCCTGGGGGATGAGAGTCAACTGGCCCTCTCTTTTATCTCTGCACTGTGCGTTGGGAGCTTGGACTGCTCACAGGCACTTTCAATTGGAGCGATTAAGTCGGCTGAATCTGCAATGTACAGAGCGAGATATGGAGATATGAAGGGACACAGGGAAGAGACAGGGGAATATGCTTTGCTGTCTGTCATCTAAAAGCCATGTTTGAGTTTCCTAGCGTAACGTTTTGGCCTAGAAAGCCGAGAATAAAGAGACATGAAAGACAGAGGGATAAAAGATCTAGGTTTATATAATGGGGTCGAAAAAGTCTGAGAATACATTGAAAAGATGGCATTCAAAATGTATTTTAAAACAGAACATTTGGAGAACTTTAGAACAAAGAATAGATATGATATAAATTGAATAAGAAATTAAACATATAAAAAAGTATGATATTTTTGTCATAAATTGAATAAGATCACAATTATAGAATTAGAATATTATTTTGAACAAATATTATATGTGTCTGTATATATATTTATAAAACGGTTAGTTCCTGTCCTTGATTCTGATTGGTCAATAGCTGTGTTTTATTCACGATAAAGCACGGCTATGAACGCTTCACCCAACGGTTCTGTGTATCACTACACAACACCCTTAGCAACCACTCTTAGCAACGTAAATTGTCTGTTCTCAATTAATATTGTTCATTGAAGCTTACTGTATTATGTAGAAGAGTATTGCGAGAAAGAGATTGAGTGAGCGAGTTTATTACCTGCATTCAGCATTTTCCTTCAGGTCAGTCCTATGTTCATAATAAAAAAAATCTGTTTAAATGTCCGATGTATTATCTTGTCCTTTTAACAGTTAAGGGGTTTTCCCATGACTGACAGCGCTAGTCAAAGCATTTGTCAGATGCGTCTTGTTACGTGTTCACAACAATTCAGTCTTTTCAATGTAAAAGTCTTCGCTACTGACTGAAACACTTATAAAGACATTTAGATGGCGTAATAAGTTACATTATTATGCCATCTAATGGCGTAATAATGTAACTTCTGTTGCTGTTCACAGTCAGGGACTATTTTTTCTGGTGGAAGGAAGGCTTTTAGTGAAAGTTTACTTCATGAAAGTTGCATTGATACATATTTTTGGCTTTAATATTTGTATTGTGTAGTAACCGTTTTAATCCGCTTCGCGTTGTGCCTAACAACGCCCTTCAGCCGTGTCTTATTCACGATACAGCACAGCCTCTCGTACCTTATTGCTTACGTGCACTACCGTTCAAAAGTTTGGGATCGGTACGATTTTTAATGTTTTTAAAAGAAGTTTCGTCTGCTAACCAAGACTGCATTTATTTAATTAAAAATACAGTAAAAACAGGAATATTTTGAAATATTATTACAATTTAAAATAACTGTTTTCTATTTGAATATATTTTACAAAGTAATTTATTCCTGTGATGCAAAGTTGAATTTTCAGCATCATTACTCCAGTCTTCAATGTCACACGATTCTTCAGAAATCATTCTAATATGCTGATTTGCTGCTCAAGAAACATTTCTGATTATTATCAATGTTGAAAACAGTTGTGTACTTTTTTTTCAGGATTCCTTGATTAATAAAAAGTTCAAAAGAACAGCATTTATCTGAAATACAAAGCTTCTGTAGCATTATACACTACCGTTCAAAAGTTTGGGGACAGTACGAATTTTTATTTTAATTTGTTTGAAAAGAAATTAAAGAAATGAATACTTTAATTCAACAGGGATGCGTGAAATCATTCAAAAGTGACAGTAAAGACATTTATAATGTTACAAAAGGTTATATTTCAAATAAATGCTGTTCTTTTGAACTTTCTATTCATCAAAGAATCCTGAAAAAAAATATTGTACTCAAATATTTTGTACAATTGTACACAACAAATGTTTCTTGAGCAGCAAATCAGCATATTAGAATGATTTCTGAAGGATCATGTGACACTGAAGACTGGAGTAATGATGCTGAAAATTCAGCTTTGCCAACACAAGAATAAATTATATTTTCAAATATTTTCAAATAGAAAAGTTATTTTAAATTGTAATAATATTTCACAATATTACTGTTTTTACTGTATTTTTAATTAAATAAATGCAGTCTTGGTTAGCAGATGAAACTTATTTTAAAAACATTAAAAATCGTACCGATCCCAAACTTTTGAACGGTAGTGTATACTATATTAAATGAGAGTAGAATCAAATAAAAAAGTTATGAAATTTTTACTAGTGGTCTAAGACTTTTGGACTTAGTTCATCAATCATGTTTATTTACATTTTTACATTCAAGGTTGCCTGTTTGTTTGTTGAATAGTTATTATTTAAATTGAACAGGAAATAAATTAGCTTTTCTGCACTAACACTGTATTATAATATTGTATTTAACATATAAATATAAATGATTTTAATGTCATACATATAACATGAAAATATTTCTTATATTATTTATTTAAAAAATTATAATTTGCACTAATGATCTTAGACTTTTTGCCTGTGAGTTAAAAATGAAAACATTTGCCTCTCGTGTGTTTTCGATTTGACTCATTTAGTGGGAAAGGGTGTAAGAGGAGAGCTTTGGTAAACCATGGCTGAGTAAGAGAGAGCTTTGTTGTAGCTTGTAGAGGATCCGTCAGCAGCGCTCAGGTTCTCACACTAAAGCGAGCCAGATGGATACTAGAATCCTCTTCTCTTCAGACAGAGAGAATAATCAGCTCTTTCTCACTCTGATCACCCTATTCTCAGGCCAGAGAGAACAAAACCAAAGAGAAGAATAAAAGCACTGAAATCAGCTTGAACTTTCAGCCCCCGTTGCATAGTACGGTTCCCTCAAACGTCTGTTTCCCAGAGCCAGAGTTAATTGGGCCATGAATCATCTCATTGAGACTAATGTAAACATCCTGGTAATTGATAACAAATCATCATTACAGGTGTGATCAAAACAGATCTACTGACCAACCACTGAAAACTCACAGTCATTTTTTTTCTAATTCGAAAGTCTCATTAACAAATCTGTTTGTTTCTGGTTCTATTTCAACTCAACATTAATCACAATCAACACAAGTTTCTGTTCGCCAACAGAACAGAGCAGTGGGTCTTTCTGGGCCTCATTATTTGTAATCCGATGAACGTCACCGCACAGTAATATCGCAAGCCAACAGAAGCAAGTCCACTTGGAATAAATTTCGTGAAGCAATACATCTGTAAGTACCGGCAAGGGCTTTGTCTAAACATGCTAAAAAAGAAAGATGTGGCGGCTTTTCATACGCAGCTGCGTGTCATAGAAGGGATTCCTTCACGCTGGGTTCTGTGCGTCTGTAAAGAAGACGTCAAGTCCAGATGAGACATAAAAATGATAGTGCTGCTCACCTGCGATGACAGATACATGTAAACAAACACGATCCGCATCCGCATGACTCAGATGTCTTGCACAACGTTCGCCGCAGTGGCAGACAAACAGCTGGTGTTGGTGTGTGAGCGTGTCTGGAATTAGTTTAGTGTTAGTTAAGATGACCTCCATCAAAGTCTGTTCACCACAGCGCAGATGAACAAAACCAGACGCATCTCAAAACAAGATAATTGTAACGTTGAGTCATTCGTTTTGTCCGACTATAATAACAAGGATCGTAGTCACAAGCAATTTGTCTGTTCACACCGAACATGAAAGTGGGGTGTGACATGACACTGTCAATCACAAAACAGCCAATCAGATCAGTTCTCTCTGTTTGATCTCTCTCACACAACGCAAAATAAGTACACATACTAGATGGAATGCTTTTTATGGCTTTCCTTGTGGAATTTGAAGGATTTGTTATCTAATGTCTCTCTCATCATTACATTATTGATGTTTAATATACATTAGGAGTGGTACAATTTTGTGATTTACGCAATGCGATTCCAGAATTGAACCCTCATTTTCAGCTGAGACTTTAATTTCTTAATGTTTTGCACTCTGACAACCCAATGATATGTGTAAAAATAGTCAAACAAAATTGTCCTTTTTTAATAATAATATAATAATAATGATTATTAGTATTGTTTTTATTATTATCCTAGTTTTAAATAATATATCAAATTCTTTCAATATGTTTCTGTAACTTAAATGTTAATATGTTTCTGTGACAAAAAACCTAGGAGGTGGATGTTGTTGAAGCTGTAACCCTGTTTAAAGGGTTTAAAGGATTGTTGCTTCAAATAACCAGAACAAATATGAACAAGGTTTATTTATGGCTATTGCAGATTTGTTCGAACTCAGCTGGGTACACGCATGTGCGTACACATTGTATGGTATGTATCTGTTTGTTGCCAGGTGCGTTTGGCTGAATGAGTGCCTATATGGCATGTCAGTGTGCAGATATGTTAAACACAAAACCTGAGCAAGCGTCACCGCATATCTGTGTGGAGTAACAGTGACAACAACCTGAGCAAATGTTCTCTCCATCACTAGCAGGATAACAAGAGGTCATTAAAAAGAGAGAGAGGGGCAAGTGTGGGTCGACACTGTAGGTTGGAAAATAAATTTGGGATCTTTTGTAAAAGGAAAAAGTATTTTCTTTGTTTGGTTTTTAGGCCCAGGCAGCCTCCTCTGTTTTTCATTTCATATTTTCTCTGGCTACAAGCGGAATTGGAGTGTTTGTTGAACAAGAGCAGTTCTCTCTTACCCTTCAATCTCTCATCTGTCTCTCTCTCATTTTCTCTACCTCTCTCACTCGCTTTGATGCCAATTTGGCTGGAGCGGAGCATGTCCAGGCTTTTGCAGATGTGTCCCTCTCCCTGCCTTTGATTGCAGCGTTCAGGCCAAATAAAACATCACATACAAGCCTATCTCTCTCTCTCTCTCTGCCTTTCTTCTCTTTCTCCTCATCACTCACCGTCTTAGAAAGCAGGCATGCAAAAAAGAATGAGCATCCATCAGAATAGGAAGATCAGAAGAAGTAAGGGAGAGATTTTTGAACCAAGTAGATTTTAAATGCAACTTTGGGGGGGAAATATATAATATATATTAGGGGTGTGTGTGTATATATATATATATATATATATATATATATATATATACACATTAGGGGTGTAACAATGTATCGTGTCACAGAATCATGAATATTTTTATTCTGGTATCACCATTGTCCTGTGCATTGGGTTAACAGCAAGTCCAAGTCTATTTCCACTCCCAATGTAAAACCAAATTTAGCATTTTAATCAACAGTTCATTTTTTGTTATCCTTTTACCATATGTCCTGGAGTATCGCAATGATATTGTATCGTGAGTTCAGTATCGTGATATGTATCGAATCGTGACATGAGGGTATTGTTACACCCCTAATATATATATATAGATTCCGCATTTGAGCATCTCTGTATGTGGGTCTAATCTGATCAAATGGGTGTGTGTGATTTTGAGCTGTTCTCATGTGACTCAAGTCTTTCTGCATGTTCTTTAAAGAAAGATCAATGACTCTGATTTTCAGTTTAGCCAGCTCTTGGTGAATGACTAACCCTTGGCGCTCACACAAGCTTTAATCAGAGCCATGCATGTAACCGGTAAAAATACAAAAAAAAACGGAGCATGGCTGGATTTGGTTCCACCCATGTGGACAGCATCCAAACCCGTGATTAAAGAGCATGTGAGGTCTGATTAATACAATCTTATTGCTGATGACAGAAGCTTTGGGGTAATAAATGACTATTTTCGATAGCATCATTTTTCCGAAGCGCTCGTGCAGTTTTAATTTGAGATTTTAAAATTCACCAATCAGGTAAAAAATGAAAGATTTATTCAATAAAGAAAAAGGAAGATTTCGCCTAAAAATCTTTTACTTGTGTTATTTCAAACAGTATGGCACTTTCTTTCTTCTGGAAACACAAAAAGTATTTTTAAAAATAAAAAAAAATTGATAAAATAAAAACAAAATAAAAAAGGCCTGGTCACTCTTTTCCATTCGATATCAATGAATGTAGACTAGAGCTTTCAAGCATCATAAAGTACCATAAAAGTCTCATAAAAGTGGTCTGTTTCTCATCCAAAGCCACATATGTGTTCCACCGAAAAAATGAAAGAAATTCATACAGGTTTGAAATGACACAAAGGTGAGTAAATGATAGGATTGTCATTTATGGGTGAACTGTTCCTTTAAAAGATAGTCAGAGGAACTGAACTGATGGTAATCTAAGAAAAGTGGCCTTGAATGCATGCAAAATCTAAAATAATAGCTTTTGCTATGTGCCTCTGACCCTGAAAAACCCATCAGTTTAAAGCACAGCTTGTTTGGTGAATAATCTTAGCTTTTCGGTTCTGCCACAGCTCAGATATGCAATCAGCACGCCGTGCCTGTGTGAATGTGTTGCGCAGGCCTGAGGCATTACTTTGACATTTCACTGAGATGAGAAGGTTGAGGTCCTTCTGTCTGTTTAGTGAGCCCTTCAAATGCGAATCGTCATGCAGCCTCTGTTTTATTAAGACAAACGATAAAAAGCATGGCGCGTGTTAACACTCTGCAAATGTCTTGTAGTCGTGTAGCTTCTTGTATAGCCAAAGGTCAGTCTGGCAGCAGATAAACTGGAAGAGTGGGCCGAAATTGGCCTCTGTCCCAGGACGTTGACCCTTCATTTGGATTGTGTCGCTTTCGGGGTCGGGTATTCGCTTCGATGGTCTGTGTGGTCAGGATCACTGTATGAAACGCCCAGAGAGAGAAGGGTCTGTGGCATATTTTTATGATTACATAACAACCTTTCACCCCACCACTGCAGTCTGTGTTCCTGAAAAGTCTGTAATTAGAGTGAAGCATGTTTGTTTGTGTGTGTGTGTGTTTGTACATGTTTAAACCAGAGGCCAGTCTCAGCATGAGTGAACTTCCAGTGAAGGCAATAAATATATATATACACACACACATAAATAAATAAAAAAAATCTACCAATCTCAATTGCATATTTTCAAATCTTAAGCAAATGTGCATCTATGCAACCTCGACCGTTTGATTTTGATTTGGTGATTTGCTGGTAAGTCACATGGGCTGCCAGTGGCAGCAGATGGGGCGTGTAATGTCAGGAGCGGTCTGAGGGTTTCTCCTACGGAAGCTGTGGTGGAGTTGGGAATTGAACGTGGAGTGCTGATGTGTGTATTGCGGAGATGATGAGGTGCTTATAGCTGAGGCCATCACGCTTGAGTGGAGGGGATGCTGGGTAGCCTGATAAAATCCAGAGTGCTGTCTTTTCTAGCACATGGGAGTCAAGTCATAATCACACAATTTCTATTTTTCTCTCTTCACCCACAGCGGAGACTCAGAGATGCACACGGATGTCTCTCATTCTCTCCCTTAACAATTACTCAGTTTAGGAAATGAGAACATAATTCTGCCATTGCTTGTTTTGTAACATCTCTGTGTTGATAAGGATTTCTCATTGTGTTTATGTATGTTACCTTTCAAATCTTTTTTGCTTTCTTATTAAGTCTTATTGACCAGATGTCTGGGTGTTATGGAAATATGAAATAACAGCAACACATTACAAAGACCAAAAATGAGAAACTAGATGGGAAAACTTTAAACTGTGCTGTACGAATCCAATTTAATAATACAGTGAGGCCCAAAAGTCTGAGAACACTCTGAAAATCTCACATTCAAGATCTAACTTAATTTGGAAAATAAAAAAAAATAAAAAAACATTATTATTTAAAATGAATAAGAATTATTTCCGATTCTGCACTATTTCTAGGTGACTAATCAAATAAATAATTTGGTACATTGACTTTTTGTAAGGACTGTCAGATTTGTTTTTGTTTCCACTGAGGCACAAGGAGCTCTTTGGATCATCTCAGATCATGCTGGAGAATATGATCATCAGATTTGACACAAACTTGTGTGCTGCAGTAATTAAAACAAAAGGACAAACAAAATACTAGGATATTTTGATATTCAAATTGCTATACTCATAATATATTATGCATGATAGAATCATTTTCATTAGTGTTCTTTGACATTTGGACCTCACAGTGTGTGGACAGTGGCAATCTTGGGTCAGTGAGACTATGATTACTGTATGATTATACGTCTGTAAATGAATGTTTCTAATGCGGGTCAGGTGACTCTGTTTCTGAGGGTCAGATGGTGCAGTGGGAGCAGTGATTGCTGATAATAGGGTGCCACCGCTGGACTCTAATTTGTGAGAGGAAGTGTGTGGACGATCTTCACCAGCTCCGCTTAGGCATTCCGGCATCTGCTGCTACACGACTAAATGCCATTCCAAACTCATGACATGCTCGCCACATAGGATAGCTGTTCTGTTGGAGTTAGAGTTAGAAAACATGACTGGTGATATGAGATCAAAGAGCAGTCACAGTATTGAAGGAAACTTGATTTTCAGATCAAACCTCCTTTAGAGATATTAGGGGCTCTGATAAACTTTTTTTTAGTTTTTTTTTGTCTATTTTCTAATAATTTTTCCTTCCTTCCTTCCTTCCTTCCTTCCTTCCTTCCTTCCTTCC
>RJVU01019258.1:4588458-4622483 GCA_003731715.1 Anabarilius grahami | reverse complement strand
CCAATCAAATTTTCTTTAAAAAAAAAAAAAAAAAAAAAAAAAAGTGATTATGACTTCCGTCCTTCCTTCCTTTAAATTTTATGTAACAAAAACAAAATTGTGATTGACTTCCTTCCTTCCTTCCTTCAAACAAACTTTATGTAACAAAAAACTAAATTGTGATTATGACTTCCTTCTTTTTTCTTTCTTTCTTTCTCTTTCTTTCTTTCTTTCTTTCTTTCTTTCTTTCTTTCTTTCTTTCTTCCTTTTTGCAGAAAAACCTTCCAATTTTGTTTTTTGTTACATAACATCTGTTTTGTTCAGGATAAACATTATTTTTCACAGTGTGAAGCTGTTATTTGTATGTTTGAAAGCTTTTTCTAATCTATGTTTTCAAATAGTCATTTTTATCAATCAGCTCTGCCAATGACAGACTCCAGAATGAACAGCCTTTGCTGTCTGGATCTGCTTTTAAATTGGATTCCACTTCTCTCTACAGCCCAATAGCTCATTCGCCCATTTACTATTCGAGAAAGACTGAAGGTGAGGAGGAAAACGTGGGGAAAAAATTATTCAAATATTAGGGCAAAATATTACAGGTTGTGATATGTTTCGTTTCGCTTACTTGCATTTACATAATTTAAAGAAAACACCAAGCAAACTAGACGTGACTAGACCAAAAACTGTACTTTATACATTCAGATCCAGCTGCAAGTGTGAGTTTCAGTGGCCTTTTCACTTCTAAAGCATCTCACGGTTTGCCGAAAAGCTCGAGCTTTGATCCCTGAGAGAAATGAAAGCGTTACTTAGCAGCTTGAGCGGTTCCTGTGTGCAGCGCCAAATCGGAGCGTCCCCCTGGCCCTGCTCTAACTGAAAGTGACAAAGCTCTTGGTAACGGTGGTTGGGAAAGCACATTTCTGTTTGGTAGTGTGCAACGGGAGGACGCCGGGGCTGGGGGTCGAGGGACAGACAGCGAGCGAGAGAGGGAGAGACAGCACAAGACAGCAAAAGAGAAAACCTTGTCACGGCAATTCTGCCGGTTCCCTCAACATTCATCAAAACAGGGGGCCATCATCTTCTACCTACTTTATTTTCTGAACACTGAGCCTCTACTGACGGAGTGAATTCTCCTCTCCTTGCTTTCTTTCCCTTTCTGGCTTATGTCTCTTTATTTCTCTGGGTTTTGTCCTCTTTTTCTTTTTCCCACTGTTTGCACTCAACTATGTGCACTATCAACTAAATGAGTGAATAGCCTTCGGTCCAAGCATACACAGACACGAGCGAATGATGATGTACATTAGCTTTTCTCAACTGGTTTTAGTTTAGTTTTGGACTTTGCAAAAGTAAACAAAAATGTCCTTAAATTAAATATTATAATAAATTATTTGTTATCATTTATTATAATATAATACAATTAATAATATTAATATTAATAAGATTAAATATAATGTTTAATATTATTTAAAACTAATTATTTTAATTTGATCAATTTGCTTTTTATCTCTTTTAGATATGAGGTTTTGCTCAAAGTATTTATGTATTTATTTATTTAAAATTGAGACACTTTCGATCAGCTTTTGTGATTTTAAAATGTGCTAAATAAATGAATTGTGATTTCGATAAATGATTTGATTATGACTATAAACTGCATAGGCCCAACAATATTATGAATAGGAAACATTTTAAAACGTTGAGCCTATTTTTAATTATTAAATTATAAATACACATTTATTAGTAGCATTTTATTATTTACATTGAGCATTGTTTTGCTGTCCACCATTTTTGGGTCATGAAGCACCATTACTCACACATACACACAATCTCACGTCTCATTATGCAGGTTAGTCTAAATAAGTATACACACACACACGTACGCCATCTCCCTGGGCTTGTGAAGCAGCGGCAGACAGAAGGAACAAGAGGACATGCTCCTTCACACTCACACACACACACACACACATTTTGTGGTAGCCCGGGGCAATAATGAGGCAGATCTAACACCCACACTTTCTGTCTCCGTTCACATATTCATTTACACACGCTCACACACCGGTTCAGCCTCTCCTTGAGTCTTTTTTTATTATTTTTTATTTGGGCCTTTTTCTTTTCCTGCTTAGAGTCAAAATGTCAAGCTAAGTAATGTTGATTACGTCAGCCCTCGTTAGTGTCCGTCCGACGAGAGCTCTGTCGCCGATCTCGATGTTTTCATAGGGCTCTGGAAAAGCCGTCTGTGGGAGGCCCAGCTCTATTAAAGCCCTGTGCTCCAGCCGAGGGATGACCATAAATATAAAAAATATCCAGCAAACTACAGAAATCTGTAGAGAAGACGTCCCACATACCCACCTAACCCCCTACCTGCCATGTCTGCAGTATTTCTTTAGTAATGCATCAAACTGCCCCATGTAACACTTGAATAGTATCAGGGACAAATTTTGAATTTTTTTTACATTAATAATTTTATTCAGGTGCTTTTAGAGAAAAAAAGGTAGCTGGCCATATAAAATGACAGCTTATGGCCAACAAACCCACCAGCTTTTCAGCAACCAGTTAACTACTGGGCGAACATTAACATCTCCTCATTAATATTCATGAGCCAGACTGATAAGGTTTATACGTGCTTCTCAGATCATTCCTACACCCTTGGTTAAGGCAAAATCTCTATTCTTCTGTCTCCTGGCATTTGTCAAAGAATAGGAACTGCAATGCAGCACTTAAGAATGTTTTTGTGGAGCCGTTTCATTTGCCATCTCTTGGTAAGCGCTCAGAGTTATTCAATAGTTTTGAGGTGGATGAAAAGAAGTCATGGACGTGAGAGTGTCAGCCTTGACTTAAGTGGCTGGATAATTAAAATGCTTCAAAGTTAATACTGCACAAGCAAAGCAGAGAGAGAAAATGATTTCTGTTGTGTAATGGCGTTCTAGTGCTTCTGCGCTTTCAGATACTCTAGAAACGCGACAGCCAGCCAACAGAGGGAGAGAGAGAAAGAAGCTGAGAGTATATAAAAACATCCATGCATAATGTATCCCTAATGTATTCTAATGCAGAACATGATAGACGCTTGCTTCTGCTTGAATTAACTTATGCATTAGGAGGCTTGAGAAGGTCACTAATATCTGCTTTTATGTCACCCAGCCACTGCACACAAAACGTCCCCCCCCTCGCACTGCCTCTTTAGGACAGACGGAACAATTATACGATTTTCTGCTGCGCTAGGCCCCTTACGTGCGATAAAAGTGGGAGTGGGTTGACTCGCTCTGAGGTAAGCATGTCATTAATGGTTGTTATAGGGCAGTGGTTAAACATACCATGGGGAAGGTGCCACGGAGAGGGAGTGAGGGACACATTTCCTCCATATTAACACTGAACTCAGGGTCTCTCTTCCAGCTCGCAGATTCAAGTCAATATGAGGGCTGTCACCACGCTCGATTCTCAATTACCCGGCTGGTTCTCAGCGGAGAGGGGATGGCGGCCTGTCCTGCATTGCTGGAATGGGAGGCTGCTGTTTATGATGAAAATTTGGGCTCTGCCTTAAATGATGTCAAATAAAAAAAGGTTTGAACAGAAGTTAGATAGTTGTGTTTTAGCTTTCATTAGAGGGATTTAGTGAAAGATTTGGAGCAAATAAATATATCTGTGGGTATATCAATTAGGTTTTTGCACTATTTTTATTTAGATTTTTTTTTAAAAAGAATTCGCTGTTTAAGGATTACATCAAACGGCTGGTAGGGACTACAACAAGCTTCTTCCCGGCTTAGTGACGTCACTGACCCTAAAATTTACATAAACCCTGCCCCTGAGAACATGCAACAAAGGGGGCGAGACCATGTTGGGCTGCTTTAGAGAAGAGGAAGAGTTGTTGTAGTAGAGTGTTGTTGACATGCCGTCATTTTACGCCAGATTGCTTCACAAACGAGAGTCAATTCAGCCCTGGATTTGCGCAATAGATTAACATGACGGCACATGCTAGTCGATGAGTTGAATCAGTTCCACAGCAACTACATAAATTTATCCACTAACCATTCAGAAACATCCAGATGCATTCTATAAGTTGTAACTTCTTCCTGAGTCTCTCCATCAGTGTCCGACTCCGGTTTGAACAATGTAAGGCTGAACATCGTTACTGACAATCGTCATTTTGGCTGCGTGAGATTCTCCAGCTTTGTTGTTGTTGAGCAACTGAAGAACAAGCTGTTAAAGCTCCGCCCTCTCTTGGAAAGTGGGTCAGGAGCAGCAGCTCATTTGCATTTAAAGGGACACACAAAAACAGTGTGTTTTTGCTCACACCCAAATAGGGGCCAATTTGACAAGCTATAATAAATGATCTATGTTTTTTTTGTTTGTTTTTTAGAAACTTAACAGACACATTCTAGGGACACCAAAGACTTATATTACAACTTGTAAAAGGGCCATTAAGGTCCCCTTTAATGATTAATGTTTTTTATGAATTTTATACTTTATTTTAAGACAAAATGATCAGTTATCAGACATAGCATTAATATAATTATTATTGGCCAGCATTTTAATATCAGTGCATCACTATACAGCAAACAGATGGTGTCAAATCTAACAGACTTGGACTAAAAGCGTCAAAGTTTTGCTTTCGCTTGGTTTTTAAGAATTTCTTTCTGGTCTAGACATCTGTTTACACTTCTACATTTGGACTAACACATTTGAAGTTAAAGTTACTTAATATTATTTGGCTTTATTGATAACAAGTGGCTTGTCAAAACTAGCAAACATCTGTTGCCTTGGGGCCAAAGTTTAGTGTTTTTACAAGTAAATACAAGTGACTAACAGATTGACTTGTCAATGGAAATGTGCCTCAGAGATCTTGAGATCAGCGTACGTGTGTTTGTATAGTGTAACTAGATTCAGAAGTCAGAGGGTGTGCTGGATATGGAAATAGATAAAAAAGAAAAACAAGAAAACACTTCATGTGGGAGAAGTAACTCCAGAGAAACAGTCACAACTTTTATTTCCCAGATCAGGTTAAAAGGACCGAGGCTATTACTCCGAAAGTCTGTCGAGCACCTCATACGAAACACTACAGAAGAAGCAGTCAGTTGAAAGGGGCAAAAGATCCAATTACTCCAGTACAACTGGTTCTGTGCTGTACAAGTGTGCTCTTTAAATTGCCGTGTCCTGCCTGCATCGCCCTACTCCTCATGGGTAATTGACACTCTCTGCATACAATGAATGTGGACAGAGGCAAAAAAACAAACACAGATTCTGAGACGCTCGGACTGCTTTGAATAAGCTGAAAGTAGGGAATCAGTTTTGCTCACAGCCTCTTCATCAGCACAGTTTCCAAATGAGAGAGTTTGAAACACTTTGAGTATGTAACATCCCTAAATTTATCACTACGATTGCTGTGGTGTTAAATGAAAGCTAGTGATTTAGACTGAATAGCCTCTTAAGGAGAACAAGGAATTTGGCTGGTGTTACGAACAACCATGCAGGCTGGCACAGTGTGGTGTGCGTGTCTGTCTGTGTGAGTTGGTCTGGCCGACCTTCAGATCTGGATGGGAAATTAGATTGTTTTAGTTGGATTACACGACATGTCAAAACACAATTTGACTGTTCAGTTTTAGATCTGTGCTGCCATCCGTGGTACCAGATAGCCTGTTATGAGGTTTTAATCCTGAATCGCTCATTACCACAAGGTCAGCACACAAAAAAATTCCAGGTCAAATGAGGTCGTGACCCTGGATCCTTGCCCTCGGATCAACGAGCACCGATACGGAGACGTCACCACTTCTCTCACTCTCTCACTGCACACACGGATCAGTTAAATTCCTCTTGAAGCCTAATTCTCTTTTTCCTTCCCATCTACTTGAGGTAATTCTGTCTTTTCTTACTTTAACAGACGTCCGTTGAGAGTGGACACTCATTAATGGTGTATGCATGAGCGCTACATTTCCATGCACTTCTTCCAGAACGTCCTTATCCGAAGGTTACCTTCTGAGATTCGAACAGATCTTATTTCTGAGGTTATTAAAAACAAGGAATTTAATTTGGGTTATTCACAAGCTTCTCGTTTTAAATCCGCACAGCATTTGGAAATAGTATACCGAGTCGACGTACAAAGTGTGCAATAACTTTGTAATTTAAAGACAATTAAGGCACACTGGTGAAGAAAGAGTATTTGAGGCAAACCCGGATCTGGAAGTGGTGCTAAAGGGAGGGAATAAATAAGACCCTGGGAAAGTCAGTGGCTGGGATAGGGTACATTTCTCTAAAAAGCACTTCCGCATGTGTCGGCAGAATTAATTTGACTTAATTGACATTCATAAGCCAGACGTTGCAGTTTTACTCTGACTGGGATAAGGCTGTCTTCTGCTGTTTGCTCAGTAATTGAAATTTCCATTATGAGGTGTAAACATTTAGCAGCCACCAAGTGAATATTCATCAGAGCAGCAGTGGTGACACAAGATTCTGTCTGTGTGTATTTGTGCCAACCAGGTACTGAATTTGCATTAAAGCAAGGGAATAGGTTTTTTATGCGTATATGAATATATTAAGGCGCTGTTGTTGGCTCAGTATATTCTTTCATGCAGGCACATCTACTCAGCATGCTCTTTCATGCAAACACATCTAATATTATAAGTAATTTATTTCCATATTATGTTTTTGTTAACAAATGTTTAGACATGTCTACACAGGAAATAATACATTATCTCTCTATCTATCTATCTATCTATCTATCTATCTATCTATCTATCTATCTATCTATCTATCTATCTATCTATCTATCTATCTATCTATCTACACTTTATATCTTGAAATTGTTGTTGTACCTTACATTGAAATACAAATTGTGCAATTAATTGTAAAGCTTTACAGACATAAACAAATATCATTTGAAAAAATAACTGTATGATATGTCAATCAAGCAACTTTTAGTTTTACAGATAAGATTAAGCTACTGTGTTTTGTTAATTTTGCATTAGAGCTGCATGATTCTGGATAAAATGAGAATCACAATTTTTTTGTTTAAAATAGAGATCACGATTCTCCAATGATTCTGAACAGACAACTAAGTAATTTACTACAGGTTCTGACAAAATATAAATTACTGCAGTCTATTTAAAAATTATTATTACAATTAATTTGAATTATTATTTTTTTTAATGGTTTTGAATTAATGATTCAACGACTCACTAATATGCTTGTTTCATTACTAGACGAATCAGTGTTTTCGAACAAATCTTTTGAAAGAATAATTCAATGACAAACACATTTTTAACAGTCACTTGTCACCACCTGATGGCGTAAGAATGTAGTGATACAAGGTGATTTACTCTATTTTGATCGCTATTGTAGACATCAGTGTTTATATCCTTACTTTTTAACTTTATTACTTCTGTGATAATTTGAATATTTGTAACACAGAAATAACTACTGTGTGGTTCAAAAACTGCTCTCCCTGGCTCAGCAGCAGCATGAACACAGATTTGAATGTTACTGTATGATTTTGTCAAAGGTTTAATAGACACAGGTGAATCGTTGTCAATAATAAATAAGATCGCGTGGGTGTTTGAATCGAGATTGTGATCTTTTTACGATTAATTGTGCCGCTCTATTTTGTATTATGCATTTATATTTTGTATTGCACCATTTTAACATGTATACTGAATAACTAAAACTCAAAAAAAAAATCTATTTTTCTTTCTTTCAGCCCCATCGCAGGTGAGTGAGGTGATAAAGGAGCGAGTTCAGCAGCACAGCGTTCAGCTCTCCTGGCAGGAACCAGAGCAGCCTAATGGCGTCATCACCGAATATGAGATCAAGTACTATGAGAAAGTGAGTACACACTACCTGCTCCAGAGCATAAGCTATTAATGAATATATGTGTGTGTTTCAGAAAATAACAAACAGAGAGAGACAATGACTGTGTGTCTACCTGTCCGTCAGCATCCCAATTCCCATGCAACCTGTCCTATTCTGCTTTTTTTTTTCATCTTTTTCATGATTTGCATTCTGTGAGCACATAGCTTGCAGTCAAATGCTCCGGTCTGAGTGGATCCTTCCCCTCTAATTGCTATAATGAATGAGACACTCATAAGATTTTAATTAGACTGAGGTCCTTCACCAATCCCACACAAACATACACAAGACCGTCTCAGTTTACCACAGCCACACTCGTGCAAGTCTAAGACCACTTCAGAAATGCACACACAAGAGCAGCACACATACCTCATAATGTCTGGTATTGTACCTGAGCATCTGTTCAATGAAAAACAACCCACAACCCCTTGCAGGCATGCTCACGCTGCCACATAAACATTAATCAGTATCGTAGTCCCAAAAAAACATGAACACAAGCACATACTACACTTATTTTCTTTCACCTCAACTCACTCTCCTGCTCAATCCCACCCCCATCCATTATAAAGCACAGCTTCATAGTGTCTACCATCAAACTCATATGTCAGCTAGTCAAGCATGAGCAGAAAGGTCCAGCGCGTTCGCTCGGTGCTCAGCCTTTAGGGTTCCGGTCTCTTAGGCAATGTGAAAGCAGAACCAGCCTCCTGAGCAGCGCTCCCTTGCTGTAGTCCGTCCTGTTTGGAAATTAGAAGCAAGCTTGACTTCACTCCTAACAGCCTGTGGCATTCCATTTAAGTCTTTTATTTTATTTATTTATTTTGTCTGCTGAAGTCCAGGAGAGATAGTTTACAGATCAGCGAAAAAATACTATGGTGCAACACTAGTGCACATGCTTTTCATATGTTGCAGCTATGGTGTTCACACAGGTGATGCTGGTTTGAATCAGTTGCATGTACGGAAGCCCATTTACACCTTAACGTAAACATATATTTTTTTATTATATTGATTTTTTAAAATGTTTTTTTGAGTCTCTTATGCTCACCAATGCTGCATTTATTTGATCAAAAATCCAGTAAAAAGATACTATTGTGAAATATTATTACAATTTAAAATAACTGCTTTCTATTTTAATATATTTTAAAACGTCATTCATTCCTGTGATGGCAAAGCTGAATTTCCAGCATCACTACTCCAGTCTTCAGTGTCACATGATCCTTCAGAAATCATTCTAATATGCTGATTTGGTGCTCAAGAAACATTTCTTATTATTATCAATGTTGAAACAGTTTAAAGCTTCCTGGAAAGTGTGATAGGATTATTTGAATAGAAAGTAACATTATAAATGTCTTTACTGTCACTTTTGATCAATTTAATGTGTCATTGCTGAATAAAAATATGAATTTCTTTCTTTCTTTCTTTAAAAAAAAAAAACTTTCTGACCCCAAAAGTTTGAAAACTAACAACTTTTTTCTTTATATCTCACAATTGTGACTGTACTTTCGACTTGTAAGGTAAAAAGCCTTTAATGAACTGGGATTAAATCATTAAAACAAGTTAAAAGTAGATCTACGCATTTCGGCAAAACAGCCTTCTTCAGGACACTTTTAGTTAATTACTATTAGTAGAAACAGTACAAACGGCTTCCTTTTTGTTGTGCAAGTGGGCAATATTAACCACAAAAAAGATGATACAAATAAAAATCTACTAAAAATAGAACATCTTCAGACATTTTTTTGCATACCATTGTCAACACACTGACACACACTAATCTTAATCTCACCTACTACATTGGATGGATGGCATGCAAATTGGGATATAGCCATACACTTATGTGGGTGTGCATGTGTTTGTGTTTCCTCAAGCTCTTTTTGACATTCCAATTGTAAATGAAGCACCAGCTCCTCGCAAACAGCTTGCTTCTGGTTACCTAGGTTACGGATGAAATACTGTGATATTGCCTCTGCTTGAACTCTTTGCGTGTGAAAAGGGCCAAATGCTCCAGCATTCGCTGCCAAACACTTCAGCGTAACCACCCCTCTCTCTATAAAGAATTTGTACAATTTTGTGCTTTTGATACCCTGTGACAAGATTGTTATTTTGTTTTCTTCTTTTGAACCTGAAGGACCAGAAGGATCGCATTTACTCCACCGTGAAGTCAAAGTCCACTTCAGCCACAGTCAATAATCTGAAGCCAAGCACAGCGTACGTCTTTCAGATTCGAGCATTCACCGCTGCAGGATACGGCACCTTCGGTCCCAGACTAGAGGTCACCACCAAAGAAGAATCCACTGGATCTGGTGAGCAAAAGAGTATGTGAAACAGCTATCTTAAGATATTTTAATCTGTTTTTGCTAACTGGCCTGCTAGTATAGCTCTAGTTTAGCAAGGTTTTGCATTAAGATCTATCCGATTACACCTGAAGGCAAGGTCCAGCTTCTTCCAGATAAAATCTCTGACCCAGACTGAAAATAAGACATTGTGTATTTTCGATAAGATGTTCAGTTTCAGTTCCCTCTGCAGTTTGTCAAAGAGCGCAGTATTTTCAATTCGGAGAAACAAACCTAACAAGAAACAATCCAACCTGAATGTGTCATTGTTTCAAATGCAGGCCACTGTATTACCATCTGGGACTATTAAGCCCACTTTCAGAAACAGTAGAACCGTGCACTCAGCGAGACCCTAAAATAGAGCCAGCCCCTCCCTGCAGCAGAGAGAGGACGAAAAGGGGGTTACAACCATCCCCATGCTTTTTCAATGGAGCTTTGCTTTAAGCTATCCTGCTTTCTCCTTTTGCCAAATAGTTAATTAGCGATGCACCAGTATTAAAATTCTGGCTAATTCTAATAAACTGATAAATATTTTCACGTTAGCATAAATGACTATTATTACAATTCTAAACAATTTTGTATAAATTTGAAATAAAACACTAAAAACTAAAACAGGTTGTTTTAAATGTTACAAGTAAATGTGGGCATTACAACAAAATTATGTTGCTAAAGATTACATTTTACAGTGTTATTAAATTGTAGTGATTTTTATATATTAGCTTTAAGCAAGTGTTAGATGACAGAAAAGGTAATCTAAATGTTAAATAGGATAAATGAGCATGAACAATTAATACAATAAAATAAATTTAAAAAAAAAATCTCTAATATGGTACCAACAGGGCTTGACATTAACTTTTTTTGCTCACCAGCCACTGTGGCTAGTGGTTTTCCAAAGTTACTAGCCACTCAGCATTTTCACTGGCCACAATTTTGACATCAATACCATGGGGAAAAACTGCCATATAGATATTTTTAAAATATTATCTCATAATTTGGCAGCAGGTATATTAGGCTGCTGTCACTTTAAGACCTGTCGTACATATCCATTATACTCTTACACATGCGTTTTTTTTTTCAATTGTTTACATTCACTTAAAACATAACTGACTGTGTTTACGTGAATACTCACCAAGACCAGCATTTTGACATTATTGTGTGTGTATTTGACTGTTTAAGCGCAATAAGCAGCAAAAAAGAATTCAATTTAGTACTGAGAGGCGGCTTTATGTGCGCGCACTTTGGGTGTGAGCACAAAATCTGCAGGAATGAGCAAAATTGTCCCACGCTGAAATTCAAGCCCGTAACACCAACAATATTCATCCGGAGAAAATGAAACGAGTGAGTGAGGCGGGTTTGTGAGTCAAATCGCTGTCGGAGAGATGAGAGAGCGAGAAAGCTCAACTGGTATCGTGTATCTGTTCTGCATAACGATATGTATGTATTTTTGACAACACTACATTGCATTTAGTTTATTATTTCAGATGCCTTTTTAAAAGACTACAGTTAAAAAATGTTTATATTATATATAAAATTCATCCTGCTAAAGTGGCTAGTAGGAGTGACTACGTTACACGTCACTGCTGAAATCCATCCGCATTTGGCAGGTGTTAATGTCAAGCCCTTGGTACCAATATATTTTGAATCCCTATATTTTATAAAAACAAGCTTATAACACTAAAGTTGACATTTTCTATTATTTATTTGTGTTTTAATTGCAGCTACAGTCATATCGAGTGAGCAGAATCCAGTCATCATCATTGCGGTGGTGGCGGTAGCCGGTACCATTATCCTGGTCTTCATGGTGTTCGGTTTCATCATAGGGAGAAGGTACGCTCTCGCGGCCCCCATTGACTCTCCGCTACTGTGAGTCGCGTACGCTCTCTCAGTTTGCCTTTCTGTCCCTCAAAGGCCACCATAGCTGTGGAGTTCACACCCTCGCCCACTTGCGTGTGATCACACCCACCCACCATCATGTCGTACACTGGGAATGTGACCTCTGATGCATTAACCCCCTCACAAGCTCATGCTGTTATATCATACACCCAGAATGGGATTCATAACTGTGAATCCTGCCTTCTCAATCTCACCTTTTGTACCTGTTTGTCATGGTTGAACCAAGAATGCCAGTGTTTTTCCATATGAAAACTTCACTCATGATGTTTGTCATAAATTACTGGTGTAAGCTGATTCCCATGAACCCTTCACAAACACGTATTGTTTTCCTGCATGTCCATTGATACTGAATGCTTTGAATGCTTTGGTAGTCCATGTCTGTTCAATTCATTATGAAATATAATTTCCAGAAATTGCTGATAATTTACTTATTCTTCATGTTTATTTTTTCAAATTCTTTTAGTTAAAGCCATTCTGAAAAACAAAAAAAAAACTAAATTGATTAATTTATCTCAAAGCTCATAGCACGGAACAGGAATTCATGGCATTTCTATTCCGTGTCAAGAAAAACATTTTGATTAACATTCCATAGCCCTGTTATGTTTGAAATTATATGTCTGGCCACTGCAGGCCATTAATTAGTCTCTTTTTGTTCCCTGTATAGACATTGTGGCTACAGTAAGGCCGATCAGGAAGGGGATGAGGAGCTCTACTTTCAATGTGAGTGCCAGCTTTCATCAGTTCATTATACACATGCTCATCAGTGGTGCTCAGCCGCTCTCCTGGAGAACCATCCTGCAGAGTTTAGTTCCAACTCTAATCAAACACCTGAACCAGCTAATCAAGGTCTTTGGGTTCACGCTTGAAAATTACAGGCAGGTGTGTTAAAGCAGGACGGGAACTAAACTTTACAGGAGGAGAGGAGCTGGACTGAGACTGTACATCATTGATCATGTTCTGGTCAACCATTACAGCTATACCCTCTTATAGGCTCCAGTTTTTATGAAATATCTAGAACCTTTCCTTTAAATACTCATATACAGAGATCATTTTAGTTTAATGAGTTCAGCTAGCAATAAGGGAAATTAGAATTCTGGTCGATAATTATTTTCACATTATGGTTGCCAAATGTTATATACTATTATAATTGTAATTTTGTTATGTGATTTTGTAATGTCACATTTTTTTTTTCAGTTTCAGTTTTAATTGTTGGTTTTTAGAGTATTTTTTTTGTTGTTTTACTTTTTCATTTCCAGTTAGTAATTTTAGTGCTTTAACAAACTTATTTTTTAGATAGTTGCCAAGGCAGCATTTTAAATTTTCAGTTTTGTAATCTAATATTTAAATGTTGTTTAACTTTTATTAGTTTTAGTTTAGGTTAAAGGGATAGTTCACCCAAAGATGAAAATGTTGTCATCATTTACTCACCCTCATGTTGTTCCAAACTGGTATGAGTTTTATTCTTCTGTTGAACACAAAATAAGATATTTTAAAGAATGTTGGTAACCAGACAGTTGATTGCACTCATAGACTTCCATAGTATTTTTTTCCTATTATGTCAGTCAATGGGTGCCGTCAGCTGTCTGGTTACCAACATTCTTTAAAATATCTTATTTTGTGTTCAACATAAGAAAGAAACTCATACAGGTTTGGAACAACTTGATGGTAAGTAATGAACAAATTTTCATTTTTGGTTTTGAACTAACTTTTTAAAGGATAAGTTCACCAGTTTTCAATGAGCTTTGTATTTTTACACTGTCAGTAATGCATTTACAATCTGTACTCTCTTTCTCTATGTTACCTGCACCGATATATATCCCCATTTATTTGTCAAAAAACGCCTTAAGAGCTGTCAAAAGTTTTGACAGCTCTAGGGCTTTTATTAAAACTACAGCTCAAACTTTCACATTTTTCTATCTGCCCCCATGGACAGTTAGATCGGTGCCAAAATCAAAAGTGCATTGTGTGTTGAAGTTTTAGGCAATCAGAAACGCCACAGCACTTTCCTCTGTTTTCTCTAGTCATTTACTTATTAACTTTTTATTGAAAAGGTTTTATTAAAAGCCCATCTATCCAGTGATGAATTACTACTTTAATGATAATAACCCTGATCTATGCTACTTTATAATACTACTTTGTATTACTAATCTGTGGCCATCTCTTTAAATTAATGCTAGATGATGATCTAAACAACTGAATGTAAGTAAAGATTTATTTACATAGCAATTAAACATTTTAAAATTAAACATTAAAAATAGTGTTTACAAAGTGCTTTACAGAAGAGAAATGCATGTGTGCATTCACAGAAAAGAAAAACACATATACACACGAAATAGAAATAAGATAATACAATGAAATACATCAATAATAATAGTATTGCAAATGTATTGCAGAAAAATCCAGGAAAGGCCCAAGTGAACAAAATGTGTTTTGAGATACTTTTTAAAAAGGGCATAGTGAATCGATTGCTTGTAGGTTGTCAGGAAGAGAGTTCCTTAGCTTGGGAGTGAAATGACTAAAGGCTGACTCACCGATATTTAGCTGTGTTTTGGAACCAACAAGTTACCATTGGATTTTCGGAGCGATCTTGCTGGAGTATTATTATTCAACAAATTAGAAAAGTATATTGGGGCAGTAGCATGAAGATATAGATATAAAACTAATGAGAGGATCTTGAATTCAATTCTGAATGATACAGGCAAGGAAGGGATCTTAGTGTTGTAAGTGTTTAATAGAGCTCTTTGGTAACCCAGCAAAAACACTATTACAATAGTCAAGTCTAGATGTAAAAAATGCATGAACAAGTTTTTCATTGACAGAAGGGGAGAGAATACCATGTACTTTGGAGATGTTTAAACAATTTAACATCCAGAGATGGTCAGATATATTGTGCATTGACATGATTAAATCTATTCCACAGAATAGAAAGAAGTGTGCAAATTCTGTCTATGTCTGCCATTGACTGTATAGAGCTACAGTCAATGCTCTGAATGGTTACATAATCGCAGATTACATGTCTAGCATTGCCTGTGGTGTAAATCTCGGCCATAACCCTACAGAAACATGCCATCTCCAGATCTTCATCTAAAGAGAGCTTTCAGACCTCTCAGTGTTAAGATGTTCCTCTAGGTGTTTGACTTCTGGATTCTTAACCCCATGCCCAGGCCTCTCGGCCAGTGAGATGTTTTCTCTCAGCAGTCCCTAATGAAGCCCCTGGAGATAGCGCTGGCAACGGCCTCCCTAGACTTGCTCTGCTAATGATCAGTGCTGCAGGCAAACTGCTGATTTGGAAACAAAGGTTCAAGGTGGCACAGCTTGCTTGTTCAGGGGCAGCTCAATCTCACTAGCGTTCTTGCCCACACGCTAAGGCTTAAAGCTTGCCATATTCTCGCCGCCGTGCAACCCTGCCAAAAACAGCACCAGACACTACAGACAGCATCTGCTTATAAAGAGAACCTGCTCAGCTACGCAAAACCACAAGATGCTAGCTGGTTTGACAAAAGGCAGATAAGCCGCACATCGTAATCGTATGCCCAATTTGTTGCTCGTGTTGTGCGGGCAGCAGTGATAAACACGTTCTATCAGATTTACTGACAGCCTAGATGGACGAAGCAATTATAGCAGGCGAGAAGAAGGGAAATATCTGCTGCTGTGCATATGACTGGAGCACAATGCCGCCCATTTGCTTATGTCATTGTGTAGGCCGACATGGCCATGAAGGAACTGGGGGATATCAGGAAAAAGCTCTCTCCCTGTTCCTCGGCGTTGCTTTTGTTGCAAATTAGTAATTTAATTACTCGTTAGCAACAGTCCATTTTAGTCTTTTTCATCTCAGCATGATGTAGCCTATTAGTTTTTGCATCTCATTAAATGGAGCTTAATGTTGAAGTTGACAGGTAGCAATGTAATTATAGGATTTGATTAGATAGTAAGACTGGGCGAACACATTAATTGGGCTTAAATTGTTGCATATGGAAAAAGCCAAATATTGCCAGTTGGGCGTTATAATTTATTCATATAATTTGTACTATATTAATATGATTAATTAACATTTTATTTGTTAAAATGAAAAATTTATTCCATCCATGGTATGTATGTCATATATCATTATTATTGGATGTTGTTTTTTAGATATTATTTTTTATATATTTAAGCAGAGTCACTACAGGCAAAATCAGTTTTTTCTTGCACTTATCAATTTTGAGATTTTGCGCTTTTTGGCTTTTCATAAAGTGTTTTTTTAGACTGGTGGAAAGAAAACATCCAAAAAACACTTTTAAGTGTATCTTTTATAGCACTTTATCTATTTGCATCTGTAGATTTCAATTACAATACATATCTTTAAAGGCCGTTTTCCCAAAATAAGTATTTTCTCTTGCTCTGAGTCGGAAATCTCCACTTCAGCAGAACCTACATACACCAAATTTTACAATTTTATATTCCTATCCATATTCTGAAGGTTTTTACAGAGGAGTTTGTTGATATATAATTTGCTTGATTTGATACAACATTTTATTCTTTAAAAAAAATGGTTAAAATGTATTTTTTTCTGACTGTTGACAGTATTTTCTGATTTATGGAGTGATAAAAAGAGATATCCAAAATCCCCTCTGTAAAAACCTTTGACTCTAATATATATAAAAAAATTTAAAAATCTGAACCTGACTTCATCCAATGTATAGATTTTTGTTTTAGAAATGTATGCAAATTAGTGCATATTTAATTAGGCAACGCCTCATTTGCATATTTAAACATAATTGTAATGCAAAAAATGTTTGCAATTTTTAATGTAATCAATCAACTGGGGAAGTATGGTGATATCTATTAGTTTAATTATTTTTTACTCTATTCACCTGGGGTATATTATTATTATTGGATGTTGCTGTCTTTTATATATTTAAATATTTATTATTATTAATAAAAATGGTCTCATATTTGTTTCACGATGCAGTGAAATGTTCTTTCTCAGCATTCAAACAGTAGCTGGGTCTTATGAAACCCATTATCCAATGAGTGACAGCTATGTATGCTGCTGCCATCCTGTATAGCTAATACCCTTTCGGCACCATTGTGAGAAGGTTAACAAGAAAATGTAATAGCGTTTTCATGAAATATGTGGGGAAAAATAAAAGCATAGGTTTTATTATTTGATGAAAGAGACCTTTTGACATGCTATCTTCCATCACAGTGTGCTGTTTAGCCCACAGCCCCGTGTCTCTACCCTCCAGTAATCGCATCCGTCCATCAAGGGATCTGTGTGTGTGAGGCATGCATATTTAATCGTAACAGTAATCCTCTTACCCTTCTACAGTTAAATTTCCAGGCACCAAAACATACATTGACCCTGAAACCTACGAGGACCCGAACAGGGCTGTCCATCAGTTCGCCAAGGAGCTGGATGCCTCTTGCATTAAGATTGAGAGGGTTATCGGCGCAGGTGAGCTCTTCCCTTGTCTTCTCCGCTGCCTCGCTTTAGTCACACACCTCTCTCATTTATCACAATGACAACCAAATATTTACACTCTCGATAGCGGCCAGAGCATCTCTCTGGCCTCCTGTTATTGATAGCGCTGCTGTAGGATTGGTTTATAATTAATATGTCTTCTCTTAAGGCCAGGATGCACATAAATGCATCGCTATTGATGAATTGCTGCCGCATCCCTTTTAGTTACAAACCGTATAAGCGTGTTAGCGTGTCCTCTATATAGCATATCCAATTATCTGCTCTCGTGGTTGCACTCCCCTGTGTAACGTTGCATAGCATCATATAATGCTGAATCCTGCTGCCTGCATGACTGATATGTATTAAGCACCATAGGAAAAGGTAACAGTGTTAAGCTTGGCCCGGATCTCTCGAACTCAGCTTGCGGGTGGTTGTGTGTTTCACAGGAGAGTTTGGAGAGGTGTGCAGTGGACGACTGAAGCTGCCGGGAAAGAGGGACATGTCGGTGGCCATAAAAACGCTGAAAGTAGGCTACACTGAAAAACAAAGACGGGACTTCCTGTGCGAGGCCAGCATAATGGGCCAGTTTGATCACCCAAATGTGGTCCATCTGGAGGGTGTCGTCACAAGAGGTGGGCAGTTCATGAATTGCATTTGCTTTGAATGCTGGCTGTGGCTTCTTAACTTGCTTTACTAGCAAGACGTCCTTACCTTGTAAAAAAAAAAAAGAAGAAGTGTGCTTAATTGTATTGAATGTGCACTTGTAGTGTGCTTCAAATTTTAAAAGTAGATTTTTCAAAACTGTACTTGCCGATAATATAATATTAATGAAATAAAAGGCCACTTAAGTGTACTTATAGAGTACACGTTTATCACTGTTTCTAAATTTCCTTAAATTGTTAGTTCACCCAAAAATGAAATTTCTGTCATTAAGTACTCACTTTCATGTCGTTCTACACCCGTAAGACCTTCGTTCATCTTCGGAACACAAATTAAGATATTTTTGATAAAATCCGAGAGGTTTTTTATCTCCCATTGAAAGCAGTGCAATTACCGTCATTCAAGGTCCAGAAAAGTAGTAAAACATAATTAAAATAGTCAGCGTGACTACAGTGGTTCAACCTTAATGTTATGAAGTGACAAGAATACTTTTTGTGCGCAAAAACATAACAAAAATAACGACTTTATTCAACAATATCTTCTCTCCCGTCTTTCTGCTACGCTGTTTACATCCAGCACTTCCAGGTTCTACGGCAGAACAGTGCCTAAGTATTCTCGTCGCTTCATAACATTAAGGTTGAACCACTGTAGTCACGTTGACTATTTTAATTATGTTTTTACTACTTTTCTGGACCATGAATGATGGTAATTACGTTGCTATGGGAGATAAAAATCCTCTCGGATTTCATCAAAAATATCTTCATTTGTGATGAACGAAGGTTTTACGGGTGTGGAACGACATGAGGGTGAGTACTTAACTACAGAAATTTCATTTTTGGGTGAACTAACCCTTTAATAACATTTTTAAAAAGTTAACTTTGTAGTAATGTCAAATTAAAAGTTTTACTTTAAAGCATGACAAGATTATTAAATCATAATGATTTGAAATGTATTTTAAAGAAGTATACACTTATTTTGGTGTGTTGACTAACATACTAAAGTAAATGCAAAGTACTTGGTAATAATTATTGTTATTCAATATATTATAAATGTTAAATATTTTTAAATCTTACATACACATCAAACAAAACGACAAGGCCAGTTGTGGTCCGATGAAGCCAAGCGACAATCCCATTATCTAGCTCTGTTAGTCCGACTTTGCAAAAACAGGACTGGTGCAATTTCAGTTAGACTAAAGCATTTACATGACATTTAAACAAGACAAATTATTGTTTTAGTCCGACTGAAATTGAACTTTTAAAGTGCACTATTAATCTTCTAAATTCAGAAGAGTTATGACTTACCGTAAACTCAGTTGTGAAGTCATATTGTTATGATTTGATCTTGTAATTTTGGATAATATTATTTGTGGCTCAGGGTCGTTTATTATTATTTTTGGAGGGTGTACACTCCAAAAGTGTTTATGAAAAGCCCTGTCGAGAGACTAAAGTGAATCCAGTGTTGTAGAATTGTCTGCGAATTGTTTCTCATTACTGCCTTCATACAGTGTGTGTTGGCCGCACTTCACTTTAATGGAGTCTGTTCTTTGCTCTTTCAGGAAAACCAGTCATGATAGTAATTGAATACATGGAAAATGGCTCATTAGATGCATTCCTCAGGGTACGTATAAACCACCCTAGACAATCTGGTCAGTGAATACAATATCTTTTCTGTTCTGTTCATTACACCCACTGCGATTTACCATTTCATTGCTCATTCTCATGCCGTGTTACTGTCAGCCCCCCCACGTGGTGGATGGAGTGTGTGTCTATTGTGCGGTGGTGATGGATAGACAACGTTTCTCTGTTTGTGCTTGCACAGAAACATGATGGGCAGTTCACTGTGATTCAGTTGGTGGGAATGCTGCGCGGCATCGCAGCCGGGATGAGATACCTCTCAGACATGGGCTACGTCCATCGCGATCTGGCGGCGCGAAACATTCTTGTCAACAGCAATCTTGTATGTAAAGTGTCCGACTTCGGCCTGTCCAGAGTGATTGACGACGATCCCGAAGCTGTCTACACAACGACGGTGAGTCAATTAAGCCGCTGCCTCATTGTACCTGCTTTGGAAGCCCCACAGCGCTCTCAGAATAAACAAATCAATCCGTGCATCAGATAGGAGTACAAATATAGATACTGTCTGTGGTGCATTGTGATGGTAGAATCTTACAGAACATCAGTGCAATGTTTTCTAACTCTTCTCTGGTTGATGCAGAGTGTACTGAATGTGATTTTTTTTTTTTACTGAAATCTACACTTTACTAAACAGGGTGGCAAGATCCCAGTTCGGTGGACAGCAATGGAAGCCATCCAATACCGTAAATTCACATCAGCTAGTGATGTGTGGAGCTACGGGATTGTCATGTGGGAGGTCATGTCCTACGGGGAACGACCTTACTGGGACATGTCCAATCAAGATGTAAGTTGCTGTTTTTGTACAAGTACATTAAACCAAATGGTTATGGAAATGGGAATATAATATAATATAATATAATACAGTACAGTAATAAAGTTTAGCATTCAGTCAACTTTTTAGTTGTATTCATTCAAATCACGCCTATATAGTTTATATAGTTTACCAGATCATCAGTCAATCAGCCAGTGATCATCATAATATCAATTCACCAGTCACTGAAAACACATGTAGGTTCTGTGATCATCTTGATTTAAATTCCTTCTACAATAATTCATATTTGCTGCCATTATACATATTTGATAACCTTCAATGCTGTCGGAAGGCTACGTTTTTCAATGTCCTTTCTACTTCATCAAGGTACTTATAGCAGAAAAAAGAAGTTACTTGTTAGTTCAGCTTACTTTATATTCTTGTAAAACCACGGCTTGCATTAAAAGTCCTAAGTTACAACGTGAACATAATCTGTAGGTATTCAAGTATCGGGACAGTTAAGCATGCCTGACACTTTGAATTTTCTAGCTGGATATCAACACAGGTGTCAGGAGTGACCTTGTTTTAATGATACATTTTGAGGATAAAAAGGTTTAATGGATCTGCGGAAAGGAATGTGTTTTGCTTGTAGAATTCCTTTTTGTATTCTGCTACACTTTCAACCTTTATAATGAGAAATGATAATGCGAGCCAAATTCATCATTAGCAGAGTTCAATCAATTCAAAGATATCTGCTTAGCCATGCAAAACCTTCTGAACGATCTGCGGGCCGAGCTTTTGTCTCAAAGAAATTGGGACAGCAAAGTGCCGTTCATCATTCTGATCACATGCGTGCAGGGTTTTCAAGTTGAACCGGATGGAAATTCTGATATAGTCACGGCTAATGATATGTATGAGAGAAAATGTTGTTAATCCACCGCTGTATGTAGGCACTTGTCTTGTGTACACTGCTCTGTTAGGCAGATTCTTTGTCAAAATTACACAAGCTTGAGAGGAGGTAAACCACCCTTATCAGTGACATTAATGATGACTTACAATTCTCTGCTCACTAACGAACGTTAGCTCTCCATGGTAGCGACTAGCTAGTATCAGTCTTTAATGTTATTTATTGCGTTCGAACATTCACCTCGGTGGAGTCTTGATACTTGTCAGGCCTCAACTTCAGATGTTTTTATACCCTTTTGAGGGGGAAGCGAACAACTCCTTGAGGGCTGCTAAAAAAGAAGGAAATATTTACATTTCCTCAACTCTTTCTGTTTTGACACTTTTCTTTCCTTAGCTCAAGCCTTGTTTGGAGAGACACGACAAGAATAGCAGATGAGGATTTGGGGAAAATAAACAGTCTGCTTCTACTATTTCTTGGGAGTAGACGAGGGGGAAGAACATAGATCTGGACAAGCCAAATCTATGTTTAGTTTAGTCAACTCAGATTCAAATAATTCTATCAATTTATAGTAAGTGCTAGTTGTAGGTGAATGTTCTGTACGATAATCCTATTTCCATATTTTTTACTGATGAATACATACACAGACACACACTAATGTTGCATACGATTTTTCTAATGTTTTTCAAATGTGTTCTGTGCATATGAATGGAAGAGGACCATAAAGCAATAAAACGACCTGTTGTCCTACTCACTTAGCTTGCTGGGCCTATATATAGGCTATATAGTTATCTAGTTGTTTGCTAGTTAATTACATAGACTCATGATAGTATGGCTGTCACAAGCAGCTGTTGAACAAACTGCTTTTAGTGTGCTTGCTTCATTCACATCCAGTTCTAGTGGTGCCCTTTCCTTGCGCTCAGACACCCTACAATAACCAGTGCAAGAATAATGACATCTGGTTAGCCTACTTTTCCTCTGTTGTAGTTTGTAATGCTGGAGGTAAACCACAACAGATTTATCCAGCAAAGCCGCTGTTTACAGAGTCCTGATTAAAGGATGAGCGAATGGAGAGAGGGATATAAAGAGAGAGCTGGAGGTGCAGGCAGGGCTTTGTGTACTTTTCGTTCTGGATGCTAATGGCTAAGCTTTTTGATTTTGAGATTTTGATCTCGGTCTCTCAACTGCTTGGTTTCTTTTTGCACCTTTTCTAATTTTCCATCTCTCATTCTGCTCTTGCAGGTCATAAAGGCTATAGAGGAGGGATATCGTCTTCCCGCCCCCATGGACTGCCCTCCTGGCCTCCATCAGCTCATGTTGGACTGCTGGCAGAAAGACCGAGCAGACCGACCCAAATTCGACCAGATCGTCGGCATCTTGGACAAAATGATCCGCAACCCCAACACCTTAAAAACGCCGATGGGAACGTGTATACGGTAAGGACGCCCATTCCATTTTTTTTTTTTTTTACTGCCCACCTTTATCCATCTCTGCTCAAAGAAAGTAATGCCATTCACAGACCAGCTTTGTTTTTACGATGCGTAGAATTTGCTTGTTATGTTTTATACTCCTGCACCACACTGCAATGTCTTTCAGGCCTTTTATAGGTTCGAAAGTAAATTTGCGAACAATTCCATCTGTCCAGCATTTGATTTATCCGCTAGGGCTTACTGATGAAAGATAAATCCCAGGGAATCAATAAAGTGAAACAGCCTCCATGCTTTTATGTTCGATAACAAGGACTTTAAATCAATTGTCATAATGAGTGTTTGAAACTTTAAAGCCTTTTGGGAACTCCAGCCCCCAGTGTGGTATTAGTCAGAGGAAGTGTGTTTACAATCAGACAGGATCTGTGTCTCACATTGAAGGTATGACCTTTACAACTTTGGGAAGAAACCCACTAACCATTCTTTATCATTCCTGTTACAAAGTAAGGCAAAGCAACAGTTGCCTAAATCAGTACAATGCACAATATCGTATTGTAAATGAAGGCCGATGGCTGAATATCATTCATATTTCATTATTTTCAATACCTATACCTTTGCAAAAAAAAATGATAAATTACTACTTACATGAATATCTCATCAAGAAACTGAAAACTGAGAGTTCAAGCTGATATTGATGAGATAATAATAATTTTCATGTTACGGATGTTAGATTACAGCAATGGTAATCTAAATGTACAGATAGGGGAAAGATCATGTACATTTTTTTTTACATTTTTTTTTATGTACACTTAAATACCCCCCCAGTATTAAGAAATAATGTTACTGTGCCTTCATAACACTCACATTTATCTCTTTCTCTTCCTCAGACCCATAAGCCCACTGCTTGACCAGAACACTCCAGATTTCACCTCTTTCCGATTGGTCAGTGAGTGGTTGGAAGCCATCAAGATGGAGAGATACGTGGACAACTTCACAGCTGCCGGCTACAGCTCGCTCGAATCTGTCGCTAGAATGACTATCGAGTAAGAGCGCTTTGCTATGATCTTTCCTACACACTGTCACGCTCTATAGAAATGCATGATCTTTCTAGGAGTAATTTCAGCCCTCAGCTCTCATTCACAATACGATCCTGAGATTGCACTGAATTTTAATCAGATCTCTTTGACTCAGACTCAGACTCATCATGTTGTAGTTAATACGGCCTTTTCTCAGTTTCCTTTTGCCTTGGTAATGAAATACCTCTCAGGCGCTTCATGCTCCATTGCTGTGATTTATGAACGTTGTGTTTCTGCTTTAGGGATGTAATGAGTTTGGGAATCTCCTTGGTGGGCCATCAGAAGAAGATCATGAGCAGTATACAGACTATGAGAGCCCAGATGCTGCATCTTCACGGGACGGGTGTTCAAGTGTGATGGACGTCCGAAGCCCTTCCCGGTCGGATGAATCAGAACTCTCCAGGAAACACCGCAAAGTGTGTGACACGGCAAAAAATTTGAAAAAAAATAAAATCAACAACAAAGTAAAAAAACGTTCCACACCCTTCCGGTGAGATTAAACTTCCAGAACTGGCAGAACAGAATCACTCCTTTGTTATTGGCGAAGGATTTTGGTGCAGATGCTGGAAACCAAGAGACGGAGAGACGATGAAAAAGCAAAAATGCGAGAGAGAGAACCCTACACGGACAGTGACCTCTGGATGCTCTAAAGAACTCTTCACGTCATTGAGTTGGAGCATTTGAGAGGATTTTTATGCTTTGTACGGACTGTCTTTATCATCACAAAAGGTTGATTTGCTCATAGTTGCTATAGATTTCACTGGTTTCTTTTTTTAAATCAAGGGTGAATATAAAAATAAGCAAATCCAGTTCATTTGGAGAGATTTCTTTTTCTTTGGTTTGTAATATCCACATTAAGACAATGTGGTACCTTACTCTTCTACTCGATTGATTTGTGTTAGCTTGTTTTCTTGGATTGTGTTACGGAACTGACAACAGGGTAAAACGTCTCATCTGGAGGAAAAAGAGACAGAACCAGAGGCTGAAAGTAGACACGAGGAGGTTTGTCTTCTCCAGCCAGCACTATTACATGAAGCTCTCTACAGACTGAAGCATTGACAGAGAGTCGGGCCAACCTGCCCTTTTATATCAAGCAGAAATATCCCACCGCTTGGTTACGTGAAGCTCCTGAGGATGGCTGGTTGTGTTTTAGAACAGCCCGAGCAGACAGTTAGGTATATTTTATGATCCTATGTGACAATTCAGATGTGAATTAGTACAAAGAGAATTGCTAACCACTTCAAATGGAGTTTTTTTAATGTAAGAACAACTATTACGGTGGCAATATTCTTTATAAGTTTATATTTACCACATGAATGGATTTATCAGTGCTGTTGTTGAATGTGTCCTTTTTAATATTGATATTATTTACCATAAATTCATGTTTCCATAAAGAAAAAAAAAAGGAAAAAAAAAAAGTTAGGCTATTTTAATTTAGAAACAAAATCTGTTTCAGCAACAATTTCATTTTCATTTAGTATCAGTTTCCTAGTGGGTGACTGACTTTAAAATCATACGATGTTATGGTGTAAAGGAGTAATACTGCCTTAAAACAAGTCAACTATTGCTCTTATTTTTAGGTTCTTAGATTCTTTGTGAGATCACAGCTGAGATGGGGAGAGACTGACAAATATGAGCAATAATTTGAGGTGCTGTATAGACTTTTACTTACATACTGCTTGGAAATCAGCAGCAGTACTGTGAAATTTGATCAAAGAGAGGGATTGAGTTTATATAGGAGGATCTCTTTACCTAGACTGCGAAGTTTCGATGTGTTTCTTCCACTCTTTTGTTGTGCTGAGCTTACGCTAAAGTTTTAGTGCCATAACAGCCTTCCACTCTCAACTGAATGTTTCGTTGACAATAAAATGTTACGCGTTTTAGTATTAAATACTTTGAGTACTGTAGACATTTTTAGGCTTGATTTGTTGGGCTGCCATAAAATTCTACCATTTTATTCAGCTTTGAGCTGAAGTATGTTTTCTTTTTATTTACTATAAAACCTTAATGTGACACATTTCAAACATACAAAACATGTTTTTCATTATTTTGGGGAGCCAATGCCATTTTAACCACAACAGCCGTGCCAACATGTGGCATTTTTCTTGATTAGAAAGGAAGTCAAGGCGCAGCCTTTGGAGCGCAGCATCACTGGAGGATTTAGCCGAACGTTTGGCGCTTCAAAAAAAGCCATCGCCAGTGCCGTCTCCATTGTGAAACCAGATGGTTTGTGTGTGCGTCTCTCGTGGATCATATCGTGCCCTGGTTTGAGGCCCATCTCCGATCCGCTATCCTTCCATCTCGCTAACCTCAGCATTGAGCCCACGCCAGGCCTTTGAATTGAATGCGAGCGGAAAGGCTCTCGGTCAGCACAAACCTCCTGAGCTTCGGCAGTAGCTGCAGTCACTCAGATCAGCCTCCCCGCGCACTCTGATCTCACACTCCGGCCTCCCGGGGGCCCCTCGCAGTCCCTTACCCTCTACGTTCGGATCCGGGGCCCCTGTAGAGACAGCAATTTGAGCCAATTTGAGATTAACGCCTGGATTCAATCAATCCCACATTGAGGCCACCGTACGGGTCAATGACAAATCTGTCAATTTTTCTCCTTTTCTGCTTTGTGCCGTTTCTAACTTTTCTGGTTTGATAGTAGCGGAGTTTTCGGTCAAGACAGTTTGTGCTGTGGATTGATTGAGTTCACGGTGCAGCAGGGTATTAAAGACTTCTAGAAAGACGGTCAAGAGCCCACCTAGACAAGTGAAGTGGAATATTCCAAAGAGTTTAGCACTGTTGATTGTGTCAGAGTAATCACAAACCAGAGGACAATTTGTATATGTTCCAGCTGTAAAACTTGTATATTTTATTTATAATTGTTGTTTCTTTTCTTTATTTTTCACTTAAGTACTCTGTAGTGAGCTCATTGAAAATGCACTATATTTTTCTATCTCACATGCAGCTGATTATCGTCACCCTCACTCTTTCAGTTGTAAATAATTTCTCATTTAGGACCAAAGAGAGCTAATAGGTTTCCATTTTAGAAGATTTTTTTTCTTTTAGGTTGGAAAAAATGTACAGTACAAATGAATTGTCGATTTATTATTTATTTTTCTGTGACAAGAGTATGGAGAGTATTCATTGGTCAAAAAAAAAGTATTTTCCCCAGCTGAAAAACTGTATGGTCATTTACCTAGACAATTTCTTGTTACATAGACCATTTTTTTTCTTTTTTTGCTTTGTAATCTTTGTAATAGACTGTACATATATTTTTGGAAATATAATGCAATCTCTATAGTGGTGTCTGTGCCTTCAATTTCTGTTTTTCTGTTCTCAATTATGAGGCTGGACTCTATGATTTATGAGGTTATGTGCCATTCTGAATTGAATTGAGCATGTCTTTGCCATTCAAAATCAGGAATTCAATTTGAATTGAAGCAAAGTTCACTCAGCGGCCATATTTGCAATGCTTCCGGGCAGCAATTTCAGGCATGCGAGACCAGCTCCTATCTACTTGAATGAATGGGGAAATACTGAAATCTCTTAAAACTGCTTTGCCTAACTCACATTTATTTAACACATTTAATTAACATACAGACATATATCAAATCAGCACAAAATGGCCCATAAATGTTGTTTCTTACATGTGTAGTTCCAAGCATCTCAGGACACTGATTGTTTCTATGAGAACCGGAGCTTTTAATAGCAGCTGCAGTGATGTGAAGACTTTACCAATCGCCGATTGGCTCTTATATTTAGTAGGCGGGACTTATTCCTCCATATTGCACATTGCACTTTCTCCCATTCATAGCTATATGAGTGAACCATTTTTGTATACTGTACATACAATCTTTGATTAAAGGGGCTCTATGTTGGAATGACACCCAGTGGTCGAAATAGGTACTGCAGTCCAAATTCTAAATATTGTTTGCCCCGCCCCCTCCTTCAAAGACGCGGGTGGCCAGCTTGAGGACACGCAAAAAGAGAGAGCGCAACTGACAATGAAACCTGAGGAGACTTACACACTGTAAGCTGATGAGTTGATTTATCTGTGTTTTAATATGCTGTCGTTCATAGAGATTTTTAGATGGATGCAGAGGCTTTTTAGGTCAGGTAGAATCTGCGATTCTCTGACCCAGTTTGTTTGCTGGTTTCTATGGCTGCAATATGCTGTGTTTTCCGCCAACTGGCAACCTGTGATGTCGAAATACTATTGGATAAACTGGCATCACATGGTTTCGCACAGACCAAAACAAAGACAGACATTCCGACACGGAACGCACATTTCAAAGTAGAATGTCTGGCTGTAGCATTGTTTTTCTGAGAAACAAGGTGAACTTAGCATGTTTCCTAAATATCTGCAAACATATTAGGGTATTTTTATGCTTTATTAAAGTGAAAATCTTACATATGCCCCTTTAAGGTAGCAAACCTATGGAGCCCCGCACATGACATGCCGGAAAAAAAGTAAATTGTGTGCACAATTTACTAATTTGTTCCCTTGCTTTACTAAAACGATTTAGACTACTATCTTTTTCCAGAGTGTCTTTTTACACTAATTGCAAATAGTGTCCCTTGTTAGCAAACGTTGTTTACACTAGCTCCACCCCCCAATGTCTGGTTGGGCCACTCAAGTTTTAAAAAAGATGCACAGAATTCAACATCTTCAGTGGTGCAGCAGTTAAAGGCTCATCTAGTGTAAGTAGCATATCACTAAGAAACTGCTGCTATTTTCACTTAGTGTAAATAGCGTCTATCGCTAAGGAAATATGCTATTTTCACTTAGTGCAAATAGCCGCTGCCATTTTTTTCCTGCATGTCATGTGCGGGGCTCCGTACAAACCGGATACCCAATTGCAATTTAGATTTGAATGTTAAGCTGTAGAATTAAAATTTGTAATTTTTTTTTTTTTTAATTACATAATTAAAAATGTAACTTCCTGTCATTCCAATTGAGCTTCTTGTGGGGCGTGGCCAATTCAAATTCACACTTCAATTCTGAATTTTGCACAGCCCTGGTGATACTGTATATCTTTTGTCTTCCAATCGGCGACTTGTGCGATTTAACTTACACACGGGGACAACATGAGCTATATGACTCTTGTGAGTTGTTTGGTCCCCTGCTAAAGCTCTTTGACTTGAATATTAACATTATGTATTGACAAGACAGAGAGCGAGAGGAAGAGAGGGTGGGAGATTTGTTTGATGACCCTGCTCATGACAGGATCCTGGATAGTGTCATTAAAAAGACATTACCCAAAGCCTCCGACATGGGAAAATTAAGCCATAGCCCCTTTGGGAGTTAAACAAAGAGGCCCTAATGGATTTATAAAGATTATATCTCTGCATATACTCAGATATTTATTTTATTAACTCGGGGGGGATCTTAACCTCATCGTGTCTCAAAAGTTGTATATACGGTTACTAAAAGACCCTGGCAGAAGTTCATAGGCTCTCAGCAGAGGGAGGACGAGCGGAGCTGTTTCTCCGATGACAGCACATTCCTAATCCCTGCTAATCTTGCTTCCATCAAGAATTGCCAGGCTGTTTTGCTCTTTTGATGTAAACACAATAGTGCAACTGATTCCATGACATTTACAGTTTAGTGTTTATTTGAGATTCTACTTCCAAAGAACAAAATTAAAGGGATCAAGATTCTGAAAACGACAAGCGTTTTCACAAGTAACACGTAGCAGAAGGGAAAAGATGGAAAAATAGTTGCACGATAAGCTTAAGCTCAATAATCATATAATTATCCTGCAATTTACATTAAATAAAACCCTCGATAGTTGCACAGTATAATTCCACAAGATAAAATAGCCTGGTAAATACTTAATCCATCTTTTTCTCTCTCTAAATGATTATGACCCACTCTTTAGATAACTAATGTAGACATCACTCTGTTTATTAGGTTATTCCAGGAACTCTCTATATAAATCTGCACATAATGAAAAACTACATTTGCCACAAGAGACAAACTCGATAGAATATTTTTCATAGCAGGTTGAGTGAGAGCCAAATCAAGATGTTGCCCAGCTGTTGTTTCAAACCGGACGTTGTTTGTGTGTTCTGTCTAATTTCACGTTCTCCAAAGTGCACAACAGTCTGTCTCAAGTTTCGTTGTCCTGTATACTAATAGACTATGTTTGCACTTTTTTTTTCTTTCTGGAAATTATTTAGTTCTGTAAAGTCAGCCAGAGTTTGAAGTAACAATGAAAAAAAATTATTTTTAAAGAAATTAATACGTTTATTCAGCAAAGACACATTAAATTGATGAAAATTGTCAGTAAAGACAACGTTACAAAAGATTTCTATTTCAAGAAAATGCTATAATTTTAAACTTTCTTTTCATCAAAGAATCCTGGAAAAAAAGTATCAAAAATATTATGTAGCACAATGGTTTTCAACATTGATAATAATACGAAATGTTTCTTGAGCAGCAAATCAGCATATTAGAATGATTTCTGAAGGATCATGTGACACTGAAGACTGGAGTAATGACGCTGAAAATTCAGCTTTGCCATCACATGCAGAAATAAATTAGAAATAGAAAACAATTGTAGTAAAAAAACTGTAATAAAATTTCACAATATTAAGGTTTTTACTGTATTTGTGAAAAAATAAATGCAGCTCTGGGGAATATAAGAGACTCAAAACGTTCGAATGGTAGTATATAATTCATTTATTTATTTATTTATTTTAAAAATATTTAAAATGAGACAAATTGTAATTATTATTATTTTTAATATACAATAATATAAATATAAATTTGATTGACATCTAAATAAATGAATAATTGTAAGTACGTTTTTCCTTAATACCTTTTAGAGCTCAGATTAAGTTTTAGTCCTTGTATTCTTTTTCATCAGAATGATGGAAAAAATTGCCATGTGCCAAATTGATGCACTTTACCAGGGACTGAACACTCATCCGTGCCATATTCCCTCACTAACATCAAACACCAAAGACTTCCACACATTGTCATGTGGCTTCCTGTCTATATGCAATATTTTAGTGGTCTGGCATCTATATAAAGGTGAGAAAGAGAGGAGAAACATTAGACACTGCTTACTGTGCTGGAGCGTAGACGTGTGTATTTGACATTAATGAACGAGGGAGCTGTCGTAAAGCGTTCATTCTGTCAGGTGTACAAGGGCTACATGACCTGAACGCATTCAGGTGTCAGCTTTCACTAATGAAAACAGCTCAGCATGAAACCTGCTCAAAGTTTCCCAAGAGATTCAATCCAACTCGCTCTACAACACAACACTAAGACATTGAAAGTTACAATAAACTGTACTAAAGGCAGCTGATTAAAGGGATAGTTCACCAAAAATGAAAATTCTATTATTAATTACTCAGTCTCATGTCGTTCCAGCCCCGTAAGACTTTCACTCATCTTCGGAACACAAATTAAGATCTTTTTGATGAAATCTGAACGCTTTCTGTCCTTCCATAGACAGCTATGCAACTGACACTTTGACGCTTCAAAAAGTTCATGATGAGATCGTAAAACTAATCCATATGAATTGAGCGGTTTAGTCCAAATTTTCTGAAGAGACTTGATCGCTTTATATGATGGTGAACAGTGTTGGGGGTAACGCATTACAAGTAACTTGAGTTATGTAATCAGATTACTTTTTCAAGTAACTAGTAAGGTAACGCATTACTTTTTCAATTTACAACAAAATATCGAAGTTACTTTTTCAAATAAGTAACGCAAGTTACTTTTTCACATTTATTGACTGACAGCTCTCCTGTCCCCATGTTGAGAGAAATAAAGTGCAGAGGTGTTGTGTGCGCTGTGTGAACATGATGGTTACTGTAGTTCTAGACTAAATGTGAACATGCATTTACTCATATCACTTGCACAAAAACATTCAGTATTCCTCAAAATGAATAAGAACAGTGAAATGCAATCTCAGAATTTTACGCAAACCAGTAATAAATATATTACATTACACAAATATACTTTATGTATTTAATCTCACTTTATTAACCAATGTCTTTGCTGCTGACCTTCAATGATATAATTCAAACATACTAATAAGCAAAAAGGACATTAGATTAGATTTAGAAATGAGAGTGTTGAACTTCCATTTCCTGTATCCTATTCTTCTTTAATCCAGAACGGCAGCACAGCTGAAAGGTTTGTTTGAGCTGCGCCCTCTACTGTACAGGCGTAAATATGCATTTCCTTCAGCCTGAAGCTTATTCTTTTCACTTTTTGTTGTGAAAGGGCCTTTACATTTGCCAAAAATAGAACATTTTTGTTGTTATTAAAAAAACAATACAAGCAAGCCCAGCCCAGGTGAGAAAAAGTAACGCATAAGTAATGTAACCCATTACTTTTCATAAAACACAATTAGTTACTTTTTTAGGGAGTAACGCAATATTGTAATGCATTACTTTTAAAAGTAACTATTAAACATAAAACAGCAAACATAAACAGAACCTGCTTGACGCGCGAGAACAAACCATTTCCAGAAGCACAAACGTGTTGTGTAACACACGAGAACTAACCTAATTGGTTCTCACACATCAAGCAAACATGCTTGAGCTTCCATTTACCATATATGATACATGATGTGTGCGTTGATGAATGTTTACATGTGAATATAAGCCTAAATTCATCTGTTCATCATATAAAAGCTCTCAGATTTCATCAAAAAGGTTTTCATTTGTGTTCCGAAGATGAACGAAAACCGTAACCAATTAGGTTCATTCTCATGTGTTACACAGCATGTTTGAGCTTCTTTATAAACTTTTTAAAGCGTCAAAGATCAAGTTGCAAAGGCAGTCTACGGAGGGACAGACATCTCTCCGATTTCATAAAAAATTATCTTCATTTGTGTTCCGAAGATGAATGAAAGTCTTACGGGTTTGGAACAACATGAGGGTGAGTAATTAATGTCAGAATTTTAATTTTGGGCTGAACTAACCCTTTCATTTGTTCTGAACATATTCTTTTAATGTAATGTTAATGTCACCACATCCAGCTACATTAATACAGTCTGATATATGTGTGTATGTATTGTGCATGTGTGTGTGTTTTGTCTGTTCTTCCTTTATTATTTTTTCCCTTTTTAATATACTCATTCCTTGCTGGTTATACAATACCCATGAGAACTTGATGTACCGTATAATTGGAAAGGTGCAGAAAAGTTTCTGGGTAGTAATTACGCTCTCCATGCCCTGTGATGCAATAATGATAGCCGAGTGCTTTCTTTGCCAGGGGATCCAGCGTGCCTGTTATAATAACATTAATAATCAGCCATTCATATCAACATGGTGAAAAAGAATCTTTTCCCCTCGGTCACGCGCTGACCGATGCCACTCGGCTCAAGATTACTGGCATCTCCATTTCCGATGCAAATGTATTGTGGAATTCAAAGTCAATATTATGGCTTTTGCTCTTTTATATATCAAGTTTAGTGGCGAATAGAGAGCGATAGCGTGACTGGACTCAGGGATATTGTATTGTTTATTAAAAGCCTTTTAGATGCTCTTATCGTAACGCTGCTACACCTAAAGGCAATTTCAGTCCAAGCGCTTTCACTGCCATGGAGCTGCACATTTCCTTTTCTTTTTTTTTAACGGCTGGGCTCATGGCACCTTATGGCATTAAGTATTTAAAGGAGCCAGTAAAATATGTGTCCCCTCTCTGCCATCCTCTCCCATCTCCTGAGCAGATGATCAATTTCACAGGCTGGCTGATGCCTCCTCTGATGGATCTGGCAGATATGATGGTTTCCTCAAAGGCACACGGGACCGGGATGAGTAATAGGGGTGCCGCCATTAGCCGGCCTGTGGCATGGACAGCTCATATTTGGAAGGACAGAGATTTCATTTATGATGGTGAAATGACTGCAGGTGTGGATGGAGCTCAAAATGACGGCCACGACCACGGCGCTTACAGCATCTGAGGCTTGAGAGATTTCAAAGGTCAGCAAGATAAATGGATTAGCATTGTATTTCCAGAACCGAGAAACAAAACAGGTCCTTATGAATTTTGACTGGTTTTAATTTTAAAATATTGCAATTATTTTCATCCTCTCTTTTATATTGTACCACACTGTTATTGTGTGAAAGAAAACAAGAATAAGTATA
>RJVU01019258.1:4577966-4588150 GCA_003731715.1 Anabarilius grahami | reverse complement strand
TCAAAACTGAAGCAAATAAGACTACGTTCACACAACAATGATGTACTAAAAATGGAAAAGTATGTCCTTTGTGTTTTTCTCGTACAGATGACAGCATTGTCAAAACAATCCCTGTTCACACGGATCCATTAAAACGATTAAAGACGCTGTATTATTCATGCCAGGCCAGTAGTTGGCGATGTCACTTTTTAAAGAAACACTATGCGCCTATAGACTGAACATGTAATATGCATGTGCATGGTGCCACAAATTTGCATTTTTGTAGTTTACGCAGAGACGATAACAGTCTCACTTTTTTTTTTAAACGTGCACTTTGAAACCCGTTTTTTTTAAATTTGCATTTACAGGCCCCCAAAACACCGTTGTGGTGTACATGAATGTCCAAAAAGCATAAAAAGTGTTTTGTTTTTAACTGAAAACAGTTACCCTTAGTAAACCCAAATAAGTTGCCTCAAGCAGTTGCCTCAAAATTTTTTAAGTAAAGAAATTCAAAGTTTAATTAAGCAGAACTGGCAGATTTTTATTTTGTATTCATACATTTTAATTGTTCTTAATTTGAAATGTTTGAGTACACTAATTCATAAATTTCACTTAAAATTTTCATGTAACCTCAGTGTGAAAATTTTTATTAGTGTAAACTTAGCTAGCTACAACAAGCTAATTCAGAAAATGCTAACTTGCTAATTTGCTAAAATGTTAACAATAGCATGGTATAACACTTGCTTATCGAATCATGATTCGGATCGCGTCAAACAGCGAAACTGCTGAAATCATGTGACTTTCGTGCTCCGAACAGCTGATTCGACACGCTGATTCATTATGCTCTGATGCTTCCTGAAGCATTGTTTTGAAATCGGCCATCACTATAAATCCTTATTTAGTTTTTTTTGGCACACCAAAAATATTCTCGTCGCTTTATAATATTAATATTGAACCACTGTACTCACATGAACTGATTTAGATGTGTTTTTAGTACCTTTATGGATCTTGAGAGAGGAAATGTCATTGCTCCCTATGCAGGCCTCACGGAGCCATCGGATTTCAACTAAAATATCTTAATTTGTGTTCCGAAGATTAACGAAGGTCTTACGGGTGTGGAACGGCATGAATGACAGAATTTTCATTTTTGGGTGAACTAACCCTTTAAAGGTGCCCTAGAATTTTTTTTAAAAAGATGTAATATAAGTCTAAGTTGTCCCCTGAATGTGTCTGTGAAGTTTCAGCTCAAAATACCCTATAGATTTTTTTAAATTCATTTTTTTAACTGCCTATTTTGGGGCATAATTAGAAATGAGCCGATTCAGGGTGCGTGGCCCTTTAAATCTCGTGCTCCACGCCCACGGAGCTTGCGCTTGCCTTAAACAACATTAAAAAAAGTTAAAACAGCTAATATAACCCTCAAAATGGATCTTTACAAAGTGTTCGTCATGCAGCATGTCTAATCGCGTAAGTACAGTGTTTATTTTGATGTTTACATTGATTCTGAATGAGTTTGAGGCTATGCTCCGTGGCTAACGGCTAATGCTACACTGTTGGAGAGATTTATAAAGAATGAAGTTGTGTTTATGCATTATACAGACTGCAAGTGTTTAAAAATGAAAATAGCGACGGCTCTTGTCTCCGTGAATACAGTAAGAAACGATGGTAACTTTAACCACATTTAACAGTACATTAGCAACATGCTAACGAAACATTTAGAAAGACAATTTACAAATATCACTAAAAATATCATGTTATCATGAATCATGTCAGTTATTATTGCTCCATCTGCCATTTGTTTCTATTGTCCTTGCTTGCTTACCTAGTCTGTTGATTCAGCTGTGCACATCCAGACGTTCTGCCCTTGTCTAATGCCTTTCATAATGTTGGGAACATGAGCTGGCATATGCAAATATTGGGGGCGTACACCCCGACTGTTACGTAACAGTCGGTGTTATGTTGAGATTCGCCTGTTCTTCGGAGGTCTTTTAAACAAATGAGATTTATATAAGAAGGAGGAAACAATGGAGTTTGAGACTCACTGTATGTCTTTTCCATGTACTGAACTCTTGTTATTTAACTATGCCGAGGTACATTCAATTTTTGAATCTAGGGCACCTTTAAGTTTGTCCTACTCAAACCAATTAATTATTTTGAGTGTTAGGGTTTACAGTGAATGGTGTCGTGTAAACTGTCGCTAAATATGTAAATATTATATCAAGTTTGAGACATATAGCATAACACTTGTAAACAAAACTAAATGTGTCACATACTCATAAATGATAATAAAAAGATGTAATTTGGATAAATACAAAATTAATATTTAAAAAATAATATTAAATATCACATTAAATTAAGTTTTGTTTGTTTGTTTGTTTGTTTCATTTATTTCTTTTTAAACAACATGGGATTGGTTCGAGACAAAAAGGAGTCTTGATATGATCTGACCTCCACAATATGACACAGGTCGAATGGCTGGATCTGCGTGGGCTTTTCTGGACACAGAGGGTCAGAGATGGAGGCCACGAGAGTGTCTGCCCAACCTCAGACTTCACCAGACAGTCATGCAAAGCACGAAATACTCAACAGATGGGAGAATAGCCCATTGTGGATGGGGCTCGGGGAGAGATGTGTGACAGCATTGTGACACCATTATCAGTTCATCTCGCAAAAGATGTGGGATATTACTCATAATAATAGGCAGAACAGAGAATCCCAGAGGCTTTGATGGTCTGGGATACTAGATGAAAAAAGAAGATCCGCCAATCTGATCACAGAAGAACACCACTGAAATAAATGACTGCAGGATGAAGTCGATACCTTGATGAAGGTAGACAGACTGAGAAATTAAGACATAAACAAACAAACCATAAATAAAAATGAGCATTTACTAAATATATTAATAAGGAAAATAACTGTCAAGTATTCCTGCATTCTGATGCATTTAGGCTTTAATGGTTAACATATTCAGTACTTGACCCCAACAACTTGACCAATCATGAGTCACAATGCTGATTATGCACAAAGCACATTTTCTTTGGAATAAATTCTTTAATCTTATAGCTGACTTGGCATAAAGTTAACTTTCTTCTTGAATTTCACCAAGTTCAGCTATGGAAGAAAGCCCAAATTGATGAGTTTCAATCCTCTGAATAGTGCTGAGAAAGACATCTGGTACACCGACGCTGAACTGTTTGACAATTTCGTATTGCTATTCCTATCCCTATGCAATTTGCCTTGTTTTACTCATCTCAGTAATTACACATTGCTTGAAAAACCACACGACAATCAGCCTGAGTGAGTAACATGGAGGAAATAAGACAGACATAAGTTGGAAGTCGTGAATGTGTAATGATTTATCTGCATGCCGGTGGTATAGCAGAGGTGGTAACAGATGTTTGGCTGATGCTCTGGTAGGATGGCAGGTTCGGATAAAACCAGCTGATAACAACTCAACTGCAGCAAATAATCACAGCTGAACATCACAGTCACCCACTCATATGAAGAAGAGCTACTCATTAAAACGGTATGATTTGAAAGTGCCTGGACAGAAATAAAGATTCATGTTTGTCTTATCAATGAATAAATCTATTAATTTATTCAAAAACACATTTAAAGGGGACATATGATGCTTTTTAATATTTTCCTTTTTCTTTAGTGTGTAATGTAGCTGTTTGTACATGTATAAGATCTGCAAATTTACAATCCTCATAGTCTCTCACAATGCGATTTATTCTGTCTAACAGAGAACCCTGATCCAGACCAGGCCTCGATCGAAGTCCAGATATCACTTCCTCAAACGTCTACGTCACAGTGTGACATATTGGCATAATGGCCACCAAAAGGCTTACGAAAGTGTTGCTGAATTGGAGCCAATCAAGCCGATTGATCATTTCTAGAATCTTACATTTCCTGAACAGTTCCTCTGTAGTTAATAATTGTACCCCTTAAAACTCATCTTTGATCACCAAAATGACACATTTAAACATTTCTTTCCTTGAAAAAAAAAATCTTCATGACTTAGCAAAATGAATATGCAAATTAGCCCCGCCTCCACTCACTCACACCAGCTCAGAGATCCACTCGTCGATGACAACTGTCTTACAAGGTAGTTTGTGAAGGCAGAAACACCAGTGATTTCAAACCACGGGTTTGAGACTGTCTTTGGTTCACTGCAGTTTTATGGAGAAAATACTCAGCAATGGTGTTGTCTTATGAATTTGCACACGGTTTGTCTTAAAAACACCAGATAGACATAAACAACATTAAAAACTTGATTTTCACCTCAGAAGGACTTTAACTGTTTAAAATTGCTTTAGAAGCCTTGAATGCTGAAGCTCGTGGTTGTACTAGAGCGCGTTATGATGCACGCTTGAGGTGTTTGTCCAATCACAACCAAGCGGCAACCTCCCTCAGTTTCTCTTGAAGCCAATACAGAAGTGACTTAAACTGCAATCCACTAGAGACAGGCTCCAAAAGGGAGCAGAATCTCATTGAGTCCCATGTTAAAATGCCCAATTTTACAGCAGAAAAAAACATGTTTACAGCTGGTACAAATTATGGTTTTGCTCTATACAGCTAATTTTGCCCTGCATGACAACTCTGAGGGGGGTGAATTTTTTTATAACTCATTCGTTTAAATTATATTAAGCCTTAAATTTCTGCATAATTAAGGGCGTGGCCACTTGAGTGACAGGTGGATTGAGCAGCTGTTTCTGAGCTGTCACTCTGCCGTGTTTGTGCTTTTTTTTAAATTATTTGTATGATTATTATTGTAAGATTATTTCATACAATTATCAAATAATATGGCTTGCTGTGCCTATGGTCGAGATGGATGTAACGGATGTAGCGGTGGATCGTCTTGGCATTGGCTAAAAGTTTTGTCCGCCAGATTTACTGCAATGGCAATGGCTGGAGAATATGCCTCTCAAGACACAGCAGCACTGCTGTGGATATTATAACTAAAACTGCAGCACTATTTTGAAAAATTATACTTTGGACGTGGGCTCATTTGTTTGTGAGAGTCTAATGTATACAATCATATACAGTTTTACAACATAAACGCTACTCAGGTTGCATAATTTCTTGAAGAATGATGATGGAGAGCAGATCATTCAGAAGAAATGTGATGCAAACAATGGACAATATATCAATATTTCTTGGATTTAACGCTTTTTTGGACAAAAAGTGTTGTTGTTTGTTTTTCAATGGACGCTCATGGACATTTTACCGAAGTGCGACGGATTGGATTCATCTCACGATTGCTATTTCATTATAAAGGTATGAAGTTTCGTTCTGATTTTGCGTGTTGTCATTTGCACACCCGTCACAAATTACAATATTACTGTTGCTGGAGCATCTATATCGTAAAAAAGACACCGTAGATTGACAATAAACTTTTAGAACTTTTTAATGATATAACTTGTTATCTTTATTAATATTTTGTCTAAGATAGATAGAAAGCTCCTTAGCCTGATAACATGATCACGTCACGCTAGGCAGGCATACAATGATTTGAATACATATCTTGTGATGAATTTCTTCATTAAATTCATTGTGAAGATGAGATTATACCACAACAAAGAAAAAAGCCTCATTAAAATTACGTTATTGAAAAGAAAAGTCTTTTAATATTATTTCTCAAGAAACAAAAATATATGTATTATTAGTAGTAGTAGTAGTAGTAGTAGTATACAAGTCTCTTAAAATAATATCTTTAACCAAGGCAACATTAGTTCAGGTGGTAAAATGTCATGTGGTGCAAAACCCCAAAAAGTTTTTAAAATATTTGTGTGTGTGTATATATATATATATATAAAGTAGTTTGACATAATCTTTTATTATTATCTCTTAGGAGAAAAAAATGTGATGATGATGAAGAAGAAGATGGTTGTTATTATGTCAGTCTTTTGAAATAGTAGAAAATTTGACCAAAGAAACTTTTTTAAATATAAAATAAAAGAAAACAAAAGGAAAGGAAAAAGAAAAGAAAAAAGAACATGCGACTGGAACCGTGCACCCCCCGGTGAGCGGAGTGGGTCGATGCCCTGATGCCTCTGTAGGGGGTGGTGATACTGACGCCATTGATTGGGTCCCAGTGTGTTACTGATGTGTTTAAATGGGAACACAGCTGAACTTTAAGAAGGGAAGCGGAGTTCTGAGAGGCAACAACAGACATTCAGTATTGATTACTCCCAGGGGTATGAGGCAGTATAATCCCACCACAGCACGAGGGAATTTGCCAGAAAATTCTTCTAAATTGAGCTATCTTCAAGATCAAGGAGAACTATTATGGCTCTCACTGCTGGCGTACCATACTACAAATTCAGCCCTCATTGTTATCAATGATGAATGTTTTCATGATTAATAGATACAGTATGTAAGTGCTTTGGCTAATTGATAAGCAGCAGCAGTAGGTGCAAATAAATCATTTTATGCTCTTTTACTGAAATCCAAACTAATGTGTACATTATTTCTGTTACTGCAAGCATTGTAGTTTGGCTATGACATTTCTTGGGTTTGTTTTCCAAAGGATGCTGCATATTAACAGACTAATAAAACTAAAATATAATCCTTCTGTCTTGAAAATGTTTCTACAGTTCCACAACAACACAAAAAGCTTGTATTTCTCTATTGTGCTTAGTCGACCTCCAGTGTATTGTCCTCGTTTGAAAAACTGCCTTGATGATATATGGAGTACATGTCTCCTCTTCACCTCATGTGGTGTGTTTATTGTAAACTGGGTTAGCTTACTGCCACCTTTACCTGTGGAGCATTGTGCGTCTTGATAAGGATCATGGAAAACCACGTCCCCCTTGACCAGAGCTCATGATGTTCTGGGTCTAGCATTAAAACCTAAGCAATACAGTTACAACAGACCAGAGAATACACCGTCTACTTTTACCTATGGGAGAAAATAGATGGTAAATTCTCAAGCAATGCAGTTCACACTTCTAAACTCATAAGGCCCGTTCACAGTCGTCAGAATCACTTTCAGAAAGTTTTTTCCAGCTGGTGAACGATAAAAACATTGTCAGCCAATCAGAATCCACCTGACTTTAAAGAGCTCAAGCATTTTACGTGCTAGACGACATAACTGCAATGCACACTTATAAAAGCAGAATGTTTTCATCTGTTTGTGTGGACACTATTATAGTTATCATTCTTGGTGTGAAGAGGCACCTTCAGAAATCATTGTGACATAGAAATAACGGCAGGACTACAAACGAGGCATCTCAGGCAAGCGTTTTCTGTTAGAGAAATTAACTCCCTTTGGTGTGGACTTTGTGTTTTGTAACTTTACAGACACTTACATGCACAAAAAGCTATATTGGGTCAATGACGTGACAGGTCATTTTTCTGTCCAAAGGCCTTAATAATAATAATAAAAAACAAAGATATGAGATTCAAAGTATGTAAGGTACAAAAGGTCATTCGGTTTAACCATCCAAAGGCCAATACAACCATCAACATAGTGAAACATGGTATTAAAATTATGTGTAGAAGTCATTGCTTTGTTATGAGAAAGAATGTCTGGAAAAATGAATTTCATTGATGTCATTCAGAATAACCAATATAAAGGCACCATTTTGGATCAAGTCATGCGTTCAATATCATGTGACAGGATGTGACATCATTCAGACACCTGCAAAGGACCACATGGTCATGAAGCAAAGTAACTAGCGCTCTTTTAACTACTTGAAAAATGCATGTTTTCACTTGCTCATACGCATGTCCCGAAACATCAGGTCATTCGCTACAACCGCTATAAAACATGGAAAATGTTGTAATATTTTAAAAACTTGTACTAAATATAAAATGTTTGATTGTCCTTTTGCTAGCTAGATATCAGCCTGTTAGCATTGTTTGAAAATATCGTCATTCGGTATAACCAAAAGTGTCATTCGGTAAAACTACATTTTAGTTGAACCGAAATACTTTTTTTTTTTTTTTTTTTACTTTTTTATCTTGTGAAAAATGAAAAAATCAGTGTTAATTGATTATAAAAACCACGTAATCTCATTGTTAACACTTAATAAAATGTCAACATTAATTATGTCTCCATTATGTTTTTTTTACACTTCATCAAAACCTTCGTCAATGACCCTATTACACACTAAAGGAAAAGTAAAATCAAACAAAGTATAATAGGCGCCATTTAAAGGAACTCAACTCTAACTCGTCTCATGTTTTTGGTGACATATTTATGTCTGTATATGCCTATGGGCCAACAACTATAAATATTCCCTCTTGAAAACATTCTGGGGTTTTTTTCCTCAGAGTGGCGATCAACTGCAACAGTTTACATAATTCATTACAGCTCCCATTTATGCAGATTTCACGATTAGTAAATTAACCTCTTGGCCTCCATTCAGAAGTAATTGTTCAGGAGAAATCCTGATTTGGGTTATGACTGTTAATTTTGTTCTGGTGAGTAATGCAGCTGTCAGCTGTGTTGTACATCTGTCGAGGCTGGGTATAAGTGCATCGGAGTTATGGCAAGGAAGAATGTTCTGGAAAATGATACAAATGGTTTAGTGACGGCTCTTAACGGAGGAATGTTAGTTTGACATATCCAGCGCACTTATAGCAGATATTTATCAAGAACTCACAAATCTATCAAAGAAGCCAGTGAGATCATTGAACAGTTGCGAACGTCGCGCTTACTGTCACATTCATTATCCTCTGAAATAAACCAAGCACTTTTTGTTCCACAAGACTATATATAATGATGCTGAAGTGCAGTGGCTGGTGAAATAGTTTCCTATTCTCACTAAATAAAGAATACGGCCTAGGCTTACCGTCCGTGTACGAGAGAAGCATAATTTGATATTTTTTGCAGTCTCCATGGACACAAATACCGCAGAGTCGGATATTTCCTCGTCGCATTGTCCTGACAGGCTTCATGGCATGTGTCCCAGGCAAAATGAAACCCCTAAAATACATCTCTGAGATTTGCATATGATTACGTCCCTGTGCTTGCAGCCATATGTTCTAGGTGCGTTAATTAGTTTATGAGAGAGAGACAGCGGGAGAGAATCGCTATAAGGGAACCATTTGCTGTACAGGAAGCCATCCTGACATAAACATGCAGGTGTGGGATTTTATAAATGGAACTGAGACCCTTTTTCAGACTCTATCCCTGGACTGGTCAGTTGTGCTGACAGGGCTGTTGGCTGCTGGTCATTTCTCACATCCAGACTGTCATTGTAGGTCAGCTGAACTCTTGTGCTCAGTGTCTCATGCTTCCTTCACCCCCTGTAGTTGACTCCCTGCTGTCCTCTTTCATTTATCTGTTCTGATTTCACCTTTCCTCCTAAAGAAACCTTGACGTGACTGCATTTAGTATGCCATAACCACAACCAGCGTCGTAAAAGGTTTTGCTTCTCTAGCCAGTGATTTTTGGCATACTCATTGAATTTGTGAACACAACTGGGATTTTCACGCTGCCTCAACAAATGCAAACATTGTCGACACATTGACCCAACAACTGCTGGTGTGTGTTGGTGTCTGTTATGACAGTGTGAACTTGCATTCTTTCCATACTACATGCTTAATTCTGTGTTAATGTCTTTTTTTAACCCTTGGTTAAGCCACATTTCAAATCATTTTAAAAAGAGGCTGGCACACTGATTGCGGTGCCAAATGGCATACAGCATGAATAGCCAACCGGAAATGACTGGCGAAGTATAAACATTTTGAAGCAGGATCAAAATTGTATTCAGTGTCACATGATCCTTCAGAAATCATTGGAATATGCTGCTTTGGTGCTCAAGAAACATCCTTGATGAATAAAAGTACTAATATCTTTAAAATAATAATTATATTAATCTTACTGACCCCAATACGTTCTAATGTTTAGGGTCAGTAAGATTATCATTATTATGATATAAAACCAGAATAGAACTATTGTGTAATTAACAGCCAAAATGGGGGCCAAAATGTTTTTTGAAAAAAAACATTTTGTTTTTTTGAGGATTGTGAACTCAAAATCAAAATCAAAAAATAAATATAAATAAAAAATAAATAAATAATTGAAAAAAACTAAACAAATAAAATAAAACAATAAATCAATCAAAAATCAAATCAAATCAAATAAAAAAATTTAAAAAATAAAATAATAAAATAAAACAAAACAAAATAAAACAATGAACAAATAGAAATCAAATCAAATCAAAATCAAACAAAAAAATGTAAATAAATAA